>CM062291.1:67187486-67567852 GCA_031216915.1 Pictodentalium vernedei | reverse complement strand
CAAAAACTCACCATATCTGATTAAGATAATCTTGCAACCTTGTTTAGATCTGTGTGGGAGAACACCAGTTACACCATCTTCCAGCACCATTCGAACTGTAGATGGTAGAAAGTGGTTACAAACTTCTGGATTCTCTAGCTTTGCTCTGTAAGTGTCGTTCTATCAAAAGGAAGGAACCATCAACATCAAATTTTTTAGTTCTCAGGAATTTTATTAAGAATTTATCATCTGTTCGGATTTTCAAATCTGAAATGTAAATAAATAGTTCTCGAGTCTGTAAATTACATTGGATTTTGATGAATCATGAATAAAGAATAGAATACAGGCTTCGTTTTTTTCTGTGAAAATCCAGGATGGCAAAAGAACACTCATCTGCAAGCTACAAAGGTGTTCTACTTAGGCGAGCAACTTGCTCTTCTGACAATTTTTCATTGCTGTGCTTCACAAACATTCTCTAAATGCCTAGTAAATGGTTGTATTCTCCACGGAATGCATTGACGCCAATCAATATAAATAAAATGCTGTTGAACCAATACTCGTTTTTTAAAACTTCTTTGGTTGAGCAAGAAGTTCTGCCTGGATTCCAAGTTATTGTGCTAACAAGCTGACAACAGGCAAAAATTAACTAATTAATTGCCATAACTCTGCTCAGTATGGCCGAACCAAACCAGATTTCGAACTCATTCATGATATTAAGGAAGTCTCACATACTAAAAATACTGACCAAATCCATTGATATTTGTTCGCGTTATCATGCACGCAAGAAAGGTAACTCTGTCCCCACACCAACCCCCTCTCCCTTCACTCATCTACCCATGCAGCAAACTTCATCAGAAAGGTTCTTGGACAAAGCTTCCAACTGTGTTTCATATCACAGCGTATCATAAATGCAATGGTATCCAAAAATCTAAAGAATTATATGGCAACAATCAGATCAATACAGATTATCATGATAATGTGCATGTCCTATGAATTGTATCAGATTCGAGGTGGTGTCCAGAATGGGATCTCAACGAGCCGGCTTTGCCGGCGAGTTGTGATCCCATTTTTGGACACCACCGAGAATCTGATACAAATCACAGGACAATTCTGTCACATAAACAGATTAAATCTTAACCCTTAACCCAACGTAATGGCCAAAACCGGCCAATGCTATTCTCAAAAAATCGCCAATTAATTTTCATTTTTTGTCTCAAAAACATAGGTTATGACCCCTCGTTGGAATGAGCTCGTTCCAATGAGGGGTCATAGCCTATGTTTTTGAGACAAAAAAATTAAAAAAACATTAGTTATTCAAGAATTTTTTTGCAAGTGTCGTCTGCTTTTCATGATAGGTAAAGGGTTAAATTATTTTCAAACATTTTTGGGACATAATGTTCGGTCGACCACTGAAACGCACATATAATGTATCTATGTGCCTGTTATGATAGCACGTAGCGATACCGGAAACGAGTCGTCTATATGATACGGAATCAGAATGAGTCGTCTATATGATACAGAATCGGAACACATTATGTGATATGTACCGTTTCTCGTGGTTTTCAAGCCAAAATCTATATGATTGTTAGATAAAATGGAGGATCACAAATTTAAATATGATTGTGAATTAAGAAGAATGTTTTACGAGACTGTCCTTATACAATGGACAATTTAAAAATGTGTACTTTTTCTTTCAATTTTTGCATCCAAAACATAGGTTATGCCACCCCCCACCAGCCTCCCCCCCCCCCCCCCCCCCCCCCCCCCCCCCCCCATTCGGAATTCGAACAAGTCTATGACAATCCTTCCAATGATGGCTGCTAAGCTATGTTATGGGGGTAAAAATCGAAAACTTTTATTGATACTACATTTTTTTTGTATGTGTCGTCTTCTAGTAATGTGAGGTCACGATTAACCCTTTACTTAACATAAGGGCAAAAAAAAGGGCCAGGGAATTAACCAGAATGAGCCTGCCATAGCCTAAAATACCTCGAAAGTTTCCGAATAAAACCAAACAAATATGGATATCATTAGAACCAGCTCACCGAGCTGGTTCTGATGATATCCATATGTGTATTGTTTTATTGAAAAATTGTAAAAGTTGTTTTCAAAAAATGTGAAATTTAATTCAATTTCTAATAATACTGTGTTAGGGTAAGGGTTAACCCTTAAATCCACAGATTCATTTTTATGATAATGATAAGATAGATATATAAATATATTATAAACATATAGTGTTTTCAAGTAAAAACTTATTCTACGAGTAGGATTAAGACTGAAACCGACGGGCCTATACGTTTATTATGTTTATCCCATAAATCTTCTACGGGGCAGTTGCAGCAAAATCGTGCTATAATTTGCTACAAAACACAGCGAGAAGTGAGGAGCATATTGGTCCAATTCGATCGACCAACAAAATTGGCAAAAATAAACAAGGCGTAGTAATACATTTCTGTCTAAAAATAATTCCCCTACAAACTTGTGCTAAACTTGCAAAAATACTTTATTATAGGAGCAATGTGTGGTGTTTTCTACTGGCATTGTGTAATACTTTCAAAAGGATTTAAAGAAATCAACCTGTTCACTACGGTAAACAAGCTCTGTTTTACTGGTAAAATAGGACGAGTCACCAATGCTTGGGAGGTGCAAACCCTCTCTAAATTGGGCAAAATGGCTTATTAATGCTCACTCCTGGTCTTGAGTTGATACTCATGTTGTGGTCATGATTAGCCATTGTGCAAAAATATGTGACCTTAAACACCAATAAATAAATAAATAAATAAATAAATAAATAAATAAATAAGAAATAAAGAAATAAATAAAGAAATCAACAATCAAACTATTAATTATGCTAGACAAATGTGGTAGAGTCCAGAGGTCAACAAGACCGTCGCTACTAGGGGAATAAATTCTTTCAGTGTTAAACCTACGGGGAAAATTTATCACCCTACTAGGTGAATAGAGCAAAAATTTAAATTTTATAGTAAATTTCCTTTCTTATTATACCTACCTGCAATTGTTTACTACAGCCTTGCACTACAGTGGAAGACCCTAACTCGGAAAATATACTCTCTATTTTGATCTTTCCCAAAAGATTTGGAAAAGAAAAGTGGTGCAAAAAACACCATGAAAAAATAGGCCAAAACTGGGTCGAGTGCCATCAGCACACACTCAATATGGGACGCTCTTCTCTTAGTACAATTCCACGACTTCCGTTAACCTGCGAGCAAGGCAGTCATGAATGAATCATTCTTTTGAGTCTGCCAACATTGGAGTTATGTGATCAGCGTGGTGGAAGGATTCTTACCCAAATAAGAAGACGGGAGTGCCTCCATGTAAACAATTGCCTGTAGGTATAATAAGAAAGGAAATTTACTATAAAATTTAAATTTCTTATCAACCAACCTTAAAGATGTTTACTACAGGCTGAATAGACAATAGGATAGAGGGAATCGCATAACCAACCCACACATAGCCCAACTGCACTGGAACCGTGGACAGAGGAAGAGGTCCCTAGGCCTAAAAAACCACAGACAGAAAGGGCAGTAACAGCACAGAGCTGGAACTGACCTTGTAAGAAGCCGAATGGCTGGGATAGACAACAGCCTGAGCAGAAGAACGAGGACCCACCAGTACAAAGGTCCTCTCCCTGCTCCTGCAACTGTCACAGATAAGTGGAGAAAGTAGCATTTCTCCAGTAGACTGCCAGCATAACATCCGAGAACATAACGGAGTTAGTATAAGCCCCAAGAAGTGGATAATGCACGCACCTCGTGGCAGAAAAACGATTGGTAATACAATCGCCAGTCGCTAGATGAGCGGAAGCTGCACGAATAGCAAGACAAATCCATCGAGAAATGGATTCAGGAGAGATCGTCTGTCGACCAGGAATAAGAGATAGAAAATTGATCCTACCCTTCCAAATGAACAGCGTCCGATTGAGATAAAAGCAAATTGCATGAACCAGACAGAGCAAAGGGTGTTTACCTTCAACAGAAGGAAGAGTCCTGATACAGATAGGAGGCAAAGTAGTTTCCAGTATCTGATTCTTGGCCAGAAAGGAGCAATCACTGGTACACATAACACTGGTGGCAGAGGTCCAGAAAAAGGCCGGGTCAACCGAGAGGGCGTGAAGCTCACTAACCCATCTGGGTGAAGCAAAAGCCAACAGAAAAGCTGTTTTGTATATGAGAAAATGCATATCCACCTGGAATAAAGGCTCGAACGGCGAAGCAGAGCAGCGCCCAAGAAAGATTCCATCTTGGGGTAAGCTGCAAAGTCCTAGGCCTTTTCAAGGAAAAGTGCCGAACAAGCTTGGAGAGGCATAGATTAGTGTCAATACAACGCTGTCCCACATACGAAAAGGTCTTCGAAGCATGGACCTGAACCCTTTGATGTAAACAGGCTGGATCGAAGGAGTGACAGAAGCAACAGAGTGATCCGCACATCATCGACAGAAGACCTTCCACTTAGCCAAATAGGCTAAACCAGTGGAGTACCTCCTTGAAGAAGACTACATATATACACTGCTGCAGATGACTCTATATTGTTTCTACATTGTTGATATATAAACACTGTTAAGATAAATACAGCCTAAAGACAGAGCGGGAGTGCGGGTGGCTCAGCAGGATGGCACTGGACTTCAAACCAAAAGGCCCATGCTTCGATCCCCACCAGGGGTAACTGTGTTGTGTCCATGGGCAACGCACTTCAAGCTGATTTCCAACTAGAGGGCATGGTGCCATTGTGTACTAAGGCATACTGCACATCAATGGTGCACCTGTCTTCAACCAATGCTAACCCTGTTTATTTGGAGTTAGTACATTGGAGAGTCTGACAGTTGCTCAACATTGCTTGGTGGTTCTCTCAGGTACTCTGGCTTCCTCCACCCATAAAACTGTCAGACACGAGGTGACCCTGGTTGTCGAAAGTGTCATAAAACGCCAATAAATAAATTAGAGATGAGACGATTAATTGGTGTAACATCGGCACCCGGCCGATAAGCACCCATCGGCACTCATGGTTCAACATCGGCCGTCGCCGAATGTCTGAAACTCGGTGATTCAAGTGTTATGGATGATCTGTAATGAACTTTCTTCCCCTTTGTGGGACAACCAATGGCAAGCGATCGGTATGTCACTCGTCTGTTACTGATATCAGGTAACTGATGGTTCGTGAAAAAAAAGCAGAATATTATACTAAAGAATAAAGATTTTGATTATGTAACTGTGTACCAAGTTGTTTTTTATCCATCATGATAGAGACGCTCTTCACTGCCCAAACTGTACTGCATTCTGCAAAATGTCGCAATATTTCTTTCAACTACGCTCATCGTCTCATTAAATATATAATGGCTATTTTTATTACCATATTGGTAATCCATGTTAATTGTGAGCAGTTTGAGTGCAATGAGTTTAATATCGGGCGATTCAGGGTGGGATTTATCAACACGAAGCCACTGAATTTTTCTCATGTTGAATTGTGTGGAGGACATGATAAAAATAGTTCGCTGCCAACACTGACGTATAGACACTGAACCTGGCTGTTATTGCTAGAGAAGAAAAAAATGAGAATTTTTCTTGCGGTCACCACACCACCCAACCTGTGGCATTCACTTTCTCCAAGAGCAAGATGGACAGGGGACGTCTGAGCTCAGACGGGCAAGCCTGCCTATCTGTACAGGCAAATAAGTTGCAAGATGGTCACAAAGAATTTCTCACGTTTTTTCGTCATTGATTTTTTCAATGAGCAAAACAAAAAAAATTCATGTACCATTGTCACTTGCCCTTCAATTGCTGCCTGTAAAAGTATGGGGGGGGGGGGGGGGGGGGGAGGGGGGGGTTGGGTAACTGAATTCTGCATGTGGGTGGAGTGGGTGGAAAACATTATTGCTTCAAAATGAAGATGAAATACCCAGCTGGACATGTTCTGAATCTGTTCTTATATAAGTAAGGGGAGGTAACTTGATTCTTGTGATATCTCACAACAAACCTTCAGTTATATTTTTTTTTACACAAAACAGATAAATTTGCTATTTACCATAACAATAGTATATATAATAGGTCAGCTGAAGTTAATTATACTAGAGAGGTCATATTTTTATTTAATTTATATTTCGAGTTTATATAATTTTGATTTCTCATTACCGCAACAGTATGAGAATATATTTGGCATACAACACATTTGATAAAACACCTATGTTTAAACTGACCACCCTGGTGCACGTAATGTGTCCCCATTGTTGTGAACAATATGGCTTTCCCTTGTTTTGTTTTCAAAACAGACTTTCATGTAGCATGGATCAAACTGGATATTACAACTCGGGCGTATTAATTCATATTTATTTTTGAGCAGCTATTTTTGCAGGGATCACATCAGATAATTTCTCAACTCATTTTCTAAAGTAAACAAGAGGCCCCAAGGGGCCTGAGGGCACTCACCTGACATGGTAGCCTAAATATCAACCCATAGAATTGATTTCAACAAGGTGCGTCTGCTCCTCCTAAGAAAAGCTTTATACCAAATATCCAAAGATTCCCACAGGGAGCCCATATATGAACCCAGGGACTTGGCTTTAACAAACTTGAATCTCTCCCCCCCCTCAGGATGCTGCACACCAAATATCAAAACATTCCGACTGCTGGATCTGAAGAAGAAGATTTTTAAAGAAAATTCCTCATTTTGAACTAAGTTACAATTCGGGCTCCCACAGTGAGTCCAAATATGGACCTAGGGACATGGCTTGAACATACTTCAATCTCACCCCCTAAGGATGCTGCATACCAAATATCAAAACATTCCGACTGATGGATCTGAAGAAGATTTTTTTAAAAAATCCTCACTTTGAACTAAGTTATCATTCGGGCTCCCACAGTGAGCTCCAAATATGGACCTAGGGACATGTCTTGAACAAACTTAAATCTCACCCCTCTAAGGATGCTGCATACCAAATATCAAAACATTCGACTGCTGGATCTGAAGAAGATTTTTAAAGAGTTATAATAAGTTATAATTCGGGCTACCACATTGAGCCCAAATATGAACCCAGGGACTTGGCTTGAACAAACTTGAATCGCACCCCCCCCCCCCCCCCCCCCCCCCCCCCCCCCCCCCTAAGCATGATGCTTACCCAATATCAAAAGATTCTGCTTGCTGGATCTTGAGAAGAAGATTTTCAAAGAAATTTGCCTGAAATGCACTAAGTTCGAAATCGGGCTCCTATACTGAGCCCAAATATGAACCCAGGGGGCCGATTTGAACAAACTTGAATCAGATCCACCTCACAATGTTGCTTACCAAATATGAAAAGATTCTGCCTGCTGGATCTGGAGAAGAAGATTTTTTACGAAATTTGCCTGAAATGCACTAAGTTCGAATTCAAGCTTCTATAGTGAGCCCAAATATGAATCCAGGGGGCCAATTTGAACAAACTTGAATCAGATCCACCCCGCAATGTTGCACACCAAATATGAAAAGATTCTGCCTGCTGGATCTGGAGAAGAAGATTTTTTAAGAAATTTGCCTGAAATGCACTAAGTTCGGATTCGAGCTTCTATAGTGAGCCCAAATATGAATCTAGGGAGCCGATTTGAACAAACTTGAATCAGATCCACCCCACAATGTTGCATACCAAATAGATTCTGCCTGCTGGATCTGGAGAAGAAGATTTTTTAAGAAATTTGCCTGAAATGCACTAAGTTCGAAATCGGGCTCCTATACTGAGCCCAAATATGAACCCAGGGAGCCGATTTGAACAAACTTGAATCAGATCCACCCTACAATGTTGCATACCAAATATCAAAAGATTCTGCCTGCTGGATCTGGAGAAGAAGATTTTTTAATGTTTTTCCCATTGCCTAGAGTGTCAAAAAGTGCTGACTCAGCACTTTTTCAAAAGTCCTGAAAAATGTACCTTGTGATCAAACCGATAGGGATTTTTTTTAACCTTTCTATTCTACTGGATAAAAGTAAGCTTTATACAAAATAAGAATTCTCTGTGCCGTGTAGTTTTGGAGATATGGCAGTTTTAAGGTTTTTCCTATTTTTAGCTCCCGAGGTTCCCACGGGGCAATGAGAAAATTTTTTTTGCATCAATCAACTACTTATGACCCATTATCATCTCATATCAAATTTGGTTCAAATCAACCTCATGGTTCAGAAAATAGAAATTTTAGGCGTGGCCAAAATTTTTCCCCCTCCCACAACGAAGGCAAATAATGCCCGACAAACTTCTCTTGAACAAATTTGATTCTACACCTCAAAAGGAAGCTGCATACCAAATATCAAGTCTCTGCTACTACTGGTTCATGAGAAGAAGATTTTCAAAGATTTTGGTGCCCCTTGGGGGAGTGGCCCCACCCAGGAGGAGGGACAACTTCATTTGAACAAATCTGTATTGACATTAGGTAATAAACATTTACCCAACATTTGAAAAATATTGGGCCAGTGGTTTCTTCGGAGAAGTTGGTTTTGTAAAGTTTACGCCGCACGACGACGGACGACAGACGGACGGAAAGCGATTAGTAAAGCTCACCTTGCGCTTTGCTCAGGTGAGCTAAAACAGGAACAATTTGGATCACTGAAGTCTGAACACGCTGTCATTAATAATTTATGAACTGGAAATTTCCCATTCTTCTTCAACATAAAGTTGATAAACATCAGGGCTGAGAGTAATAAATAACACAAAAACATGTAGTTTGAGAATTTTATTTTTTTAGCTGAAAATGTGAAAAGATTAAATTGAGAAAAAAAACAACATCATAACACTTTCACATAATTTTATTTTGATTGAACAATTGAAATTTTCATGCACATTTTCGTGATGAATGGTACCGGTAGTCAAAACTTTAATTCAGAGAAATATGGGGTCAGCTTATTTTGGGGTGATACCCCCAAAAATACGTTTTCTAAAAAGTTGGGGGGTGTGCTTACCTACAACAGTGGGCTTACTGATGGGTCGGTACAATAAATTAAATTCTGTTTACTGTAAATCAGCCAGCTTCTGCAATAAGCTTGAATAATGAAGAAACCATCCGACATCGGCATTCAGTATCAGCCAATTGTTGTCTAAAATAAATGGCAGTCATCTTATGGGGCATTTTACTAATTGGCTCATCTCTAAAATAAATCAATAAATCATTTTTTTATTTTTTTTATTTTTACGACAATAACGGCTGTATATACATGTACACCGCTGCAGAAGACTTAACCCTTTATCCAATGCAGACGATATCAAAATTTATTATTTTAAATATCATTTTTTAAAATTTTTCCAAAAATTTCAACAAAACCATATCATGTGACCCCCTCATTGGAACAAGCTCATCAAGCTCGTTCCAATGAGGGGTCACATGATATGGTTTTGTTCTAATTTTAAAATAGTATTTTTTCAGCTGCTGAATTTGCATATTACCTGGGCGGGAATGGTCAATTCACTGGGTAAAAGGGTAACATTGTTTCTACATCATTGTTGGCTGCCTATATAGGCAGCCAATAATAATGTAAAAATATTGTTAAGATAAATGCACCCTAATGACAGAGTACTCACTTATAGGCACTTTTTCCAAGCAAAAAAGAAAGGCAGATTGAGGATGTTTGGGGACTTAAGGATCAACAAAGAGAACAACCTACCTGGCTTCTGTAATATTTTATCTCTCAGCGATTGCAATCCTTGTGTTCTGGTTAATGGTGTCTCATTCAGTTCTTTTCCAGCTTTCTCAAGAAGATTTAAAGACATTTTACAGATGTAATCCTTCTGATCAGTAACACCTGCCATTTTTATATCAATATTTTCTCCTGTTCTCCCTACAAATCAGGAACTTGTAGCCTGCAACTGAAATTCAGGTAGAATGCCAAATTATTTTTGGTCATCCAAATTTGTCCATGTCTCTTTGCCTTGTTACAATTTATTTATAAACTGAAACAAGGCAAAGACATGTTCTCTATATGCTGTTTTCAATAAGAAAAATTTGAGGTGTAGACTGTAATAAAGAATTGAGGCCTGGGTTTATGTGGCCTCACAGTTAATGTTTGTCAACCAAGTTACCAAGTTACAGTAAAATCATTCCAAAACGAGTCATCCTACCAAGTTACAATGAAATTCCTTCATAAATATAACTCGTAGACTTTGCTAAAGGAATGTAGATCATGTGACCGTTTGGCCGATCATGACCAAAATAGGAGAGTCTCATCCAGATATCATACTAAGTTATCCTACAAAGTTACAATGAAATCCCTTCATAAAAACAACCTGTAGACAGTGCTAAAGGAATCTTGGTCACGTGACCAGGTGGTGGCAATGGCTGAACAATCGTGACCAAAATAAGATAGGCTCATCTGGACATCATAACAGTTATTCTTCCAAGTTACAATGAAATCACTTTATAAATATGAACTGTAGACTGTGCTAAACAAGCCTGGGTCACATGCCCGTGCGGCCATCACAGTTGACCGATCACGGCTAAAACTGGACGTTCTCATCCAGATATAATACTGAGTCATCCTCCAAATTTGCAATGAAATCCCTTCATAAATGCAAGCTGTAGACTGTGCTGACAGAATCTAGGTAATGTGCCCTGACAAAAACAGGACGTTCTCATCTAGACATTAT
Source organism: Pictodentalium vernedei (assembly GCA_031216915.1). NCBI lineage: Eukaryota > Metazoa > Mollusca > Scaphopoda > Dentaliida > Dentaliidae > Pictodentalium > Pictodentalium vernedei. The sequence goes on along the minus strand of CM062291.1, from coordinate 67,557,264 downwards.
CCAGAGTCATACAATAAAATCCCCCTTCATAAATACAAAAATTTTCGGGTATCGGGCCTGCGCAGCTCTCACAGTTGACTGGTCACGACCCAAAGGGGATGTCATCCTACCAAGTTACAAAGAAATCCCTTCATAAATATGACCTGTAGACTGTGCTAAAAGTTTTTGGGTTTCCGGCTCACGTAGCCATCACGGTTAACCGATCGTGACTAAAAGGGGATGTTCTCTCCTAAACATGACCTCGAACCTGCACATGAAATTTTGTGATGATCGGACAAGGACTACAGGGTGTAGCCTGTGCTAAAGAAAATGTGAACAGACTCACAGACAGACAGATTCACAGACTTCCACACACGTGATGGCAACAGCTTACCTTGACTTTGTCAAGTTAAGCGAATTATCTTGCTTTGACAAGTTAAGCTAATAAAAAAATGAAAGTGGACACTGCAGCTCAACTTGTCCAAGAAGGGACTGAACTAAATAGAAAGATCCAGTAATGCCATGTCACTCCCTCAAGTTTCTAAAGACATCAACCAAAGCTACAAAGGAAATCTGAAAACAAGAGGCCCCAAGAAGCCTGAGAGCACTCACCTGACACTGACAACTATCAACCAAGGATCCTGATTTGAACAAACTTGCATCTGCCCCATTATGATAACTGTATGCCAAAAATCAAAGCATTCTCATGAGTGGATCTGAAAAAAAACAATAACAACAAATTCCTCATATTGAAAGTTATAATTTGGGATCCCATAGGGAGCCCAAATAGGAACCCAGGGACTTGGCTTTAACATATTTGAATCTCACCTCCCTAACGATACAGTATACCTACTATCAAAAGATTCTTACTGGTGGATGTGAAGAAGAAGATTTTTAAAGAATGTTCCTCATATTGAACTAAGTTACAATTCGGTCTCCCATAGGGAGCCCAATTATGGACTCAGAGACTTGGCTTGAACAAACCTGAATCACACCTCCCTAAAGATGCTGTATACCAATTATCAAAACATTCCAACTGCTGGATCTGAACAAGAAGATTTTTAAAGAAAATTCCTCACATTGAACTAAGTTATAATTCAGACTCCCACAGGGAGCCCAAATATGAACCCAGAGACTTGGCTTGAACAAACGTGAATCTCATCCCCCTAAGGATGCTGCATACCAAATATCAAAAGATACTGATTGGTGAATCTGAAGAAGATTTTTAAAGAATATTCCTCATACTGCACTAATTTAAACATTTGGGCTCCCATACAGAGCCCAAATATGGACCCAGGGATTTGATTTCAACACACATGTGAAATAAACACATCTAAAGATGTTATACGTGAAATTTGAAAGCTTTTGGAGCAGTGGTTTGGGAGAAGAAGAGTCTTAAATATTTTCCCCATCACCCATAGTGTTAAAAAATGCTGACTCAGCACTTTTTCAAAGTCCCGATCAAGTACCCAATGATAAAACCGATAGAAATTTTTTTTTGACCATTCCATTATGTTGGCCCTAATGAAGCTTCACACCAAATAAGAATTCTCAGAGCCATGTAGTTTTGGAAATATGGGCGTTTGAAATTTATTCTATTTTTAGCTCCTGTGGTTCCCACGGGGCATTTTGAAAAAATAATTGGGCATAAATCAAGTACTTATAACCCATTAATATTTCATATCAAATTTGGTTCAAATTGGCCTCTTGGTTTGCAAAATAGAAATTTTGGGCAGGGCAAAAATTCTTGTCCCTCCCGTAACGACGACAAATATTGCCCCTCGAACTTCTCTTGAACAAACTTGAGTCCACACCTCAAAAGGAAGCTGTATACCAAATATCAAGTCTCTGCTACAGCTGGTTCATGAGAAGAAGATTTTTTAAAAAATCGAGACATTTTGGCCCCACCCCCTCCTCAATAAGAGCAGAAACCCAATTTGAAGAAAAACCCAAATGCCCCTACTACTCAGGTAAAATTTCATTAAAATGTGGCCAGTGGTTTAGGAGAAAAAGACCCAAACACCACCTTCATGACTGATGACAGACGAACGACGGACAAAAAGTGATCAGAATAGCTCACCCTGACTTTCAGTCAGGTGAGCTAACAAGAGGCCCAAAGGGGCCCTAATCGCTCACCTGACAAAGTGGTTCAAAGAAGTATCTGGGGTCACATTCAGCTAGACATGGTTCATCAACACTACAAAGGAAAGAAGTGATGAAAGGCAAATTTTATGGAAAAAATACTACGGAATTGATTTGACCAACTTGAACCTAACTGGCTAGCCTAACCTGCTCACACCCACCCACCCCACCCCACCCCCACCCTACAGACAGCCCAAATATTAAGCCAAGGACTCAAATTGAACAAATTTGAATCCAATCCCCCTTGGGATGTTATATACCAAATATGAAAGAATTCTGAATGGTGGATCTGAAGAAGAAGGTCTTTTAAAGAAATGTCCTCACAAGTTAAAATTTGCCCCCCCCCCCCCCCCCCCCCATAGAAACCTAAATGAAAATGTCAATGACACTGTAGCTTAACTAGACTGTGTGTAGTGTTTGATGAAAAGGATAATGTTCAATGTTTATGGAAGGATTATGAAATAAGACAACAATTGCGATAATTAAGAAAAAGTTAATTTCTGTTCCATGACAAATTCCACACACATATATGGGACTTGATAAACCATTGTGCATAAACATGTGACCTTAAACACTAATAAATAAATAAATAAATAATGGGACTTGATAATTATCTATAATTAGCTAATCTAACACATGGCTACTTGATGGTGGGAAGAAATAACCTGTCATCTGACACTTGACCACTTGATTCAGACCAGATGTGGAATGAAGACTTAGGATTTAATGTTAATAGTAATATTGGTTCACCTATATTAAATGAATTCAGTGATGTTTGTTTATTTTTTTCTTGAAATGATAAAAGCAATGCTATCAACATCTACTGAGTATGAAAATAATTTGTCAGACTTAATCTGGTTTGGATTACCTCTGCTGGTGATGGCCAGTTGTTTCACTGAGTTTGATGGCATCAGTAGCAACTTGGGCAGAGTTGTGACAATGAGGTGTTGATGACCTGACATGACAAACCAGAAGGTCTGTAGTCACTGTTCCTTTACAAGGTTCACTTATACCTAAGTGAAGAAGGAATAGCTTACATAGAATTTAGATTCTGACTGGTGGATCTGAAGATGATTTTTAAAGAAATTTACTCACTCATTTGCACTAAGTTAAAATATAAACCCAGGGACTCAATTTGAACAAATGTGAATCAGACCCGCCTAGAAGATGCTGTATACCAAATATGAAAGGATTCCGACAGGTGGATCTGAAGAAGATTTTTAAAGAAATTTCCTCATATTGCACCAAGATAAAATTCAGGTTTCCATAGGGATTCCAAATATAAACCCACCGACTTGATTTAAACAAACATGAATCTGCCTCCCCCCACCCCCCTCCTAGAGATGTTGTATACCAAATATGAAAAGATTCTGACTGGCGGGTCTGAAGAAGAAGATTTTTAAAGAAAATATCCTAATATTGCACTAAGTTAAAATTCTGGCTCCCACAGGGAGCCCAAATATAAACACAGGGACTCAATTTGAACGAATGTGAATCTGACTCACCTAGAAAATGCTGTATATCAACTATGAAAGGATTCTGACAGGTGGATCTTAAGAAGCAGATTTTTAAAGAAATTTCCTCATATTGCACCAAGTTAAAATTCAGGCTTCCATAGGGAGGCTAAATATAAACCCGGGTACACGATTTGAACAAACATGAATCTGACCCCTCTAGAGATGTTGTATACCAAATATGAAAGGATTCTGACTGGTGGATCAGAATAAGAAGATTTTTAAAGAAATTTCCTCATATTGCACTAAGTTAAAATTCGGGCCCCCATAGAGAGCCCAAATATTAACTGAGAGACTTGAAACGAACAAACCTAAAATCTGACCGTCGTAACAATGATGTTTACCCAATATTAAAATATTCTGGCCAGTGGTTCTGAAGAAGATGGTTTTTAAAGCTTATTTCCCATATTGCCCCAAGTAAGGATTTGGGCTACAGTATTTAGCCCAAATATGAGCCAAGGGGCTTAAATTGAACACACTTGTATCTGCCCCCCTCCCCCCTCAACTAGATGCCGTATGCCACATATAAGAAGATTCTGATCTGTGGTTGTGGAGAAGAAATTTTTTTTTGAATATTTGAAAATTAGTGGACTCAGCATTTTTTTGATGCCCTCTACAGAGCACCCTTACAAAACCGATGACAATTTTTTTTATCAATCGATTCTCCTAGTTCTAAGGATGCTTCATACCAAATAACAGTTCTCTGTTCCATGTGGTTTGGGAAATAAAGGTGTTTGAAAATATTTTCCATTGTTAGCTCCTGGGGTTCCCACAGGGAACTGAGAATTTTTTTAGCATGAATCAAGCACTTATGACTCAATAATACCACACACCGAATTTCATTCAAATCGGAACATAGGTTCAGAAAATAGAATTTTGGGTGGGGCCAAAAATCTTGCCTCTCCCATTACACAGGAAAATATTGCTCCATGAACTTTGTTTGAACAAACTTGATACAACACCTCAGAAGGAAGCTCCATACCAAATATCATGTCATTGTACCCACTGATTCATGAGATGATTTTTCTAGAACTTTGGAGCATTTTCCCCCCACCCCTTCCCTATTGAGCTTGGCAACTTTATTTGAACAAACTTGAATGGACATATGATAAGGAACATGCACATCAAATTTGGCACAGGGGTTTTGGGGAAGTCGATAATGTAAAGTTCGCGATGGATAGACAGACGGATGGATGGAAAGTGATCACTTGAGCTCTGCCGATTTTCAGTCAGGTGAGCTAAAAAATCGGGTGAGGGCTGGGGCCTGCTGGGTGTACAAATGGAATTGTTGACAATTGATATGTCAAATCCAAAATGGCTGGTGGCAGCTATCTTTTTCAACGGAATGCAGAAAAATTTGATAACTCCCATCTGGATATCCAGCCAAAACTACATATGAAATTTGAAAAAGATTGGATGAGAGATGTGGCCTACAGGGTGTGCTGATGGAACAGTCTACGATTCAAAGGCCAATCCAAGATGGCTGCTATATTCTTTAACGAAATTCAGAAAAATCTGATAGCTCCAATCAAGACATCACACCAAAGCTATATATAAATTAAAAAAAAATCAGGTGAGAGATGCGACCAGTACAGTGTGCTAATGAAATTGTTGACAATTTATATCCGAATCCAAGATGGCTGCTGGCGGCCATATTTTTCACACAAAATTCAGAAATATTCGAAAGCTCCCATCTAGACATCAAACCAAAACTACATATGAAATTTGAAAAAGATCGGGTGAGAGATGAAGCCTGTAGGGTGTGCTAATAGAATTGTTAGAATTGTTGACGATTTATATGCCAAATCTGAGATGGTTAGTGATGGCCATGTTTTTCAATGAAATTTGGAAACATTTGGTAGCTCCTATCTAGACATTACCCCAAAGCCAAATTTGGGACTGATCAGGTAAGAGCCACGGCCTGTAGCATGTGCTAAATGAATTGTTGGATAATTTATATCCAAATCCACGATGGCCGCTGATTTTTCAACAAAATTCAGAAAAACTCAATAGCTCCCATCTTGACATCATACCAAAGCTACATATGAAATTTGAAAAAGATTGGGCGGGAATGTGGCCTGTAGGTTGTGCTAATGGAATTGTTGACAATTCATATCGTTTGGATTACCTCTGCTGGTGATGGCCAGTTGTTTCAATGAGTTTGATGGCATCAGTAGCAACTTGATCAGAGCTGTGACAATGAGGTGTTGATGACCTGACATGACAAACCAGGTCTGTAGTCACTGTTCCTTTACAAGATTCACCTATGCCTAAGTGAAGAATGAACAGCTTACATTGAATTTAGATTCTGACTGGTGGATCTGAAGAAGAAGATGGCTGCTGCAGGCCATGTTTTTAAATGAAATTCAGAAAAATTTTATAGCTTCCATCTAGACATTTCCCCAAAGCTACATATGAAAGTTGGACTGATCGGGTGAGAGCTGTGACCTGTAGGGTGTGTTAAAACTCTACACACTGATGTCAAAATACAGAAGTATCAAGCCACCAGTTTTGCCCATAATGCCACAAGAAACTTAACCAATTCAATCTTGCTTGACAGAGCTCATTGAGCTCTGTCAAGAAAGAATGAATTTGTTAAATTCCTAGTTGCATTATGGGGGAACATTTGCTACTTGAAATTTCTGTATTTTGACATCAGTGTGCAGAGGGTTAAAGGAATTGTTGGAAAATTTATATTTAAATCCAAGATGGCCACTGGTGGCCATGTTTTTCAACGAAATTAAAAAAAATCTGATAGCTCCCATCTAGACATTGCCCCAAAGCCACATGAAATTTTGGACTGATCAGGTGAGAGCCATGCCCTTTAGGGTGTGCTAAAGGAATTGTTTAACAATTCATATCCAAATCCAAGACGGCTGCTGGCAGCCATATTTTTCAACAAAATTCAGAAAAATTCAATAGCTCCCATCTGGACATCACACCAAATTCACATATGAAAATGAAAAAATTTTAACGAAATCTGGCAAAAACCGATGGCTCCCATATAGACATTGCCTTAAATCTACAAATGAAATTTGGGACAGATCAGGTTGGGTGTGCTAAAGAAATTGTTGGACAGTTTATATCCCAATCCAAGATGGCCCTGGTGGTCATGTTTTTCAACAAAATTCTAAACAAATTGATAGCTCCCATCTAGACATTGTCCCAAAGCCACATATTAAATTTGGAACTGATCGGGTGAGAGCTGTGGCCTGCAGGGTGTGCTAAATGAATTGTGGACTGACAGACGTATGGACAGATGGATGGGCGACGGATCACCACCCATCTCAATAGCTTATACGTGACATTGTCAAGTTGAGCTGAAAACTAATTACTGTTTCAACCCTCTATCTGACATGATCAACAGACGTCAACTGCAGACAAATCTTCTTGAATAACAAAATATTTTAATTTTTCTGCCTCAAGAACATAGCTTATGACCCTTCATTGGATAACCTCAACAAGCACATCCCTGTGAGAGTTTATAAGCTATCTTTTGAAAGGAATATGATTATAAATTGCACTGACCAGATATGATTGGTATATATTAGGAAAGGTCTTATATAAGTACTCACCCGTTCCAATGGTTTAATTCACGTTTTTATCAAAGGTTTTTTTCCATCAGCATGTCTCCTACCACAAAATGTTGAAGAAAGAACAGTGTGAAATCAAAATAAAAAACAACAAATAACAATGTACTTCTCTTTGACATTATAAAACAACCGAAATTATCAATTCTGCACTGTCACCTCCACAGTAAATTTTTATGCAGCTCACAAAAAATCATCAACTTACTGAATTTAAGTCAAATTGAATGTCACAATTCAGCTGAGACAAATTTAAGTTAAATTAAATGTCACAATTCAGTTGAGACACACTTGCACACTTCACGCACTGATAACTGATATATTTTTATACTTGATTATACTGGTGGTTTACTTTTAGAATGATGGATGTGAAAATGATTAATAAGGCCACAAAAACTTTAACCCTTTACCTAATGTAACAGCCAAAACATTATTTTTTCATTTTTTGTCTCTAAAACAATGAGGGGTCATAACCTATGTTTTTGAGAAAAAAATGAACATAATAGTTATTCAGGAATTTTTTTTGCAAGTGTTGTCTGCTTTTCATGTCAGGTAAACGGTTAAAATTTGTTTCCAAATCCTCTTCCATAAAAATTTGTTGACGATGTACCTTATTTTGGGTGAAATCAAACCTTTTATTAACTCTTTCAACACGAGAGACCGCTTTTCCGGTCCAGCAACACAATATGTCATAATTTCATTTCATAAGATGGCTACTAAGTGAACGTATGTGGTAGAACAATTACTATTTTCAATGTGCAGCCTGAAGGCTCTACCCCCACATTATGGATATGGACTCTCCTAATTTCTGCCATTTAACTGACATGGAAGATATCATTAGTGTTCAAAGGGTTAACCAAATAAGAAAACATCTGGTAGCCCCATACACAAACACTGTCATTGTCATCTTGTTATTTCTTCCAGTTTTCACTTCTCGGGGGTTCCCATGGGGGCCAGTTTATATCGAAACCTACAAAACTCATTCCTTTAAGTATGTCTGGATGTTACCAAAGGCTTTATTTATTGGAGTCACGTCACTTAGAGCATCTATATGCCGATGGCAACACTTTGATAATATCTCTGCCCAGACCTAATTGTATGTTTCACTTCAAACTGAGGATTTGTTGAAGTTCATCTGTTGAATGAAAGGATCACTGTGTTATCGACAAAACACCTCAGTATTGTCCCTCATGTTTCTTGGAAGACTGATTAACTTGCTGCACACTGATGTCAATATAGTGGTACCTTGTTAACCATTTACCTAAGATGAAAAGCAGACGACACTTGCACACAAAATTATTGAATAACTCATTTTTTTTATTTTTTGCATCAAAAAACATAGCTTATGACCACTCATTGGAACGAGCTCAGCAAGCTTGTTCCAATGAGGGGGTCATAAGCTTATTTCTTGAGGCCAAAAATAATGAAAATTGAACGGCAATTTTTGTGATAAAGCAGATTGGTTTTTGGCTGTTACGTTGGGTAAAGGGTTAATGTTTACCCAATGTAACAACCAAAACTGGCTTGCGATATTTCACAAAAATATTAATTTTCATTATTTTAATATTTTTTGACTGAAAAACATAGCTTATGACCCCTCATTGAAACAAGCTTGTGGAACTTATTCCAATGAGGGGTCATAAGCTATATTTTTGATGCCAAAAATGAAAAAAATTAGTTATTCAAGAATTTTGTTTGCAAGTACTGTCTAACTTTCATGTTAGGTAAAGGATTAACTGAACAGCCACTTTACCAGTACAAATTATTCAATTAACAGGAGTATTCAATTAACATGGTATTGATCACTTTCCATTATTCTAGAGATAAACTGAGCATATAATGCCTGTACTGAATTCAGTGAGGCCATCTAGAGAAATGCAGTGATTATCAGTCAGTCTAATTACTCGACATATTACAGGATTTTTTATTCAATTAATTGGCGATTACTCTTTAATCTATGTGCAATTAACAGATCAAATTTGTATTTAACAAATTTCAATTATTTTGTGTTTGAATTAAATTAACAAGGTTATTCAGTTAAAAGATATCCCATTAAGTGGGTTCTGTTATTTCTTTATTTATTGGGGTTTAACGACACATTCAACAGCCAGGGCGTGGGTTCTGTTACAACTAATAATGTTACAACTCTGCATAATGTTACACCAATGCATAATATTACAAAAAATGTTGTAAAGAACCGATAGTGTTATAAACTCTGCATAATGTTATAACTTTCTCTAATGCATAATGTTATAAAAATCAACGCATATTGTCACATTTTTTTCAATGCATAATGTTAAACAAATTAACTGATAATGTTATACCTTTCCGTACACTCAGCACGGTCACCACTATTTCAGATAAACTCCAACTTTCAGGTGCGTAGCTGCCAGTTACCATCTTAAACATGTATGTAGGATATGAGATGGGTTTCTTGCCCAGTTAGGAGGACCTCAGTGGGATACTCTGCCAGGGGGACTTATTTTGAGGGGACCTAGTCACGTGACATACATTCAGGTAGCCCTAGTAACCCTCCATCTCCTGACGTCATCACCATGATGATACTTACGCATGTGCTTCAAGGATGTCAGTTTAGGGAAATGACCAATTTGGGTGAATTTTTTTTTAGCCAGATCAGAATCACGTGGGATTTTGTACCAATTAAACCATGATAGGAGGGAGGGGAAGGGGTACTGTGTTATCCGGAGGGTATGTTTACAGCCACAAGTAGCCTCCTCTTCAAGGATGTAGGTGAGCTCATTCCAATGTTTTGTTGAAATTTTGTGAAAAATTTAGAAAAAGAAAATTTAAAATAATAAATTTTGATATTATGTGATTTGGGAAAAGGGTTAATTCCGAGTTGCATTGTGGAAATAATTTGCAGCTTGAAATTTGGGGATTTATTCATTTTTATTAGTGTTTAAGGTCACATATTTCTGCACAATGGTTAAGCATGACTGCAACATGGCTATAAACTCCAGCCAATCTTTATGCCCATGTTGCATATTTTTAGCAGACTTCCACCCAAGGCATTGGTTTCTGGGTCCTGTTTTACCAAAAAACAGAGCTTGTTTTCCACAGTAAACAAACCTTGCTTCACTTCCCAGGGTTCTCACGGGAGAAATTTTGGGATATTTTGACTCCAATTTGAGGGGAGGGGGAAGGGGGAATTTCAATAGTTTCTTTCACAGTAACAATAGGGAGACATAATTTGGACATAGTTATCTATGCTTTAGTATTTGAACTGCATATAACATTAACCTTTCTGGGGCAGATCTTTAAAGTTGCGAAACACCAAATTGCAGATAGACAATTTTGGATTCACACACACGTTTTTTTTTTTATTTTTAATTTTTGTAATTATATCCGCATGCAGATGACTTTATAGGCATGCCGTTTTCCTGATTGACCGCATTCTTTACCCATAATTTCTACCCACCAGATCTATCCCCAATATCTATCCACAACTTCTGCGGGCATTGGACATATATAGGAGAAGCCAAAACACCACGCCATAAGCCTCTGACAAAGCTCAAATCGAGCAAAAACCGGTTAGGCAATCAATACACAGATTATTCACCAGTGGAGCCCTCTTGCACTTTTGAGTGACTCTTTATCTGTGCCCAGATTATACTTATTATAGAGTCAAGACATTTTCTGTCCAGGAATATCCACTAGCAGCATGCAAGTACGTAACCCTTTACCCAATGGAAACGGTATCAAAATTTATTATTTTAAACATTATTTTTTATATTTTAAAAATAAATGGTCAACAAAACGATATCATGTGCCTCATTGGAACGGGGTCACATGATAGGGTTTTGTTGAAATTTTTTTTTAAATATTTTTTTCAACTGCTTCATTTTGAAATTATGCAGGTGCATGCAACTTTTTTATGTAAAGGGTTAAACATACCTATCAATGAGTTTCATTTTCAAAACATTTCTACAACAACCATTTGCATGAATTAAAGCCACTATAAAGGACTATTTGGGTAACACCACAGGCAGCAATCACAGTGGCCGCTGAGACAGGGGGGCTCCAGCCCCACCCACTTTTTACCGTAAAAAACACCAAACATTCAACTACTACAGGATTGTAATTCCGATATTACAATCACAAGAGTGAGATAAACGCAATATAAGTATTTGGTTTCATGGTTTATAGCATACATGAGTTTGACTCCATAGGCTTATCAATAAGGGGACAGGTTGTGATGCATGTGGCCAATATCACAACCTGTCCCCTTTCAGGTCAATTGATGACTTTTGCACCAGGAAATTAGGTACATTCAGCAAGTCTGAATTTGAGAAGTGACTATACATATAACAGTCTGAAAAATCTGGAATAATAATATATGATTATTAGCAGTCTTTTGGTTGTTTGTCTCTCGGGAAAATGCATTTAAAAGAAGAAATTATGGATGTTTAATTTCTGGCCATATAATTTTGTTTTTGTGGCAGAACAAAATAACAAATTTCAGCACTCAGAATGCAGGAAATAGCATTCTGGGATGTTTAAAAAAAAAAATTTCCAGGGGAGCATGCCCCCCTCACCCCCTCCCAGCTTCCCAAGCTTTCATGACATTCAGCACTACCCCCTGCCCCCCCCCCCCCCCACACACCCCACTTTCAAAATCGTTCTGTGTCCTCTGCATCACATTTCATTTCAAAGAACATGTATTGCATTTTGAGCAGTCTTCCAACAATTACTGGATTGACACAAATTTCAAATGCATTATCGCTGATCAATCAGAATAATTGATATTATTTTTTATAGGTGTTTAAAGTTACTTTCAGCATCAATTGCTACATCACAACCACAAGTATAATGTCAAGTTTAGCCAGTTCAGGCTTTCAACTCCCTTTTTGTGAAAAATAAGGGCAATTTAGGGATAAATAAAGAAACCTTCCAAAAAAATAAAGGCAACATATTACACATCTTTAATGAAAATAATTAAATTATTTACCTTTAACCATATCAAATACTGAAATTAAGATCATTTCTATAGATGTTGGCTTCCATAGTCATAAACATATCCTTTCAGCACTCATTCAGTGTGCTTCAACTTGTCTTTTACAAGGAGCACAATGATCCCTCAGTACATAATGTTTTTCTTCATTGGGAAAATGCAGTGTCAACTAGACTTTATGATTCTGGAGAATCATGGCTTTTCCAGATTAGATTCCATGATTTTTCATGACCCCAGAGTGTCTGATGAATTGTTTTTAACTGTCTCACTGAAGTTCCTTTTTTTGATGTTATGAGAAAGATGGGTATAGTAGTATCAAATGACTCAGTTTGAGAAAAAAATGTTTAGGTAAAAAGCATAATTAACGGTGGAGAGGGTTAATATCAATATCGTCGGCCAACAAGTTAATGACTGACAAAAGGAGTTGCGTTTGTTTGTTTGTTACGTTTGCCACTGAGTGCTGTGGCTATTGGAAAATGGTCCATTTTATCTCAAATGTATCCAAAATATTGATGTCTGGCAGCTTGTAGAGGGTTAACAAGTGCCAACAGGAATATTTTTCCATGCAACCTGTAATGTCATACCAATAACTGCGAATGGCCATTTTTCCCTAAAAATCTACAAGATGCTTTCAGAGAAATCCAGGGGGAACATGAATTTTAATCTTTTGATGGGTATCATTGTTTATCCAGCCCAAACTGGGTTAAGGGTTGTTTTTGGAATACCTTTATTACTTACAAAAATAATTTTCAGTGAATTCAACTTTCACTTGTGTTGATCTCTCGGACTCCTCTTAACTTTGGGTGCTGTGGGTATGCAAACACAGTCCATTTTATCAAAATTTTGATGTTTAAGAACCTGCATAGGGTTAACAAATCTTACTGGAATATTTTGTACATGCATCTTGTAATGTCACACTAAGATCTGAGAATGGCCAATTTTTCTTGAAAATGTATAATATGTTTTAGAGACATCCTCGGATAACATGAATTTTTAACCTTTTGAGGGGTATCACTCTGTAACCAACCATAAACAGGTTAATGCTTGGTTTTGTGAATACTTTCATTACTTACGAAAATGATCCTCGGTGAATTCCACTTCCAATGAAGGAGGTTATGTTTATCTCGCGGGTACACATTCGGCGTTATGGGTGCCCAAGAATAGCCCATTGTCTCAAAATTCTATGCTTGGCAGCCTCTGGAGGGTAAATAAATGCTTACCGGAATATTTTATCCATGCAACTTGTAATGGCACTCCAAGACCTGCAAATGGTCAATTTTTCTTGAAAACTTACTAGATTTTTTTTGAGAAATCGACAGAAAACAGGAATTTTAAGCTTTTAAGGAGTATATCTCAAAGATCTGCTGCGAATAGTCAAAAATGGGTTAAGACCGCATTTTTTGAAGACCCTTACTACTTACAAAAAATTTTCCCTATCAGTTTTGCATCCGGTAAAGGAAGTTACGTTTCTCTGTGGCATTCCCATTTGATGTGGTTGGGATTAAAATCAGACTATTTTTTCAAATGTTTGACATTTAGCAGCCCATGGAGGGTTAACAAATGCTTACCGGAATATTTTATCCATGCAACTGGTAATGTGACACCAAGACCTATCAATGGCCATTTTCTCTTGAAAACTTACAAGATGATTGTAAAGAAATCCAGGGAAAACATGAATTGCTTAAGCTTTTGATAGATATTGCTATTAACCACCCCAAAAGGGGTTAACACTTGGTTTTTTGAACACCCTTATTACTTACAAAAATGGTCCTCGGTGAATTCCACTTCCAACAAAGGAGATTATGTTTATCTCTCGGGTGTACATTGGGTACTGTGCGTGTCCGAAAACAGCCCATTTCGACAAAAGTACAATGCTTGGCAGTCTGTAGAGGGTTAATAAACTCTCACTGGAATATTTTGCCTATGCAGCTTGTAATGTCACACAAAGACCTGCGAATAGTCAATTTTTCTTGAAAACCTACAAGTTGTTTTTAGAGAAATCCACAGAAAATGGGAAATTTAAATTTTTAAGGAGTATCTCTCTTTAGCCTGCCCAAAATGGGTTAAAACTTTGACTTTTGAATATGCTTACTACATATAAAAATGTTTCCGTATATATTGTACGCTTGATAAAAGAAAGCACCTTTCGTTGCGGCGTGCCCATTAGGTGTCCACAAACAACCAATTTTATCACACTTTTGACTTTCAGCAGCCTATGGAGGGTTAACAAATGCTCACCGGGGTATTTTGTTCATGCAACTTCTATTACCACATCAAGACGTGCGCGTGGCCAATTTTTCTTGAAAATCTGCAAGACTCATTTAGCGAAATACACTGAAAACATGAAGTTTTGAGCTTTTGAGGTGTATTGCAGTTTAACCCACCCAAAACAGGTTAACGCTTGGTTTTTTGAACTTTACTACTTACAAATATAATTCATGGTGAATCCCACTTTCAATAATGAAGTTTTGTTTATCTCTCTTGTGTTGTATGGGTGCATTAGGGGCCTGAAAACAGCCCATTTCATCAAAATTTTGATGTTTGGCAGCCTGTGGAGGGTTACCATATGCATCGCCTAATATCTCTTGTATATGAATGATCGTGACACAGGCAGGTCTAACAATGGTGAATGTTTAAAAAAAATCTACAAGACACGGTTCGAGAAAGTGCATATAAACCTTTATTTTGACAGCTTTTTGCCAATTCTGGCGAAATAAGGGCTAAATCGAAAATTCTGCTTCAGTACATTTTTAGATTTTGGGCCTCTCAAAGCATGTGCAAAATTGTATGAAAATCGGTTCGAAAATGTCTTCTGAATAGTACAGACAAAATGTGTGGAACCCCTCCCCCCCACCCTCAAAAAAAAATAATAATAACAAGTGATTGACCAACAAGGTGGTATTAGTCCCCTACGGCGCTTTTGTGACATAATGTGTTTTTGTAACAGAAGACACTAGAGTATATAAGCATCTTGGATTTTGAAAAAAAAATATTGACCGTGCATAATCCCCTCACAACCCTTTATCCATGTACCATATATGAAAGGCATAGCTTGAACCATGTTGGAGGGAGGGGTGGTAACATAAAATAGAGAAAAAAGCTTAAAAAACACAACAAAAAGGGCCGCCATTCTGCCATCTTGGATTCTGAAAAATGAATATTGACTGGGCATCATCCCCTCAGAACCATTTATCCATGTACCAAATATGAAAGGTGTAGCTTGAAGCATGTTGGAGGAAGAGGTGGTAACATAAAAACAGACAGAGAGACAGACAGACGGACGGACGGACGGACAGACAGACAGACAGACAGATGTTAGATTTTGAAAGAAAAATATTGAGCGTGCATAATCCCCTCACAACCCCTTTATCCATGTACCATATATGAAAAGTGTAGCTTGAACCATGTTGGAGGGAGCAGTGGTAACATAAAATAGAGAAAAAAGCTTAAAAAACACAACAGAAATGGATCATGTGCCAGATATAAAAAGTGTAGCTTGAACCATGTTGGAGTGAGGGGTGGTAACACAAAACAGAGAAAAAAGCTTAAAAAAAAACACAACAAAAATGGCCGCCATGCTGCCATCTTGGATTTTGATGAAAAAATATTGAACATGCATCATCCCCTCCCAACCCTCTATCCATGTGCTAAATATGCAAAGTTTAGCTTGAACCATGTTTGTAGGAGGGGTGGTAACATGAAAATAGAGAAAAAAAGCTTAAAAAACACAACAAAAATGGCTGCCATTCCACCATCTTGGATTTTGAAAAAAAAAATTTGAGCGTGCATCATCCCCTCAGAACCATTTATCCATGTACCAAATATGAAAGGTGTAGCTTAAAGCGTGTTGGAGGGAGAGATGGTAACATAAAAAACAGACAGACAGATGGATGGACGGATGGACGGACGGATGGATGGATGGATAGACGGACAGACAGACAGTCAGATGGACGGAAAGACAGATTGAGCGCAATCCTATAGTCCCCTTACAGTTCCCGTAGGGGACTAATAATAATCCATAGAAAAACAATAGTATTTTCCTGAGCGAAAAGTGTAATTAAATTACCTTCAAAGGATGAGGGCCATCTTCATCGAATTCATCAGATAAATGCTGAATGCATTTGTTTCTGACTGTAGCTAACCATTGGTAGATCTTTCTCAGTTTATAACAGACTAAAAACTTAGATCAGATTAGCAAAACAGATACCTTATTATTATTATTTTCTGACTTAAAAGTGTATCATAAACTAACAAAAGCAGAACACTTTAAAAAAGTAGAAATTTTCATAAACAATAGGCCTCTCAGCCATGACAGCTCCTCCCAGGGTAATGCATTTTGGGTAAGCTAAATACAAAACAAGAATCCAAGTATTACTGTTTGTGACCTTAACCTTCATATGACATGACAATTGGTCAAGGTCATGACACAACGTTACGTGATGCATAACAATTGTGTAAAGTATGAACAAGATCTGTTTCATAGATTCAATTATACAAAGATTGTATAATACAAAAGTTTTGCTGTCTGTGACCTTGACGTTGAGGACATGAACTTGGATCAAAGTCATGACATACCTTTGCGTAATGAGCAATAATTGTACCAAGTATGAATAGATCTGCCAATCATACCAAGTTATATGGACCGGACAAGGGCTGTATAATAATATCAATGTTTTGCTGTCTGTGATCTTGACCGTGATAAGACCTTCGATCAAAATCGTGACACACTTTTGAGCCATGAGCAATAACTGCACTAAGAATAAGAAATCATACCAAGTTACATGGACCGGACATGGGCTGTATTACAATATAAAAGTTTTGCTGCCTGTGACCTTGACCTTGATATGACCTTGGAACAAAATCATGACCCACTTTTGAGTCGTGAACAATAATTGTACCAAATATGAATATGATCAGTCAATCATACCAAGTTATATGGACCGGACAAGGGCTGTATATCAATATTCAAGTTTTGCTGTCTGTGACCGTCACCTTGATCATATCAGCTTGGATCAAAGTCGCAACACCTTTGAGTCATGAGCAATAACTGTACCAAGTATGAAGAAGATCTGCCGACTAAGATCAAATTATATGGACCGGACTAAAATGTCAAAGTTTTCTGGACTGTTTCCTGATAAATGGGGCCAGTGACCTTCACAGACCTCATTATGACTGATGACACACTGTCTGGTGACAATACATATGGTTAACCCTTTACCCAACGAATCGGCCGCATCCGCCCGCATAATATGCAAATTCAGCATTTGAAAAATAATTATTTTTCAAAAACTTTCAACAAAACCATATCATGTGACCCCTCATTGGAACGAGCTCGTCGAGCTCATTCCAACGAGGGGTCACATGATATGTTTTTTTTGAAATTTTTTGAAAAATTAAAAAAAATTATATTTAAAATAATTAATTTTGGTATCGTCTGCGTTGGGTAAAGGGTTAAATAGTTTTGTTAAAAAAATGTTCAGTGGTTAAGAAATTATGGCCAGGACAAACAAAATGTTGATGATGGAGAGACAGATGGATGAACAGATGGACAACCGACAACTTAGCATTAGAAAAGCTCAGCTGACATACAAGGGAAATTTTAGGATTATTACATTAAAATTAGGAAAATAAAGGTTGGCACTAAAAAAGGAGGAAAAGTAGGGCTAGTTGAAGCCTGCCCATTGTTTATACCAATGTTGCCCACTCGAGAGGACTTCCACCCCAGGCACGCACTGGTTACCATGACCTATTTTACCAGTAAAACAGAGCATGTTTACCATAATAAGCACTGCTTCACTTCCTGGGGTTCTCACAGGGATAGTGCAGTATTGTTCCACTTGTTGATATGCTATTCTGTGATGCAATGTTCAAAAGAGACAGTGATCTCTTTCCAACAGTGTGTTACATCATATAACAGTTACAAGTTCAGTATATACATTTGTATAATATTTTGAGTTGAACAAGAGGAAATGAAAAATCATATTAACACGTAACCTGCTGAATATTTAAAAAAAATATTTTTAAAAAAATTCAAAGAAATTTAAACAGCATGTTAAGTGAATACAAGTTGATTCAGTGGACAGAGAAAAATTTGGTCAAAGAGGCCAACATTATACCTATTCTGTTGACAAGAGAGTTGCTTCCACCTGAGAGGACTTCCACCCCAGGTTCTGGTTACAGGGGCCAATTTTACCAATAAAAGACAATTTGTGTACCAAAGTAAATAGTCTTGCTCTACTTTCCAGGGGTTCCAATGGTGAGATAAACCTAAATTCTGAATTTTCCTCATGTTGTTCTAGGGAACAAAATTAAGGAACTTTATTAAACAAACTTGAATCTGCCCCCCCTCCCCCCAAGGATGTTGTATACCAAACATCAAAAGATTCTGAATTATCTGATTCCCATTACTGCACCGAGATCAAATTTGGAACTGCATAAGGAGCATAAAAATGAAACAGTGACTGAGTTGAACAAATTTAAATCTGATCCCACCCCTAAAGATGTTGTGTACAACATACAAAACCATTCAGATGCAGAATACCAAATATTAAAAGATCCTGACTAGAGGACTTGAAGAAGATTTTTAAAGAATATTCCTCCTATAAAGCTGGGCTCAGGTAGCCCATATATTAACCTGGGGACTTGATTTGAACACAGTTGAACCTGACCTCTCAAGGATGCAGAATAATAGATATCCAAGAAGAAAATTTTCATAGTTAAAATATGGGCTTTCATAGGTAGCCCATATATGAACCCAGAGACTTGTTTTGAACAAACTTGAATCAAATCGTCACAAGTATGCTGTATACTAAATAGCAAAAGAATATGGTTGGTGGATGGGAATAAGATTTTATAATATGACTAACACAAATAGCCCCTCATTACCACTGTAGTTTACCCATCAACTCCAGCTCTCCATAAAACAAGAGTGTCAAGTTTTCCAGATAGTTATCATGTCTGTCTCAATTGAGGCACATGTGAACGGACTATTTCTACCAGTGGTCTATAAATAAATGTAGAACATAAACATAAACATGAGTGGCTCCTCATTTAAACTCCATTGTCAAACATTCCAGTTGAGGTCTATTTGAACATGCTGTGCTGAACAATTGCAAAATAACAATTAACAAGTATTTTCAAGATGTGAATTAGGGCCCTGCGAAGCTTCGAGTATTCAATTCGATGTCGACATCGCATTGGTATTCGTATATCGATCTCGAATAGTTTGCCGATTCGTTAGTCAAACGAAGCTTTGAGGAAAATGAATCAGTGTTCGACAATGTACATTTTGAGTTGTTAGAACGGGAAATTAAACGTTCGTTTTGTGACTTTTGCAAATTGGAGCTGTTTTAACTTGTAACCTATTCACGCCCCATCTATACAACCGAAATATCCAGCTATGGGCTAAGGCCCACTCCCAGTCCCAGAATCTTCTAACACAATAATGGGGGCATGTCGCCTGGAGCGCTCCCATTATTATGTTAGAAAACTGTGGGAGGAAAACCTCTATAGTTTCTGTGCACTGTTCGGCGTTGGTACTTGGAAGTTGGAATGAAGTACAAGCAATTTGTGTGAATGAGCACTGCATCAATATTTGAGTTAACTAATTAACTAATGCAGAAACTAACACAGTTTGATGCCTTTGCTGCTTTTGATGTATACTGAGTTATTGAGTTGAGAACGTACCGAAATCTACAAGACACGAATCCTGATAATACAAAAACATCCAAACATTAAAATAATGAGGTTCCTATAAGATGTACATGTATTTAGCCACGCTATAACGTACGTGAAGTTAGCGACTGTAGCCGACTTCAACCCATGGGAATTAATGTGCCACTTGTATTACATTTGTGCTTTTAATTCTCATGTTTCAATTTAGTGGTTTGTCTCAAATGTCTCTGGGCACTAACACCTTAATTTCTGTCCATATTTATGTCTTGAATTTATTGTCGGGCCAAGTGAACATCTGAATGGCCATTCAACAAGAAAGAAAATTAAAACAATGCCAAGTTGTCAAGTTATGTCAACTATTTCTTCTCGCAGTGCTTTCCGGACATTTCTGCAGAAGATAATGCCAGTTATAGTTATTTCTCGAGTTTATTCCGATTCGATTCGAGATTCGATTTGATTCGATGTCGACATCAGTCCCGATTCGATTCGAACATAAATTTCCAGATTCGCAGGGCCCTAATGTGAATCCAACAAAACATCAGAGAATCTGTGTTATCAGAAACGATTCTGATTGAAATTCAATTCTTGCCTCCATTGTTTTGACTTTCAAGTGTCATGTTCCATATGAACGTTTGATATTACTACGCATTAGGGATTCCCCAATTCCACAAAGTGTTAATGGTTGTTTGGTTAACATAATTCTTGTAATTTTTTTTCAGGTGTTGTGATCATTTTAAAATATTAATTGTCATTTTATAAACAAATTAGTACAACAGTCAATTGATCTGTGCTGTTGCATTCCGTCTCATTGATGAGATGAGATCTGCCAGATCAAACTTGACGTCTCATTTTATCTGGCTGATCTCATCAGTCAACTCGATGGAATACAACACAGATCAACTGACTGTTGTAGTAATATGTATTTAACCCTTTACCCAAGGTAACGGCCAAAACAGGCCAGTGCTATTCTCAAAAATCGCCAATTAATTTTCATTATTTTTTCATTTTTTGTCTCAAAAATATAGGTTATGACCCCTCATTGGAATGAGCTCATCGAGCTCGTTCCAACGAGGGGTCATAACCTATGTTTTTTAGACAAAAAATGAAAAAGATTAGGTATTCAATAATTTTTTTTGCAAGTGTCGTCTGCTTTTCATGTTAGGTAAAGGGTTAACAAATTTTCCTCATATTACACTAAATTAAAATTTTGGCTATGTCCATAAAGAAATCAGGAACTTGACGAACACCAACTATGAAAGATTTTGACTGGTGGAGGTGAATAAGGTTTTTTAAGAATATTCCTCACATTGCATCAAATATTGCACTAAGTTAAAATTTGGGCTTCCACAGGGAATCCAAATTTGAATGCAGGACTTGATTTGAACCCATCCCCCCTCCCCATAATAACCCTGTATAACAAATATTAAAAGATTCTGACTGGATGATCTGGAAAAGAAAATTTCTGAAGGAATTTTCTCCATATTGCATTAAGGTAAATTTTGGGCCCCCCCCCCCATACGGAGCTAAAATAGAAACACATGGACCTGGTTTCAACAAACCTGAATATGACCTCCTCAAAGATGCCAAACATCAAAAGACTCTGAATGGTTGTTCTGGAAGAGATTTTTTTAATTTTTAAAAAAAATGGGTCTATTAACAGATTTGTGTCACTTTTACTGCCCCTTCAGGGTTTGGCAACTCTATTTGAACAAATTTGAATTTACATATAATGTGGAACCTGCATGTATAATTTGGTTCCATTAGGTCCAGTAGAGGATGAGAAGAAGTTGATAATATGAAGTTCATGCCAGATGATATTGAATAGTCACTCAAAAGTTATTGATGGAGATGAAAAAGTGTAATGCACCGATTGTAGAGATGGGTAATGTACCAAAAATACTGAACCAATACCGATATTATGGGGATGCCGAAGAAAAACCCTGAACCAAACCAATCATTGAAATCCAAAGGTCCATCTGAATTTTCAAATTTTCTTACCTTTGCTATTTAGAAGTCCCTGTTGAAGTTTGATAACAGTTTGGCCTCTCGTTCTATCCTTCTGTGCTGGCACTCGTGCTATATCGATTAACCCATTCACAAACACGTGGCGTTCTGTGTATTTATCAATACAGCCTTCAATAACTTTATAGGTTGAGAAATTTGTTGAGTAATGGATACCTAGATGGATAACTCTATGGAATAATAGATGGATGAGGAGATGGATGGTTGAACAAATTTAGGGCTAGGGCTGGACAAGTATCCTGATGGATGGATAGAAGAATGGATGTTCTAACAAACTGGTGCTATGGGTAATATGACACAAAACAAATTGGGTCTGACAAAACTGGAGGTGTGACTGACAAAGATGGGCCTGTCCATACCCCCCGCTGCCATGATTAGGCTTAATAAAATTAAAAATCTGTTTCTCAGACCCTCCCGAATGGTCCTTTTGGGTGCCGCATGCTCTCTTTTTATGACCAATGCAAACTTGAAAAAATAAAAATTAAATGGTTTATGTCTTGATATTTTACACAAGTTAATAAAATTGATAAATTTGTCCCTTGAGTGCAACAAGGCTTTGCAATGCTTTAGCACTGCAAAGCCTTCTTGTACCCAAGGGACGAAGTACACCACCACCCTTGCTATTCTGTAGATTATGAGGCCTAAAACATGAAATAAACCAAGAATATGAACTTCTGATGGCAAAGAAATAATTACAAAAATAAAATATAAATAAAAAACCGCCCGCCCGCATGCAATTTTACAAAACTTGGCCTGAGAAACAGAACATCTACTTTGTGTGGCCTTATTCTAAGATGAAATGGGGCATAATTCTGGCAAAAAAAGTCTGATCAAAACTATAATTGCAGGTGCACAGGTTCCCATACAACATCCATACCATGTTTCAAAGAAATCGACCCATAAACTTCTGAGAAAATCTCCAAACAAAATTATAGGCCTGCTTTTTCAAATCGAAAAGGGGCATAATTCTGGCAAAAATAATCTGACCGGAACTATAATTGCAGGTGCACAGGTTCCCATGATGGTGAACATTCATACCAAGTTTCGAGCAGATTGGTCAACAAACGTCAGAGAAAAGCAGCTCTGGAGAGACAGATGGACGACAGACAAATGGAAGCTCCTAAAATCAGGGTTTATGTGGCTAAAAGTTTTGAGGAATTTAAAATGCATGGCAACCCTAAAAACCATTTTTTAAACCTAATTTCTGGGTGGTAGCAAACCCTAACCCTCTCAGCTTACTGACCCAAGCCCTAACTCTTAATATAAAATCCCTGAAAATGCAATATCGACTTTTTGTCACTTTTTAGCCACATAAAAAAAAACATTTTAGCCACATGCCCCACTTTTTTAGACATACAAACACCATTTGCTAGTTCAAATTTATGTGGCTAGTCACAATGAAAGTGTCAATGACTGTAGCTTAACTTGTCTGTGTGTTGTGTTTGATGAAAAGGATAATGTTCAATGTTTATGAAAGGATTATGAAATAAGACCAGAATTGTGATAATTGGGAATATGTTAATTTCTGTTCCCTGTATGCTGTTTTTAATAAAAATAATATGAGGTGTAGACTGTACTAAGAACTGAGGGGTGGGTTAATGTGGCCTTCACAGTTAATGAATGTGGCCCTCACAGTTAACGTATGTCAACAAAAGTTACCAACTTAGAGTGAAATTATTCCAAAACAAGTCATCCTATCAAATTACAATGAAATCCCTTCATAAATATGGCCTGTGGACTGTGCTAAAGGTTTTCGGGCTTCAAGCCTGTGTAGCCATCATGATTGACCGATTGCAACTAAAAGGGGACGTCATCATCTCGACATTATATTGAGTCATTCTACCAAGTTACAATGAAATCTCTTCACAAATACAACCTGTAGTCTGTACTTTCGGGTTTTGGGTTCGGACAGCCATCATGGTTGAATGATCGTGACCAAAAGGGGAAATTCTCATCTGGGCATTATCTGGAGTGATCTTACGAAGTTACAATGAAATCCATTCATAAATATGACCTGTAGACTGTGCTCAAGGTTTTCGGGCCCCTGTAGCCGTCACAGTTGACCAATCATGACCAAAAGGGGATGTCATCATCTAGGCATTATATGGAGTCAACCTAACAAGTTACAATGAAATCCTTCCATAAATACGACCTATAGACTATGCTGAAGGTTTTCAGGTTTTGGGCTCAAGCAGCCATCACAGCTGAATGATCGACCAAAAGGGGACGTTCTCATCTAGACATTATTTGGAGTCATCCTACCAAGTTATAATGAAATCCCTTCATAAATATGACCTGTAGACTGTGCTAAAGGTTTTCGGGCTCCAGTAGCCATCACAGTTGACCAATCGCATCCAAAAGGGGACGTTCTCATTCAGACATTATATGAAGTCAACCTACCAATATACAATGAAAACCCTCCATAAATATGACCTGTAGACTGTGCTAAAAGTTTTTGGGTTTTGGGCTCGGGCAGTCATCACGGTTAACAGATTGTGACCAAATGAGGAAGTTCTAATCTAGACAACATACGGAGTCATCCTACCAAGTTACAATGAAATCCCTCCATATTAAATGTGACCTGCAGACTGTGCTAAAAGTTTTTGGGTTTTGGGCTTGGGCAGCCATCACGGTTGACAGATCATGACCAAAAGGGGACGTTCTCATCTAGACATTATACAGAGGCATCCTACCAAATTACAATGAAATCCCTTCACAAATACGACCTGTAGATTGTGCTAATGGTTTTCAGGTTTTGGGCTCGGGCAGCCATACCGTTTGACCGATCGCGACCAAAAGGGGACATTCTGATCTATACATGACCCCAATCCTGCATGTGAAATTTCGTGACGATCAGACAAGAAATACCGGGTACAGTCTGTACTTGAAGGTTGAATAAAAAAACCAAAACTCTAAATGTTAACAGAAAAAGACAGATGGGTTTCCGGCTCACGTAGCCATCACGGTTAACCGATCGTGACTAAAAGGGGATGTTCTCTCCTAAACATGACCTCGAACCTGCACATGAAATTTTGTGATGATCAGACAAGAACTACGGGGTGTAGCCTGTGCTAAAGGAAAATGTGAACAGACTCACAGACAAACAGACTTCCGCACGCATGATGGAAATAGCTTATCTTGACTTCAAATTAAGCTAAAAATCAGACTGGACACATAACCCTGCTGTGTTCCAATAACTAGGCACATAAACCTGATTTGTTTGATCGGTAAGACGGATGTACACACGATTGATACATCATGTCGATTGTCATTGTGGGGCTAATTGAGTATTGTATATTGCCCCTCTGTGGGGTTATTTACTTGTGCAAACCTACATTTTGGGTTTTTTTGTCCATTTACTTAGAAATTTCAGAAATAGCACTTGGGGGTTAAATCCAAAAGTAGAGATCTAACATTGTACTTGCAAATGGCTCCACAACATACCTCTGCTAAGAGTGGATGGACGGATGGACAGATGGATGGATGGACAAATGGATGGCATACAAACAAGTTGATTTCAGTATACCCTCCCCCCCTCAAACTTGTTGCAAGGCGTATAATAACCTAGACCACAAACAACACAAGTATTGGAAGGAATTTTTGAGTGATAGCTAACCCTAACCCATACTAAAATCTCTTCCAATTGCAGGAGAGGATTTAGAATGGGTATCCTCCCTCCCATTTGCAGATGACCAAGGGAGCTCCCTCTGGCAAATTTTTTGAAAAATGGAATGGAAATAACACTATCTGACAGGTCAAATTTGTATTGAAAGTATGGGAAATAGTTTTGTGTTTGAAGTATTATTCAATTAACAAGGTTACTCAATTAAAAGATACCAATTAAGCAGGCTTCACTGTACTGCTCATGTGTTTGATGACTGGTAGGACTATTAATACTCAAGTGAACCAAAGATAGAGTTCCATTTCACAATGAGATATTGCACTTAGAAAATCCGGTACATTCAGCTCACACCGTGTTCACCCTGACAGTAGTAACTTCTGATGACTGCAAGAGCTTTATGTTCTAATTCGATTTGCTCGAATAATTATCAATTATTTATCAAATTTATGTGGCTAGTCAAATCAACAGCTCCAGATCAACTTCAATTGTGTGTAACATTGCTGTGTAACATGAATGGTGGGGACTGTAAATGCTGCACAAAATTTTTGAGGAGCCAGGACTGGTTGAGGGGAGGGTGCAAGTATGCCCTCCATATGGCTGCGTTACTGTCCAACCCTAACCTTAGCCCACGACCAACAGATTTCCAGCCAGCTCCTGTAGCCACATAACTGTCCTTCCTACTAAAAGATGAAAACAAAACAGCACACTTAGCATATCTGAACATGATGATTCAAAGTTCTCACTACTGTTCACGGACAAAGAACAGGTCAAATGGCTTCAACAGTTTGGTCTCTGGATGTAGAGCACTAGCCCTACAAAACAAAATCCCCATGAGCAAAAGCCTTATAAACAAAAGATCTCAGGAAAAATAACACAGGTGTATTAAGCCCTATAATATTTTTTTTAAATTATGTTTTAAATGTCAATAGTTAATTTTATTTTTTTTTTAACCTAAATTTACAATATATTTAGATTTCATGTTATTAAATATCAAATTTTCTTTTTAATTTTTCAATCCAACTTTGAAATAGTTTTCGTAAAAATTAATTTAAATTATTTTCTATATATACACATTTGTTTTCCACACAAGTCTGAATTTTGAAAATTTTGGGGGGAGTTAGAAAAGGACCCCTCCCCCACCCAACCAGATATTTAGAGAATACAAATATACAAAATATAACACTCATGTAATGTCAATCATCATCTATTTAAGTTTAAAGAAATATCTATGTGTGCAACTCATTTTTGGTGCTCCTTGTGGGTTTTTAATTGGATAAATGAAATAAAAAATAATTTATTAACCTTTTGAGACTTTAATTAACCTGATGTTCAAAAGTCACTGAGAATTCAGTTTCTTCAACGTTTTTCAAAATGCGACGTCAAATGTTAGAGAGTACAAATAACAAGATATTTTTCACATTAGTGATTATCTGGTTGAGGCCAGATTATTTTTGGTGGTCTGAATATGTTATTCAAAACTTGTTTTATTACAAATTATTGGAGAGTGCCCACAGGCACTCTCCAATAATTTGTAATAAAACAAATTTATATAAACAAAATATTTTTTGTGTTTGACTGAATATGAAATATAAGAAAAGTGTTCGCTTTTGCTATGGTATCCTCATTTTTTGAAAACCCCGAGAATGGCGTCTAGCACTCAACCAGTTAAGAAATCTTGACAGCAGGATTATATTAGTATTTTAAGTTGCGATAACATTTGGCTCAACGATTGTCACTGAGCACTATTCAGGGAAAAATAGGAATTTAGGTTAAAATTTTTTAAAAATAATAACAAAACAAATGACCACTAAGTATCAACGCGCTGTTTGATTTCGTATGTCATAAGACGTACAAAAGTATCAAAGGGTAATGTTTTCTTAAGTAATTTGAATGCAAAAAAAAATTTGTCCTAAAAAAGAAAACAAATGTTGTTGGGCTTTTGTACACCGTTGTCATTTTTTCTTGAAGGCTTTTGACCAAAAAGCTCCTTGTATCCATGATTATTTGCTCAAAAACAAATTTATTTTCTGTAGTCAACAGTCAAGAATAATTGTTCCTTTTTTCAATTTTATTCAAAAATATTCCCCCTTTATAGCATAATATGTAAATAACTTTCACTAACTTATTTGAATAAAATCAGTTATAATTAATCTCATCATAGAATATCAAAAAATCATAACAAACAGCTGCAAAAATAAAACCATTCAAAATGCAATGGGTGATTTTGTCCTTCGTCAAGTTTATCCAATCTTTTATATGTCTACTGCCCACTTTAGAGGACTTGGTTAATGAATCCTATTTTACCCCTATACAATAATTTGTTTGATCAATAAACTTCTGCTAATGAAGGCGACATAAGTTATGTTTTGGAGAAAGAAAAAATTTTTTTTGTATTTAGTAAAGAGCACTGTCTTTTGTCTGCAACCAATGTGCTCCATGTATGAATGAAATAACCCTTTATCCAATACAGACAATGCCAAAATTTGTTATTATTTTAAAAAATATTTTTCTCCAGTTTTTTAAAAAGTGTCAAACAAAAACATATCATGTTACAACGAGGGAGTCACATGACATGGTTTTTGTTTGTTTTGAAAAATCTTTTTTTTACAATTGCACAATTGGTAAATTATGTGGGAAGATGCAGAAGATTTGTTAGATAAAGGTTTAACCCCCTGCACACTGATGTCAAAATACCAAAATTTCAAGTAACCATTATTCCCATAATGCAACTAGAAATTTAATCAATTCAGTCTTGTTTGACAGAGCTCAATGAGCTCTGTCAAACAAGACTGAATATATTAAATTTCTAGTTGCATCATGGGAAAAATTAGCAGCCTAAAATTTTGAGATTTTTACATCAGTGTGCAGGGGGTTAATCGATTACTCAATGCACTCAAACAATTAAAGAACTGATGACATTAATATTGATTAATGGTAAGCAATTTTATAGGCAGATGTGAATTCAGGAAAGGAAAGTACCAAATCACCCTGAGCATATTGTATATGGATCCTGAGTCAATTACCGGAGCAGTTATTTACACATTCAAATGATTAACCCTTTACCCAACACAAAGGATATTAAAATTTATTATCTAAGTTATGGGTTTTAAAAAAAATTTCCAAATATTTCAACAAAACCATATCATGTGAACCCTCATTGGACGTTCAATGAGCACAGTTTCAATGAGGGGTCACACGACAAGTTTTGATGAAATATTTTGAAAACAATAACAACTGTTTAATTTACAAACTATGCAGGCTGATGGGGCTGATTTGTTACACAAGGGTAAATAATATCACTACACCCAACTGTAAGCAAATCCTGGGTGATGTTCAAAAAATTCGCTTAATCATTGACCTTACAAACCAGCTAAATAGTCAAGTGCAAGGAAATATTTATTATTTATTTATTGGTGTTTAAGGTCACATACTTCTGCACAATGGCTAATCATGACCACAACATGGAGATAAAGTCAAGGTCAGTCAATCGTTTATACTCCATGTTGCCTATTTTAAAGGACTTGCTCCCCAAGCATTAGTGACTGGGTTCCATTTTACCAGTGAAACCGAGCTTGTTTACCACAGTAAACAAGCACTGCTTCACTTCCTGGGGTTCCCTCGGGGAGTGCAAAGAAAGGAAATTTGGTAAGGCTCCACAAAGTAGATCTTCTGCTTCTCAGGTAATTTTTTGTAAAACTTCATGTCGGCGGGTGGTTTTTTATTTTATTTTTTTAATTATTTCTTTGCCATCAAAACTTCATGTTCTTGGTTTATATTTTGGTCCTCATAATCTACAGAATAGAATGGGTGGAGGTGCATTTCATCCCTTGAGAACAAGAAGGCTTTGCAATGCTAAAGCATTGCAAAGTCTTGCTGTACTCAAGGGACACATTTATCAATTTGATTAACTTGGGTAAAATATCAGACATTAACGATTTAATTTTTATTTTTTTAAAGTTTGCATTGGTTATAAAAAGAGAGCATACAGAAGTCAAAAGGACTGTACAGAAGGGCCTGAGAAACAGATTTTTAACTTTTTTTAGGCCTTAATTCAATTTTTTGGGATAATGGCATACTATCAGCAACTGTATTGATGGTGCAAGTAAATTTAGTACACAAAATGTTTTATTACAATTTATTGTAGAATATCTTAATGGGGGCTCTCCAATAAGCTACTGAGGAATTATTTCACCTTTCACCTACCCTGTTCAGAGTGAACATAGCTCACCAGGTTTTCTCCAACAACATATTTTTAACCTTTTAACGCTTTACCCAACGAATGGCGCACATCCGCCTGCGTAATATGCAAATTCAGCAGCTGAAAAAATATTATTTTTCAAAAAATTTCAACAAAACCATATCATGTGACCCCTGTTTGGAACGAGCTCATCGAACTCGTTCCAATGAAGGGCCACATGATATGGTTTTGTTGATATTTTTTTTAAAAATTTAAAAAATGATATTTAAAATAATAAATTTTGGTATCGTCTGCATTGGGTAAAGGGTTAAGTGATGAGTCATTTCCAGTCAGCACTACTTACAAGAATCGCCAATATGTTTTATTATTTCCTTAAATTTTTGCCTGAACTCAATGGAACAAGCTCATTTGAATGACAGAACCTAAGCTAAGTTTTTGAATCAAATAATGAAAACTTTTCCCATTTTTCAAGAAATGTTTTTTGCAAGTGTCGTTTTGTAGTTGTGTTAGGTTGCAAGGAATTAAATTTTGCTATCAACATGTTGGGAGACTAAGTATTTTTATTGAAAAGTAACACAAATTGCTCGTATCAGATTAGAAAAACCTTGGAAATATATTTTTTCAATGCAATATGTTTGAAAAAATATTTGCATAAGGAAATTGCTGCCGTATGTAGATACACCTTTCAATCAAGTTAAACTGACTCAGGTTCCAACAACAAAATTTTTAAATGATTGAATCTAATAACATCTTATATCATATTAATAAGAGATCAACATTATATAACTATTAACAATACATTTATATGGACGATTAATAATATTCTGCTATTATGTAAATATAGTTGCAATGCTATATTAGCATTATTACATTGCTTCAGATTTAAAAAGTCCATTTTGATAGTTTAACCCTTTACCCAACGTAATGACCAAAACCGGCAGCACTATTTTAAAAAATTACCAATGAATTTTCATTATTTTTGTCATTTTTTGTCTCAAAAACATAGTTTATGACCCCTCATTGGAACGAGCTCGTTGAGCTCGTTCCAATGGGAGGTCATAACCTATATTTTTGAGACAAAAAATGACAAAAATTAGTTATTCAAGAATTTCTTTTGCAAGAGTCGTCTGCTTTTCATGTTAGGTAAAGGGTTAAAAGAATGGGTTCCTGAAATAACCTGTCAACCCTTGAGGACCTAATTCCAACTTTGATCAGTTTTTAGTACAACAAAACTGTTGCCCCTACATTTAGTCTTGGGAGTAAACTTGTCAGTTACATTCCAAGTACATTGGCAGTTGTTTTTAAGCAAGTCTTGGCTGCCAATATAGGCAGAAAAGAGTTGCTTAGAAATAACTGCAAAAATAACCTGGCCTTTAATTCCTTACCTAATGCACATGATATCAAAATTTATTTTAATTTTTTCTCTAAAATTTTTCATATAATTTAACAAAACCATATCACAAGACCTCTCATTCAAATGAGCTCAATAAGCTTGTTCCAAAAAGGAGTCGTGTGATATGGTTTTGATTAAGTGATTTGAAATATCTTGTTTTCAACTGCTCAGTTTGTAAATTACATACGTGTATCCTGTTGATTCATGTGGTTAATTATTAATTTTGTTTATGCTGGCAGAACAGAAAAGGTAACCCATTGAGGTAAAAAAAAATCAACCAGAGTTCATTCCATCAATATTTAAAGGAATGATTCATAGAACCTGAAAAATACAGATTTGAGTTATCATTGACAAAAGTCTTGGCAATAAAACAGTCATTCCTATTACAATAAACCACTACATATTTCAACAATTACATCTGGACTTTAACCCTTTACCTAACGAATCGCCCACATCCGCCCGCGTAATATGCAAATTGAGCAGTTGAAAAAATTAAATTTTTCAAAATATTTCAACAAAACCATATCATGTGATCCCCTCATTGGAACGAGCTCATTGAGCTCGTTCCAATGAGGGGTCACACGATATGGTTTTGTTGAAATGTTTTGAAACATTTAAAACACTTATATTTAAAATAATAAATTTTGATATTGTCTACGTTGGGTAAAGGGTTAACCCTTTAATGTGAATGCCATAAATGTTCTTCACAACAATCGAGATTGAAAATTTTATTATTTTTTCATTTTTTTGCCTCAAAAACACAGCTTCTGAGTCCTTATTGGAAGGAACTTCTTGAGCTCATTTCAAAGAGGGGGTCATAAGCTATGTTTTTAAAGGAATAGATGAAATTTCATTTCTTCACTTCAAAACATAGCCTACAAGCCCTCACTGGAACAAGCTTCAAAGTGATGTTTTGAAGCAAAAAATTGAAATTAGTTAGTCATTCAAAAATAATTCCATTGATATTTGTCAATTTATCGCACTAAAGAGCTAAAAACAGGAAAAAATTAACTAATTAGGGCCATAACTCTATTCAGTATGGCCAAGCCACACCAGTTTTCAAACTTGTTCAAGACATTGTTAAGAAATCCCACATACCAAGTATTTATCAAATCCATTGATATTTGTTGAAGTTATCTCGCAAACAAGAAAGGTGACACCTGCCCACCCACCCACCCATACATGAAAAAAACTTGACCAAAAATTGTAATGCATGTCCATGCACTAACAGAAATAGTACCAGGAGTATTTAATGTATTTGTCTTTTGTGGGGTTTTTGGTTCTTATAATAACTAGAATCTTCAACTCATCCCCAGTTTATATTGAAATTTACAAAACTCATCCAATAAATTAGGTCTGGACCTCACTAAAGCTCGATCCAGACCAAATTTACTGAACTTGTTTTTGTAAATTTCACTTGTTTTTGTAAATTTCGATATAAGCTGGGGACTCATTACAGATCCCCTATGGAGTTTTGTAAATTCTGATCTTTCAAGCACTTTTAGGGGGTTTAGGATTTCAGTTTTAAAATTCCAGAACTTTTATAGCATTCACTTTCAATAATTAAAACGAACCCTATCCATAGATTAAATTAAATGCAGAAGACAAATTATACATGCACCAATATTACATTTGCTGCTTTTTTTTCAATACAACTGTTATAATGTAAAAGAAAAAAAATCAGCACACAGTTCTACAATTAAAAAATAAATTTCAGGCATTGATAATAAAGTCATGGAATATGTTTTTGGCAAGAATATCATCTAGAAGCTATTGATGTAAGTTTAATACAGGAATGTTATATCTCTTTGATGTTACAAATGTGTCAATACAAATATATGATTACACAGTTCTGCATTCAAACGTCAGCATGAGTAAACAAATCCCCGTGGAGCATGTTTTCATGTAAAAATCATGCAAAATCACTCAGAAACAAAAGAACACAAATAACACCTTACCCAAAATTTGTTATTTTAATCTATTTTTTTCAATTTTTCAAAAAAATTTAACAAGAAACCATATCCTATGATCCCTCATTGGACGATCTCGACAAGCTCACTCCAAGAAGGGCTAACATGATATGGGTTTGTTGACTTTTTTTTCAAATTTTCTCAATTTGAAAATTACATGAACGGTGTGGCAGCTTCGTTAATTAAAGGGTAAACCAGTAGTGTGCTGCATAACCCTTTACCTAATGAATCGCCCACATCCGCCCACGTAATATGCAAATTGAGCAGTTGAAAAAATAAAAATTGTCAAAATATTTCAACAAAACCATATCATGTGACCCCTCATTGGAACAAGCTCACTGAGCTCGTTCCAATGAGGACTCACATGATATGATTTTGTTGAAATTTAAAAAAAAAAATTAAAAAAAAATAATAATAAATTTTGATATCGTCTGCGTTGGGTAAAGGGTTAATTAGTGCCCACAGGCACTCTCCAACATTTGTTTTGTGAGGGTTTATTATATATTTCTGCACAATTTATTTATTTATTTACTGGTTTTAAGGTCACATACTTCTGCACAATGGATAATCATGACCACAACATGGATATAAAGTCAAATCCTGCCAATCGTTTATAAACATTTGCCTATTTTAGAGGACTTCCACTCCAAGCATTCGTGACTGGGTCCTATTTTACCAGTAAAACAGAGATTTATAAACATTTGCCCATGTTGGAGGACTTCCACTCCAAGCATTCGTGACTGCGTCCTATTTTATCAGTAAAACATAGCTTGTTTACCACAGTAAACAAGCTCTGGTTCACTTCCCCAGGGTCCCATGGGGGAACAAAACAAACAATCTGTTTTGGTAGAGGTTGAGGTTCATCCAAAGATAGGTTTATCAGGGCACCTGCACTTTTTAATAAAGCCCTTTTAAAGGACTTCCAGAACTGAATCAGTAGAATAAATGTAAAAATATATCCAGCGATTTCTTCATTCCCACTTACGGTATGAAAATCATCTTACAGATCAGATGTATTCATTACCATTTACTATTATTTAACCCTCTGTACTGACAAATAAAAAATCATTAGCTTCCTATAGCTCCCTACATGCTCTTGGCATATATTCCTACCCATGAAATCTCTTGCCACTGAAACAAGTTTAATTTGGACACATTTAGCCAAATCTCCTCCCATCCCCGTAAATGAATACACTTTTTGTCCAATGATTTCTTGAATTAAATTTAGATGAATTTTTCATTAAATCTAGCCATGGCTGCTTCACAGCAGCCATGACCAGATTTGGTGAAAATATTTTTAAAATATTCAGTAGGTTATGAGTTAATGTAAGTAGGAATGTAACAGATCAACCTTGCTTTACAGAGCTCATTAATCCTTTACCCAATGCAGAGAATATCAAAATTTATTATTTTAATTACTATTTTTTAAAAATTTTCAAAAAGATTTCAAAACAAAACCATATCATGTGACCCCCTCGTTGGAACAAGCTCAATGAGCTCGTTCCAATGTGGGGTCACATGATATGGTTTTGTTGAAATATTTAAACAAAATGTTTTTCAATTGCTCAATTTGCAAATTACGCGGGTGGATGCGGGCAATTCATTAGGTAAAGGGTTAAGCCCTGTTAAACAAGAATGGATTAGTTAAATTACTATTCATATTAGGCCTACAAAAGTTGAAAATCTGTTTCTCAGGCCCTCCTGCATGATCATTTTGGTTGCCACATGCTCTCTTTTTATAACCAATGCAAACTTAAAAAAATAGAAATTAAATGATGCCTGATATTTTACCCAAGTTAATAAAATTGATAAAGTTGTACCTTGAGTGCAACGAGGCTTTGCAATGGTTTATAGCATTGCAAAGCCTTCTGCAGTCAAGGGCCGAAATACACCACCACCCATGCTAAACGGTAGGTTATGAGGTCTAAAACATAAAACAAACCAAGAATATGAACTTTTGATGGCGAAGAAATAACACAAAAAATAAAAAATTAAAGTGTCAATGACACTGTAGCTCAACTTGTCAAGACAAAGACATGTACATGTATAGTATGTGACACAGCAATGACAAACATCTAGGTAATGACCAGATAACAAAGGTACATATAAAGTATTGTAACGGTCTGTACATAAATACTGACCGTTGCCTGTAACCAATGTATAGATAAAGTATTGTAAAGGTGGGTGACAGTCAGATGCTAAACTAGAAAAAAATCTTTCGAGTCCCAGAGTGGGTCTGACTGAACCCCATAATATTTGTTCTCATAGTACAGTGATAACAAAGGCACACCAAAACACACTCATTCCTGTCCCAAGGTGAAAACAAAGGTACCCAAGAAGTTTCGTGAAGATCAGTTCACAAATATGAGCTGTGTAGAAGTTGTGACAAAAAACTGATTGGACCTAATTTCGGTACAAAATGGCCACTGGCAGCCATCTTGAATTTTGGACCACACCCAGAAACACTCGTTCTCGTCCCAAGGTGATAACAAAGGTACCCAAGAAGTTTTGTGAAGATCGGATCATAAATACAGCCTCTAGCCCGAGCCGTATTGACATGTGCACTTACAGTGTATAAGTAGCACTGAATAAATCAAAGTTCATCTAATTTGCATAATTTCTGCACGAGAAAAAAACCCGTACTATATGTGATGTATTCCATGTTACTAAACATTCATACAAAAATTTATTCAAATCAGAACTTTCATACAGAAGTTCTGTACAAAAGACTGATTGCACTAATTTTGTACAAAATGGCTGCCATCGGCCATCTTGAATTTCGGACCAGACCCAAAAACACTCGTTCTCGTCCCACGGTGATAACAAAGGTACCCAAGGAGTTTCGTAAAAATCGGTTCATAAATACGGCCTCTAGCCCGAGCTGTATTGGCATTTGCACTTACAGTGCTGAAAGTAACACCAAAAAACATCAAAGTTAGTCTAAATTACACAATTTACGCACGAGAAAAAACCCCGTATTATATGTGATGTATCCCATGGTACTAAACATTCATACAAAAAATTATTCAAATCAGAGCTTTCATATGGAAGTTCTGTACAAAAAACAGATTTCTGCATCATCGGTACAAAATGGCGACTGGCAGCCATCTTGAATTTCGGACCGCACCCAAAAACACTCGTTCTCGTCCCACGGTCATAACAAAGGTACCCAAGAAGTTTCGTAAAGATCGGTTCATAAATACGGCCTCTAGCCCGAGCCGTATCCAACTGTTGATGGACAGACGGACGATGGGCCATGGCATAAGCTCAAATTTGGCTTCGCCAAAGTTGAGTTAATAAATTTAAAAAAAACTGCCCACCTACATGCAATTTTACAAAAAATGACCTGAGAAACTGAAGATCTACTCTGCGGGGCCTTACTGGAAGATATTCTTTTGCTTGAAATTTTAGTATTTTGACATCAGTGTGCATACATAGGTCTATCTTTGAACACTTTTTTTATGCAACTGTATGGATTTTGTTTATGCTTGTTTTTGGCAGAATGACGCTGCATTAGCAAAAAAGACAAACTGCGTTATCATGTATTAACTGTTTTAGTACCCTCATGATCTTATTCATCCACATTTATTTATTTATTATTTACTTTTTTTTTATTTATTTGGGGGAGCAGTGGCTCAGAAGGTAGAGGCACAGGCTGCAAGCCGAGAGGTCCTCAGTTCAAATTCCACCTGTGGCAACCACTTGTGTCCTTGGGCAAGACACTTCACCACCATTGCCCACATGGGAGCATGGTGGTGTTGTGTACTAAGGCGTACTGCACATCAATGGTGCACTTGTCTTCAACCAATGCTAACCCTGCTTGTGTGGAGTTAGTAAGATGGGGAGCTGACAGTTGCTTGGTAGTTCTCTCTGGTTACTCCAGCTTCCTCCACCCAGTAAACTGGCATGGTCATGATTAGCCATTGTTCAGAAATATGTGACCTTAAAACACCAATAAATACATAATAAATATTTCCTTGCACTTGTCTATGTAGCTCGTATGTAAGGTATATGTTTAAGTGAATTTTCTGAACCCACAGGATTTGCATACAGTCGGGTGTAGTGATATTATTGACCCTGGCGTAATAAATCGGCCCCATCAGCCACATAGTTTGCAAATTAATCAGTTATTTTTTTCAAAATATTTCATCAAAACCTTATCATGTGACCCCTCATTGGCTTTGATAAAATATTTTGAAATTTAAAAAAAATGGTGCACTTGTCTTCAACCATTGCTAACCCTGCTTGTGTGGAGTTAGTATGTTGGGGAGCTGACAGTTGATCGCTCTTGCTCGGTGGCTCTCTCTGGGTACTCCAGCTTCATCCACCCATAAACTGGCATGGTCATGATTAGCCATTGTGCAGAAATATGTGACCTTAAAACACTGATAAATAAATTTATTTATTTATTGGTGCAAAACATCACATATATCTGTACAATGGTTAATTGTGACTGCACCCGAGCATTGATGACTGGGTCCTTTTTTTTTATCACTTTCCTGGGTTCCCAAGGGGGAATCCACCAACAAAATCCCCGATAATTCAAAGAGTTTCTTCCATTATGTTGGAAAGAGACTATAAAAGCCTTATCTGCAGTGTATGGTGTACCAACATTTTATCAACAATTTTTTTTATTATAGTTTCAAGAATTTTTTCAACAGCCAGGGATATATCATGTTAGCAGTTTTTTGGATGAAAGAAGGGGTAAAGTCCCTGCACTAGTTGGCATTTCAAGGGGTTTTCAGAATCTTCCTTGTACATTTTCCAAGAGTTTTCAAGGAGATACAGACAAGAAATTCAAGATTATTCTGGGACAAATACAGGGGAACTCATGAACATGAAACTATAACCCACAGGAATTTGAACTAAATATTTCCTTTTTTAATATATCACAATTAAATCTGTTACCTAATGTATGATTCTCATTCTATTTGGTAGACATATTACTATTTATTTATTGGGGTTTAATGACACTTACTATCAGATAGTTTTGTGGGTGGAGGAACCGGAATACAAGGAGAGAACCACCGAGCAGCAGCAAGCAACTGTTAGATTCCCCAAAATACTAACTCCACACAAGCAGGGCTAGCATTGGTTGAAGACAAGTGCACCACTGACATGCAGTCCACTGTTGTACACAGTGCCGCCCTGCCTCCATGTGGGTAATCAGGATTAAGTGCCTTGCCCAAGGACACAATGCAGTTACCCCTGGAAGGGATCAAACCATGGGCCTTTCAGTTTGAAGTCCAATGCCGAAACCACTGAGCCACCACACTCCCCAGATGTTTTATTAGGCAGAGAAGATCCATTTCAGAAATAGGCAGCTAGTAATTCAAGCAGCTATTTTCTCCCATAATGTAATTAGAAATTCAATCAATCCAATCTTGTTTGACAGAGCTCAAGATTGAACTGGTTCAATTCCTAGTTGCATGATGGGAAAAATTTACAAGTTGAAATTTTGTTAATTCTACATCAGTGTGCTGAGGGCCGATCTCCGACGATTACCTGAAAACATTTTTTTCTGAACCATGGCTGGAAAGCCTGTCAGTAGTGGTGGGTAACTGTCAAACTTTTCAACTCAATAATCAATCACAAGCATTTATTTATTTATTTTATTGGTGTTTAAGGTCACATACTTATGCACAATGGTTAATCGTGACCGTGACAGTTTTAAGGGTGGAGGAAGCCAGAGTGCCCAGAGAGAACTACCGAGCATCGACGAGAAACTGTCAACTCCTCAACATTTTAACTCTGTTCAAGCTCCGCTCAAGCAGTGTTACAGCAGTTGAAGACATGTGCATCATCGTCGTGCAGTATACCTTAGTACACGGCGTCATCGTGCCCCCATGTAGCCAACTGGGATAAAGTGCCTTGCCCAAGGACACAACGCAGGTCGTCCCAGATGGGGATCAAACTCGGGACCTCTAGCATAGAAGTCCAACAGTCTACCACTGAGCCACCGCTCTCCCATCAATCACAAGCAAAGCCAGATCGCTATTTGCATTGGTTGAAAGGCATATGTTCCATCAACATACATATACTTTTGCACACCACAACACCATGTAAGGACACAATACATGTTGCTTTGATTTGGCTTAACCCTTTACCTAACATGAAAAGCAGACGACACTTGCAAAAAAAATTCTTGAATAACTAATTTTTTTCATTTTTTGTCTCAAAAACATAGGTTATGACCCCTCGTTGGAACGAGCTCGACGAGCTCGTTCCAACGAGGGGTCATAACCTATGTTTTTGAGACAAAAATGAAAATATTTTGAAAATTAATTGGCGATTTTTGAGAATAGCGCTGGCCGGTTTTGGCCGTTACGTTGGGTAAAGGGTTAAATATCAACTAAAGACTCTTTATCAAAAAAGTAAAGATACGGGAGAGCACTGTTCCCAGCGTCGAAAAAATATTGCACTAAAATAGATGACAAAATAAATTTCTGAAAACATCCTGCCATTTATCATAATGGAATAATTTTCAGTCTTAACCCTTTGAAAGTGGGATATTGTTTTTCTGGCCAAGTATAATGATATGTCCAAATTTTGTAGAAGTAAACTGTAGCTCAAAGAATTTGTGATGAAAACCAATCAACGAAAATATTAACTGGTCTAGTCCCAAAACAGAAATATGGACTGACGAGCCATTGGATCCAAAAATGTGACTTCCAATCTATTTTCAAATCAAGAAAGATTCGTGAATTGATTATTTTTTCGA
Source organism: Pictodentalium vernedei (assembly GCA_031216915.1). Classification (NCBI taxonomy): domain Eukaryota; kingdom Metazoa; phylum Mollusca; class Scaphopoda; order Dentaliida; family Dentaliidae; genus Pictodentalium; species Pictodentalium vernedei. The sequence goes on along the minus strand of CM062291.1, from coordinate 67,517,470 downwards.
ATCAAATCGGCTGAAGAATAACGTTCATGCCATCCAGTATTCATGTTATGCAGTGGAAGTGATGAGTCACTCAACATTCAGAAATGGACCAGATGACTGCAGTTTCATCAAATTAATTCACTTTCCTTCTCCTTCTGGACACAGTCTGGAAAATTACATGTCCTCCCTAAATGCAATAAGTCACCAGATGCAATGCTTTAGCATTGCAGATGGTGCCTTGTTGCACTCAAAGAGTGATGTGTTTCATTAGAATGTTTTCTGACTTCCGCGATCAGTCAAACTTGAGACATTTAACATGGTCATTGTTCATTGTGGTTGAATCAATTCAATAACATATCTACGATTTGGTAACAAATTGAATTGAATTGAGAAACCGATTTGAGAATTCATTCAAAATTCAAATGAACATGGGGTCCTACACAGATTTTTCAATGCAGATGATTGAATTGACACAGGAAATACCATTAGAGTTCAAAGGGTTTAACCCTTTACCTAACGTAACGGCCAAAACCGGCCAGCGCTATTCTAAAAAATCGCCAATTAATTTTCTTTTTTTTTTTCATTTTTTGTCTCAAAAACATAGGTTATGACCCCTCGTTGGAACGAGCTCGACGAGCTCGTTCCAATGAGGGGTCATAACCTATGTTTTTGAGACAAAAAATGAAAAAAATTAGTTATTCAAGAATTATTTTTGCAAGTGTCGTCTGCATTTCAGGTTAGGTAAAGGGTTAAGCCACCTAAATGATACCTAAATGCAGAGTATATTTTTAAAAAAGCACACCGGCAAAAGATTGAATAAGCTCATACATAAAGATGATAAATTTAACTTTCAGCATGCTGCAGAAAAGGTTTCATCAAATCTGAGGGCAAGCACCAAAAGAGAAAATGTAAATGTGTCAGTATTTACAGGCATGTCTAATTCAGCCATGTTCCAAACCAAAGTCTTCACTTGGAAGATAGTTCGCAGGTAGATACTATTATCTATTGACTAAAGTGAATTTTTTGATTTGATTGTTTGATAGATACGTGGTATGAGACCATATTCATTGAAACCCACGATGCGGCCGCCCAGCCACTGACAAATTTCCCATACCCAGTGGAAGCCTCGTTCCAAAATCTACAAATTGTCCATACCCTGTAGAAGACGCGTTCATCGAAATCAATTTATTATATTTATACAGAAACCTGTATGGCTCAACAATGGAAGATAAAAGATCTCATGCTGTGTGTGTTCACACATGAAATAGATTGTACTTCTAAAACGGAAAGTCAAAAGATAAATTCGTTACCTCGTGTCTGATCATGTGGTAAGGGTTTTTACCTACCCGAAGCCAGCCTTCGGCCAAATGGGATACGGCTGGCTTCGGGTAGGTAAAAACCCATACCACGTGATCAGACACAGGGTAACTAATATAACATAAATGATTCAAATTCAGTGACTGTGCTTCATATTATCTTTGAAGTAATATTATTTAGTCTGTTAAGATTTGCCTTGTTACAATTTATGAGAGCGTGTCCACTGGCATTCTTCCATAAACTATAACAAGGCAAACATATGTGAACAAATTTTGATGACCAAAAATAATTTAGCATTCTACTAGTTAAAATGGAAGAACTAGACTGATCCATGACCAACTGTGACATCACACCAAAAAGAGAGATTAGCTGATATTTGTATGTTTGCTCATATTCGCTAATACATGGAATATGAAAGGACATCATCCACTGTTTCAAAGTTATAATATTTTCTCCCACAACCTGTGTATTGATATACATTACAATCGCTGTGGTCGTAATCAATGTGCGAGCAGTAATGTCCACGCATGCGTTTACCAGATAATAAAAATCATCAACAGCAAAATTTTAATTAATGAAGCACCGGGTTATACCTGGTGCTTCATTAATTAAAATTTTGATGATTATTCCTATAATTAGTGTTTGTTTCATTAATTAAAATTTTGATGATTATTCCTATAATTAGTGTTTGAAATCTAATATTATTGCATCTGTGGAAATATTGCCCACTCGTGGAAAGTGGCTAGTCCACGGCGGCTATACTGTATGTGTATCCTGAGTGAGATATCTGGATGAGACAGACCTATCTTACCCACCCCAAGTCATCATTCTCATTTGAATATTTAATAATCACTGGACTCTTTCATCATCACCTGCATTCTGAAAACAAACCTGGCATCCCTCTTTCCATCAAGTGACATAACTACCAATCCCACCCATCACCATTCGAGAATGATTTTTCTCTCCCCCCCCCCCCCCCTCCCCCACTATACGTGAAACCTACACATGTCCCGGGTGAGACAGCAGGGTGGGATATTTTTATCCCACCCACCCGACGTGACATACTCATTTGTATATTTCATTAGGTCGCTGGAACTATTTCATCAGCGTCTGCACAATTGTAAATAAACAAATGGCTTCACGATTTGCAAATATAAATAGACTCAATATTTAATTATTATTCAAATATTAAACTTGATTTGTTTCAACCCCACGTTTCTCTACAGATTTAAAATCACTGCGCGAATTTATCGATCAATCAATAATAACCCAATGCACTTTACATTCGAGTTTGACAAGCGCAAATTCATTAACCCCTTAATGGACAGTGTTACAAATCAATTTTTTAGTATATACCCATGGTACATACCTAACTTTTGTACGATCTTTCCGATGAAATTGTTCGTTTTTTCGAAAGGACTACAACTTGATAAATTGGGGATGTCAGCATGTGACCACTAATTATCTATAATGACGTAATCCTCGTGTGTGGGGAGAAAAATCATCCTCGATGAGTCTGAAGGTGGGAATGGTGAAATCTCACCCTCGGGGCAAGATATTTGAACCAGACCCTCGGGTCTGATGATGAGTTCAAGAGGAGACATTTTCTAGAATTTCGAGAACATCTTGACAATTTGAAAGTCTCTGAATCAGCATGACTGGATTCAATCAAATCATAATTTGAGATGATTTCAAATTGAATCCAATTTAGAAGTTTCACAGAACCTTGTCCAAATGTCGACTATTGAAAATGGTACTCAATACAAAACACTTTCAAATTTTTTTAGAAATCTGTCATTTATCCCTTTACCTAATGTATCTGCCCAGACTGATCAGCATTTCATTGAAAAATTTAAATTTAATAAACATTATCGGTATATGATAAAAAGAACAGCAAATTCATCATGATTTGATATGCAATTCTGAAACCCCATTCACTAAAATCAATCTAAGCCTCGGTAAATCTCGATCCAGAACAATTTTCATGAACTCAGATCAGATATTTCATATCAAATTGTAATTCATTAACCCTTTACCTAACGTAACGGCCAAAACCGGCCAGCGCTATTCTAAAAAATCGCCAATTAATTTTCATTATTTTGAGGGGTCATAACCTATGTTTTTGAGACAAAAAATAAAAAAAATTAGTTATTCAAGAATTTTTTTTGCATGTGTCGTCTGCTTTTCATGTTAGGTAAAGGGTTAAGAGATCTTCTGTTACTCACAAAATTCAAATACTAGTTTATACACTACAGCCTCTGTGGACTGGTCACTTTCCAAACATGGGCAATATTTCAGTGGATGCAATAATATTGTGTCCATGGTGATTATGAAAGAGTCCAGGGATTATTAAATATTCAAATGAGTATGATGACTTGGGGTGGGTAAGATAGATCTGTCTCACCCAGACATCTCACCGAGGACACACATACAGTATAGCCGCCGTGGACTAGACACTTTCCACGGGTGGACAATATTTCCACGGATGCAATAATGTTAGATTTCAAACACAAATTATAGAAATAATCATCAAAATTTTAATTAATGAAACAAACACTAATTATAGGAATAATCATCAATGAAAGTGTCAATGACACTGTAGCTCAACTTGTTTAAGACATGCACATGTATAGTAGGTGACAAAGCAATGACAAACATCTAAGTTATGACCTGATAACAAAGGTACATGTAAAGTATTGTAACGGTCTGTACTTAAATGCTGACCGTAGCTTGTAACAAATGTGTAGGTAAAGTATTGTAAAGGTGGGCGACAGTTAGATGCTAAACTAGAAAAGAAATCTTTGACTCCCAGTGTGGGTCTGACTGAACCCAAAAATATTTGTTCTCATAGAACAGTGATAACAAAGGCACCCAAAAACACTCGTTCCTGTCACAAGGTGATAACAAAGGTACCCCAAGAAGTTTCATGAAGATCAGTTCATAAATACAGACTCTAGCCCGAGCCGTAATGACATATGCACTTACTGTGTATAAGTAGCACTGAACAAATCAAAGTTCATCTAATTTGCATAATTTCCGCACAAGAAAAAAAACCTCTATTATATGTGATGTATTCCATGTTACTAAACATTCCTACAAAAATTTATTCAAATCAGAACTTTCATAAGAAGTTCTGCACAAAAAACTGATTGCACTAATTTTGGTACAAAAAGGTTGCTGGTGGCCATCTTGAATTTAGGACCGCACTCAAAAACACTTGTTCTCATCCCACGGTGATAACAAAGGTACCCAAGAAGTTTCGTAAAGATCGGTTCATAAATACGGCCTGTAGCCTGAGCCATATAGAAGTTCTGTACAAAAAACTGATTGGATCTAATTTCGGTACAAAATGGCCACTGGTAGCCATCTTGAATTTTGGACTGCACCCAGAAACACACGTTCTCATCCCAAGTTGATAACAAAGGTACTCAAGAAGTTTCGTGAAGATTGGTTCATAAATACAGACTCTAGCCCGAGCCGTATTGACATGTGCACTTACTGTGTATAAGTAGCACTAAATAAATCAAAGTTCATCTAATTTGCATAATTTTTGCACGAGAAAAAAACCTGTATTATATGTGATGTATTCCATGTTACTAAACATTCCTACAAAAATTTAATTCAAATCAGAACTTTCATACAGAAGTTCTGTACAAAAACCGATTGCACTAATTTTGGTACAAAAAGGTTGCTGGCGGCCATCTTGAATTTTGGACCACACCCAAAAACACTCATTCTCGTCCCACGGTGATAACAAAGGTACCCAAGAAGTTTCGTAAAGATCGGTTCAGAAATACGGCTCTAGCCCGAGCCGTATTGGCATTTGCACTTTCAGTGCTGAAAGTAACAGTAAATAGATCAAAGTTAGTCTAATTGGCATAATTTATGCATGAGAAAAAAACTCGTATTATGTGTGATGTATCCCATGGTACTAAACATTCACACAAAAAATTATTCAAATCAGTGCTTTCATATGGAAGTTCTGCGCAAAAATCTGATTGCACCTAATTTTGTACAAAATGGCTGCCAAAGGCCATCTTGAATTTCAGACCAGACCCCAAAACATTCGTTCTCGTCCCACGGTGATAACAAAGGTACCGAAGAAGTTTCGTAAAGATCAGTTCATAAATACGGCCTCTAGCCCGAGCCGTATTGGTGTTTGCACTTTCAGTGCTGAAAGTAACAGTTAATAAATCAAAGTTAGTCTAATTTGCATAATTTACGCACGAGAAAAAAACCCGTATTATATTTGATGTATCCCATGGTACTAAACATTCACACCAAAAAATTATTCAAATTGGAGCTTTCATATGGAAGTTCTGCGCAAAAATCTGATTGCACCTAATTTTGATACAAAATGGCTGCCAGCGGCCATCTTAAATTTCGGACCGGACCCCAAAACACTCGTCTCACGGTGATAACAAAGGTACCCAAGAAGTTTCGTAAAGAACGGTTCATAAATACGGCCTCTAGCCCGAGCCGTGTGTATGGTGCGACGGATGGGCAGACGGATGACGGGCCATGGCAATACCTCAAATTTGGCTTTGCCAAAGTTGAGCTAAAAATTTAATAAATGAAGCATCGGGTATAATTCGGCTGTACTGGAGGTGTGTGTCCAATAACTGTGACATGCTTGTTTATTAGGATTCAACTGGTGGAGTGATAAATTTTTATTGGTACTCAAAATTTCTTCAAAGCCTTTGCTCTGTTATGATTTATGGGAGAGTGGTTGTTCATTTGTAGGCAATCTCCCATAAATTGTAACATGGGAAATCCATACATACTGAATAATTTCAAGTCAAAGATAATATGAAGCATATCCACAGACCATGATGCCTTTAAGTTGTGGCACCTGGACTTCAGAATAAAGCCCAAATATGGGCTTTCAGCACCCTACATGTTAGTCACTGTCAGATCTAGGGTTATATCATTATCACACTACAAGTATAAATTCAAGCTCAGCTAATCGTTTATAATTAGATTGTGACTTGTAGAGGAATCACTCTGAGGTGTGACTCCTCAAGCACCACTCTCCTTCCCAGAACTCCTGTGTGAAATGGTATAATGAAATGCAATATAGGTATCACAGAAATCACGCAATACCATACCTAATGAGGCTTCTCTGCAACGTACTGAAAGTTAAACAACAGAATAAAATAAAACATAAAAGTGAAAAATGGCACAAGAAAATGCAAATTACCAGTAAATAACGGATACAATCTCAAATATATATAAGCATCAGGAAAAAGAATATGCTTAACCATAACCCTATAAAATGGCAAAAATAAATCAAAAAAATTCCTAAATCTAGTATAAATATTAAATTATTATAAAGCATGTTAATAAACTATCACATATTGAAATACAGCACTTTCCGGGGCATGTATCAGTGGGATAATTTGGGAGGGAAAGTAAAGGAAGATTGATAAATAGAGATTATTTTGACAGTAAAGTGATCTGGTTTGTTGTATTCCATTGAGTCAATGAGGTCAGATCGCTGGATCACACAACTGCCAGATCACACAAGCTGCCAAAGAGGGCAAGTGTGATCCGGTGATCTGACCTCGTAAACAAGACAGAATATGACAAACCAGACCACTTTACTGTCATAATGATCTGTTTATTATATGACGTTATGAAAATTCACCTTTCAGATGAGAAATGAATATGAAAATTGATTAAGAACAATATCAGAAATTCACATTATTTGATACTGTTTATTTATCCAAATGAAACGTACTTAGAAACGGTAGATAACCTTGGCAGACTCGATTGATGTTCTCCACTGCTGTTCTCTTTCCGAGACCAACCATCTGATATGGAATCTGGCATCCACTCAATGTGATCTGGCGATCAGGATTCGATGGGTAAAAAACATGGCATATAACTGATAGGTATATACAGGCCTGAAAATAAGCAGTCTGACATTTGCAGAATGAGGTCCCCAGAAGGTGAATTTGATGATGCTATCCCATACAGTGGGCCAATTTATCCCCTGGGTACCCTCTTTCTGTTTAGTTTTGAGACACTGATTCAGATTGAGATTCACAGAGGGTAAATTTAGTGATACTACCCAGCTGTGCAGGGTAGCATCACTAAATTCACCCTCAGGGGACCTCATTTTGCAGATGACAGTCTGCTTATTTTCTGGCTTGAGTATATAATAAAATACGAAATTAACCACTTGGACACTGATGCTGAAATATAAAAATTTTAAGTCACAAATTTTCCCATAATGCAACTAAGAATTTAACCAATTCAATCATGTCTGACAGAGCACCATTTTGCTCAATCAAACATGAATGAAACTGGTTAAATTTTAAGTTGCATTATGGGAAAAGTTGCTACTCGATGTTTCGGTATTTTGTCGTCAGTTTGCAGGTAATTAATTTATCTTCTACCTAATATGGAATGATAAATTATTAATTGCATATTTTATGCATAATCTCAGAAACCAAATTGATTATGCAAGTGAAATTAGTACAAACAAATGTTTGTTACAATTTATTGTAGAATACATAGATCTGAAGAAATTATTTAACCTTTACACTGCAAGGCAATAAAAACATGCAACGGGAGAGTTCAATCTCAATGAGGCTTTGCCTGAGAATCAAAATATTTTTGCCTCATGAATGCGAAGGAAAAATTAGTTTCCTGATTTCACAAATGAAACGATCCTTCACCTAATCTGTAGTGTTGTCTTTTACACGGCTTCTGCAATATTATCGATACTATGAAAATGAAGTCTACATTTCAAACTGCATATTTCAATCAGAAAATTGTAAAAAGAAAACACCTTTCAAGGTTAAAATTAACAATGGAGGAGACAGACATCACCACTAAGTCACAGCTTCTTGAATGACAGATCTCCACATTCATCAGACATCTGCCTAGAAAATGCTGTAATGAGGAAAGGGAATTCCTGATCCTTGATTGTAAACCATTTTATAACAACTGTAAGGCACTTGAATGTGTACAGAAATTCAGATACCTCAATCTCAACTGTTTTAGCAGACCACGGCTTCCAACTATTCTATAATTCTTCAAGCTGGTGATACCTATATTCTGTTGCTGTTATGCAGCATACTTTTGGATAATTCTCAAAAAGCTTTTTCCATCAATGCGTAACATGGAATCATTTCATAAGCATATGCCAAAAAACTTTCATCATTCTGGAATACAAACATGAGAGAGGATTCATTGTCTTAAGAATGGGGTTAATTCAAGGATCTTCAAGGACCCCCTTCAAGCCATTTTCAAGGATCTTTTAATTATTACTTGAAACCTAGATGCCTAAAGTTGAGTAAGTTCACGTTCACCTTCGATGTTGTACAGCCAAGATTCATACAGAAATTTGGCAAACAGTGAACAAGAAAAATCTAATAACCTGTACAGTTATTTTAACTGGTGGAGTGCAGAAAGCACAAATTTGGGTTTTAAATTGAAGTGAAGGCACTCAACTTAAAGTCTCCATATTCTATGTAAGTTCTTTATATTTTCTGTGATGTTAAATTATTGGGTCTCTCTGGATAGGCCTTGTTACAATTTTTAGGAGGGTGCCTGTGCATGGCTCTAAAACAGTTAAGATCAGTAAGCATTGCCACTGAAACATGTTACTCATATCACTAACACTTGGATTTCTGCAATCGACATCTTCATTAAACCATCACCTTACAAATGGGCTAAAACCCTTCTGTGATATGTACAAATTTAGCAGTCGAATTCTGTGCCTTTTTAAATTTGTGTTTCAAAGGCTCTAATTCTGATCTTTCATTGAAACAAGCTCATTCCAAAGATTGGTCATAAGCTGTATATGGGGAACAATAAAAGAAAAATTCAACTTCAACCCAAACGGTCCACAGATAGATCCCCACCACGGGCAACTGCACTGTGTCCATGGGCAAGGCACATAATCCTGGCTGCGCACATGGGGGCATTGTGGCACTGTGTACTAAGGCATACTGCATGTTGATGGTGCACCTGTCACTTTAATAGATAACATTTGCAAAAGAAAAGTATTGAATAACAGGAAATTTTCACTATTTGCCTCACAAACAATGCTTATTTATTACACACCTGTTTTATGAAATCCTCATCTACAGCAACACTAAACCATGCAGAAAATGAAAATTCAATCCGCACGCAGAATGGAAATCGATGACAGAGTATTTTCATAAAGAGGCAAAATTTCATTGGAATTTCCCACAAATCATGCAAGGCATTTACAATTTGAATCGGTAGCAAGTTAGTTAAAAATCATCCCCTGAGTTCCAATGTGTTCTTTGTGTCAGTGGGCACATAGAACACATTGGAGCTCAGGGGATGAAATAGTAACATGGGTTCCCCTCACATATTTGGTTTGCACAGTGGGCACATAGAAAACATTGGAACGATGAAATAGTAACACAGGTTCCCCTTGCATATTTGGTTGGTGGTAAAATATGTTCCTTTTTGTTGATAATTGTCAAATGAATTGCTGAGTGCCCTTCTAATATGGATTATTATTATTATTATTATTATTATTATTATGGATGTGAACCCTTGTAATAAACAGAGAATGACACATGTGTGTGAATGGGTTAATCAATATGGCACTCGTGGCTTCTCGTTCTATCCTCCCGCACTGGCACTCGTTCCATATCGATTAACCCATTCAACTGCATGTGTCATTCTGTGTACAACTCCTCACTCGAACATGTGCAATGAGCTCTTTCATAAGCTATTTTTCAAAGGCAAAAGTTGAAAAAAATCATAAATGTGAATGGAGATTTTTGTGAATAGCATTGGCTTGATATGATCAATATGCCAGGTAAAGGGCTGAAAAACATCAGCCCAGCGACAAAGAGAGAGAGAGAGCATATGCTTGATGTTAGAGACAGAAGTGTAATTTCTATAAATGCTTCCATTAACAAAATCACACAACATGAGGTTTTATTAATTTTTTTTTTATTGTTGGGATTTAACAACACTTTTGACAAACAGGGTCAATTCGTGTTGGAGAGTTTTGTGGGTGAAGGAAGCCGGGGTACCCAGAAAGAACTAATGAACAACAGCGAGCAACATTCTGACTCCCTAACATACCAACTCCACACAAGCAGGGTTAGCATTGACAAGTGCACCATCGACGTTCAGTATGCCTTAGTACACAGCACGCAGCCACTCAACTAAAAAGAAATAAGTGACCAATTTTTTATTCACCTACATCACAAGATCTTCAACAAATACATTTACTTGAACTGCCAGTTTATTAATTTGTTAACTCTTCTGGAACCATAATCTACTTTTAATGATGATAAAACCTATTGTTATCATGATATGACAATGAAATGCTGTGATATGACACACTGTTGGAAAGGGCTCAGTTAGTCCTTTCCAACAAGGTATAACATCACAGCATATTATTAAATTACCAAGAAAAACTCGCAAAATAAACTACAGAGGTTTAAAATCTACACACCAGAGTGAGGTGGGTTATCATGAAACTTCTTGTATCAGAGGTTACATGTAAACTGAATTCAAGTACTTTTCAATGAAGATGGTGGAAAATCAAGTACTTTTCAAGGAGTGAAACAAATTCAAGCATTTCTCAAGGAAGTGCCAAAATTTGAGACATTTCATTTGAGTGTGAACCCTAAGGTTATCAATTTTATGGACAATACTGCAGTGAAGAGTATGACTGCTCAGATTGGCCTTAGCTCTAAACACAGTTTATTATTACGTGGAGTATCATTACCCAACGCTTATACAGTGGAGCCCACATAATTGGGTATCTCTTACCTGGATAACCCTGTTAACTGGTAGAGTGCTTGAAGCCCATATTTGGGCTTTATTCTGAAGTACAGGAGCCACAACTAAATGGCTTCATACTCTGTGGCTGTGCTTCCTGTTATTTTTGAATTGAAAGTATTTGGGCTGTGTGGATTTGCCTTGTTACAATTTATGGGAGAATGCCTGGTGGCACTCTCCCATAAATTGTAACAAGACAAAGAGACGTGGACAAATTTGGATGATCAAAATTAACTTAGCACTCTACCAGTTAATTGAATATAATTTCCCAACACAAAACCATTTACCATACCTCCAGTACAAATTTGACCTGATAATTGAACAAAAAATCTTAGTACCTGTTGAGAAAACACCCTGACTTTGCGCAGTTTCCTTTGTTTATAGACCGATTTTGACTCAGTACACCCAATACAGGCATTTAATCCATTATATCTTGTTTGACAGATCTCATGGAGCTCTGTCAAACAAGATATAGTAGAATAAATGCTAAGTTTATCTGTAGAATACAGGAAAGTGACATAATCCTTGTTAATTGAATACTCGTGTTAACCGAATAATTTTCATTGGCAAAGTGGCTATTCAATTAACAGGGTTCCACTGTACCTGCTACTAAGAGCATTGACAGTACTACCATACAGACTTTATCAGTTTTGTCAAGGCATCAGTAAAGAAGATAACTCTTACAAAATCCAGGTTGAAAGTGATGAGAAACAATTATTTCAATTACAACTGCTTATCTTAGTAAATAAGTCTATGAGATTATGTAAACTAGGAGATAACTAGCTTCAGAATACACAATAGATAGCCAAGTTATCAGTCAACATTCAGCTTCTTGAATGTCCCAGGAAGACACTCCATGGCATCCAACTTATTTTTATTGCTTTCAGGTATATTTTCAATAAGACCATACTTCATCTCAGCTTCAAATTCCTCCTCACAAGCAAGTAACGTCTTGGTCCATTCCTGCATTAAAGATAAGAATATATTTATCCATCATTTGTCCTAAGCTTTTAACTGCAATAAATGTCTGAGTTAAAAATGTATATACTTTGGGGAAGATTTGCAGCTTCTGAAATACAGAAGAGCCCACTTAATTGGATATCTCTTAATTGTATATCCCTGTTAACTGAATAGAATTTTCAAACACAAAACCATTTACCATGCCTTCAGTACAAATTTGATCTGTTAATTGCATGTAGGTTGTAGAGTAAACTCCTGTTAATTGTACAGAAATTTTTGTAATATGTCGAAAAAATTGCTGTGAAATGCACCAAATTCCACTTATTTATCTACCTTTTTGGCCTCATACATCCAATACAGACATTTATTCTATTATATCTTGTTTGACAGAGCTCTAAGAGCTCTGTCAAACAAGATATAATAAAATAAATGCTCAGTTTACCTCCAGAAGACAGGAAACTGACGAAATCCCTGTTAATTGTATACTCCTGTTAAATGAATAATTTTCACTGGCAAAATGGATATTCAATTAAGAGGATTCTACTGTACAAGGTTTTTCAATATGAATAACAAATGAAGTTCATAAAGATTCTAAAACAAGAAATGTGAACATTCCTCTCTCCCACCAGTTTCCCATACATAGCTGTCTTAACTGAACCACATAAGTTATCCTTTCTTGAGCAAGGGGCCTAAGTGAGCCTAAAATGCTCCCCTGTTCAATAGTTCATACTGTCTACAGAGAACAGAGATGTGGCTTTACAAACAAAAGCAAGACTATGATACAACATTTTGTACATAAACATAATGGCAATGATAGATTTATTTTACAATTTTCAACTGCAATGCAAGTAACTTGATTAATTAGCCCTTCAGTTTCAGTTATGGCCTTAGATATAGATATGGGCAAAATGCCGAACCGATATCAATATCATGACCATACCGAAAAACCAAACCAACCCAATCAATGAATACCAAAACTGTCTGAATTTTCAAATTTTCCTACATTCACTATTTATAAGGCCCTGTTGAGGTTTGATAGCAGTTGAAGGGTTCAGTTTCATGAAAACATGGCTGATTTTCTTTTCAGTTTTGTAACCCTCAGGGACCTGGGCAATTCTCAATTCTCACTAGACCACAACCTGTACATGTCCAGCTGCTTATCAGTGATTCCAGCAAAGTCTTGACTGCCTTAATAGGCAGCCAAGACTTGTATAGAAATCACTGCCCAGGTGCTTTGTCTATTGTTAGCAGGACCTCTTGAAGGTGGCATGGTCAGGGCTCTGAGATTGCATACGCCTGAAATAGGGCACTAAAGGTTAAGGTGTGTTTAGAACAAGTCACATAATTACTGTAGAAATGAATTGTTTTTGTAAAAGAATGCCACTGTTGAGCTCATTAGCAGTAAACCAATACCAAACTCAAAATTCCAATACTGCCCGTTTCTCTGTAGAAACCAGAGCGAGATATGGTCTTAGAATTGAGAGTGAGACTGATACAACATTTTGTTTATTAACATATTGGTGATAATATATATTGGTCCTTATAGTACTGTTAGGTTATTACCACCAACAGTGGTGTCATGCCAATAGTGCATGGGAGGGAAGGGGGGTCAGGCCCCCAAATATTTTCGGTGAAGGCCTGGGAAGTGCCATTTCTGGCAATTTGGGAGGCATTTTTTGCCCCAATTTTTGGGCACGCTACGCACCAACTGATGGTGGTGCTACGGTTAGATGGTGCTACGGTCCCCCCACCCCAATTCCCCCACCCCCACCCCTGATTTTTCCCTAGCATGACGCCCCTGACCACCATGTAGGTTTCCAAGATAGGATACTGAAGATGAGACCTTGTCTTTGGGCATCTATTAACTTGTCTGTTAGGATGAGTCAATGTATGCCCCAGGCAAGGATGAGACTTCAATACACCATCTTGGAAACCCAAATGGTGATAACAGGGTTAATACTCTGTTCAGATAATCAAATTCCATGACTTTTCTAAAAGGATTGGGTACAGTTTGTTTTTACTAGCATCTGTTTGGACAATCATTCAGTGTCGATGAACAGATTTTTTATGAATACAGATCATGACATCATGATATTGCGTTCTTCTTGTGCTGTGTATGATGTAATTCTCATTCATTGTTCTTCTTGTACTAAAACCACTGAAGTTTATAGCAGTGTTTCAGTGGTGTGTTTCTTTGTTTTATTTTTCATGTTTAATGCACCGTTAGCCTATAAAAATATCATAATGGCAAAAAATGACCTTGTCTAATTTATTCCGTTGAGCTGGTAATTTATTTATCATTTAGTTACTGTTATCAAAAATGGTGGCCTTGACATGTGTGATAACTCAATGCCAATTGAATGCAGGTAAACAACATTCTCTTTGTGAATTGAATGATCACATGTGCACAGGTAACTTATATCAAGTCGTTTTTACTTGTTTTGGGAAAAATAGGTTCTCATTGTAAGATAAATGCTAACATTTTAAGCTTTACAGTATCTTGTGATACCCTGTTGAATATGGCTCTATGTGTACTTTCCAACAGTTTATAACTTAATATATGACTGTTCAAATAAAATAAGTTTTTTGATTAAATAACAGCACCCTGGGCACCCTGGGCAGCTCTACTTGACCTGGACACAAAAACAGAAAATGTCTTAAAAAACAAACCTCATTGGAATAGGGTGGTAGAGTTCCTCCATATTCTTCAGGCAAATACTTTGGATCCACAAACTGATGTAATTCTTCAAAATTAGCACCATGGAAATGCAACTTTAAGATAAAATAGAAAAATATTAATACATAAATTATATGTATTCTTGTGAAATATACATTTCATTGTGTTTGATATTTGTTGTTTTTCACATTTTTACAAACATGAATGGCACTGATGTCAACAATGCATCTCAGGTCTATACAAATTGGAAATAAAAAGCAACCTGAAGGGGTACCTTGATTTTTATCGGGATATCTTATATGTGACTGCTCACTGGAATGAGCTCAATGGGCTCGACCAATGAGGGGTCACATGATTTGGTTTTGTTGAATTTTTTTTAAAATTTGAAAAAAATTAAAATAACAAATTTTTGATATTGTGTTCATTGGGTAAAGGGTTAACAACACTTTCAATCGTTACATCGTGTCGGAGAAGAGAAATGTCAAGTGATGTTTAACAGCATTCGTAAATAAGCTAAGATGAGAATACTGCACCTTATTTATTTTTCTTTCCCAGAATTGCCCATTATCAACCTTGGTTGTTATTGCTTCAAACTCAGGTGATATGACACTGATCTTGTTTGATATGAATCAAGCTAGAGTTGTGCCCCTTGATGTATCACTAGGCACAACAAATTTCTTTGCATCAAATTTATTTACATTTATTCATCAAACACGATCAGCAAAATTGCTGTTGTCCGGCATGATGGAGTAGTTTGATGCTGAGTTTTTGTATGGTGAGGAATTAATGATGACAGTAAGTAAGGATTAGATGGATGAACAGAAGAAAGAAAGATGAACAGAAGAAAGAAGAAAATTGAACAGAAAATTCAACACCAACTAATATTCAGAGCCATAGATTTGTTGAAATGGGAGAAGAAATAGTTCAGCTATCTGAATGTCGCGACTTCCCCAGTAGGGAAGCCATGACATTTGGAAAGCTGAACAAGGGGAAGAGCAAGCTTCTGTCTTTGTGAAATGAATGAGAAACAATAGCACTGTTACAAAACTGTAACAGATCTGAGAACATCTTATAATTATTTATGATGGTTTAACCCTTTACCCAACATTATGGCCAGAACCGGCCAGCACTATTCCAAAAATCGCCAATTAATTTTCATTATTCTTTCACTTTTTGTCACAAAAACATAGGTTATGACCCCTCTTTGGAACGAGCTCGATGAGCTCGTTCCAATGAGGGGGTCATAACGTATGTTTTTGAGACAAAAATTTTAAAAAGTTAAAAAATTTATAGTAATTTATATATTTTTTATACTTACCAATGACCCAGACATAGCTGGTGCTAACTCTTAAAATATAGGGCCAAACACAAATTTTGCCCCCCAATCCCCAAAATTTGCATCTAAAACCAAAGAAAACATGTCCTGAATGGCCCTCCACACTTCACCTCTACTGCGCATGCGCAGTGTCAAGGACGTTCCGAAATTGGCGCCATTAATCATTCTAATAACCAGTGCCTGGTAAGCGCTATGTACTCAGCGGGGAGGTAAGAGTTCCCAACTCCTGGGAGGGCCATCCCCGTCTGGGTCATTGGTAAGTATAAAAAATATATAAATTACTATAAATTTTTTAACATTTTTATACTGTACCAATGACCCAGACATAGCTGAATAGTAAAAAGGCTGGAGGGCCAAGGACATAGAGCAAGATGGAATACGCTCAATAATATAAAATAGAGTCATCCCCTCTAGGGAAAAAGAAGTATTAGGCCTTACATGTATCTTTCTTATTTATGATAAATTAGAAAGATACAACACCTTCCAAAATTGAGCATCATACATCCATGTACTCTATTAATATCTAGTATAATCCTTATACTAATAATTTTTAAAGTAAGCCAATAAATAAAGTAAGTCTAGAGAATAGAGACTCTTTATACTCCTTAAAAGTGTCTGAAGATTGCATAATCATGTCCGTTGACACGTGCTATATTCAAAAGCTATACTTTAAAAACTAAGACTTGAATGAATTTTTAAAACATAAACTTCTCACTAAACAACCATCCCAATAACAGCTCAGAATTACTAACTCCGGAGGAGGTATCCCCTTGTTTTCATAGTAAAACAGGTGACCCAAGGGAACACCTTCCCCCCCCCCCCCCTTTTTCTTGCCCTGGGTCAAATAGCCCAGAGCGAAGAGGGCAGCAGAACGGAGTCACTGCCGAAACAGACAGCCTACCTAGCTATAGTAGCAAATGTTAAGTGAATGACATTCTGAGCAGTAGATAATAGACCTAACAATAGAGGCCTCCAGAAATGGACTCAATATTTCTGAGATAAAAAATTCATGAATGTGGATGGCTGAGCGCAATGAGCAGCCTTCAAAAATCTATAATAGCGACACTATTAATGTAAGCCCAAGATGTAGAAGAACTCTTACTTCATGAGCCGAAATCTCAAACACAACTGCTGAGTCAAAGATATACCATAAGCAGTATCGATAGTTAATTGAATCCATTAGCAATAGAATGGAGCGTAACGTCCTTCTAATAGGCATCAAAGACATTAGAAGTTTACGCCCGTAGTAATAAACAGATATCTGTTTATAAATACATAAACTCTAACCGGACAGAGTAAAGGCCTATGCCCGTACGAAGACGGAAGGACCTTAATGACAATAGGATCCGGATATTAGGAGCCTAACTCTTATGCAAAAATCCAACCTAAATAGTAAAGGAAGTAGTGATTCCCAAACTACGAAAGTGAAAATCATCCACCAATAGTGCATGAAACTCACTGACTCTTCAGTAAAAGAGAAGCCAACAGAATTACTGTCTAAAAGGTCAGAATTTGAAAACTACTGTTTCCAGAGGCTCAAATGATTACTTAGCTAAATAAGAACCGAAGTTAAATTCCATATAGGAATTTAATCTAATGATTCTAAGTCTATTTATCGAAAAGTTACTAACTGACTTAGATAAAGAGACATAAGACTCAATTGTAAACTATCATAGAGTGCATAGGTATGAGGTAACATAAACCTATAACCTTAATAATAACAGGCTGCAGTAGATCTTGTCAAACAAGTATACTAAAAAGTTGCAATGAGTAGTATGGAGGGATCAACAATATGAACATAGTGATCCCTACACCAACGACGGAAGAGCCTCCACTTTAGCCGCATAGAATAGCGAAGAAGAGGATCTCCTATAGTAAGAAATCGCGTCCAAAGCTCGTCCAGTACAATGCTTACTATGCAATAAGGACCACACAACGGAATACGTGAAGGTTGCGACCTTGCGGGTTGTGATAAAGATGACACGATTCTACCCAGCGAAAAAAGATCCTCTCATTGAGGAAGATTTCGCATTAAGTCCCACAGTAGACATCAGAGTAAATTTACCCACGGTCTCTGTGAAGACAGAGATGCTATCAATAGAAATGTATTGTGGTTGTTTATCTTAGCAATACCTGCTGAAACAACAGCGCCGGAGGATACGCATATCCTATCATTCCGTCCTATTAGATCAATGGAGCGTTAACAACATTAGCTCAGAGATCCGGACAAGCAAACACATACGTCTGCAATTGATTAGCAAGCTGTGTCGTAAATAAATTATCATTGGGCGCTCCCATTGATAGCAAATCCGATTGAATACTTGTTTGTTGAGAGTCCATTCTGACGGCAACAAGCGACCCATAAGTGAACGGGAGTCCGGTAAAACAATCAGACGACCCGGAATATGACGGACCGAAACAGAACTTGGTGTACTATAACAAACAGAAGGATTCTTTCCATTAAATTGAATAACGGAAACGAATGAGTGCCTCCCTGGTTCCGGAGATACGCCACTACTGTCGAATTAACGGACAGGATTTGGACATGCGTTTCTGAATAATGTTCATCCAATGACATAAAGCAAGCCTAAAAAACATTATTCCGCAGAAGATAAGTGCTTGCTTAGAGACTGCGGAACCCAAAGACCCTGGCACTTCGAATCCATTGGGATCAATATTATATCCCAACCTGTTTGACTGGCAACCGTCATAATTATAAAACTCGGATCCGGCAACTGCAGTGGCACTCTCTGAGTCAACCACCGAATGTTTGCCCCAGTCTGAATCTCTTGCAACACTAGATAGACAAGAGAACATGTAAATCGAGCAATTCATGGATTGCTGAAAAGTTGCCGTCGAAGAGAAGCTTCTCCGAGAACGAAGCGACTCTGAGAGAGTTCTTCACCTTACTATCCACGCGCGTGGATGTAGCTAGGGCTGCGTCACGTCTAACCAACTCCAATCAGCCACTGAAGGGCGGAGTTATACGTGAACAAAATCACATTGAGGATAATATCCCATAATTCTTTTCTTGAAGACGTAATGATAACGCATCAGTAAGGTGGATTACGTATGATAAAGCGTCTAAGTTAAGTCTACTAGACATCATTGTCGTTTCCAACATTGTGGTTGGAAAAGACATAGACGGCGAAAAAGAATATTTCCAGTCTTTAACCACGCCGTCTAGACGCATATGAACTCTCGGTATGCCCTGCTCTGCCAAAATAAATTATTCGTATAAATGATAAAAAGGCAGAAATGAGCATTGCGGACAAGAAACTAAACTATCATGCTTGGTAGCAGGCTTATATGCATATATAGCGTCGATAAATAATACACATGTTCTAATGACATTATTGGACTGTGTCGGTAAGTCAGGGACAATGTCCCTGAACCGATCCAAAATTCCGTGTCCAATGATGCTATAAGTCTCTTATCCAACATCGCAGCAATGTAGTCCGAAATAACAATCACTGGAAGATAATGCCAGAAGATATGAATGGCAGCTTCCGATGCTACGAAAGGGAAAACTCGAAATCTTTCGAATCCCTTTCGCCATCCTGTCGGACCCTATAAAGCGTTCGGTCGTCCATACCTGATGCAACCGCGGACCGCACCGACCCAGCGCCATCAGATAATTCCTGATTCGACTAAGAAACTGTCGATTGCTGGGATGCTGCGAAAAAACTGTGCTAATTCGGATAGCACGTCCGTCACTGAGGCCTGTGGAGAAGCGGTCCTACAATGCATTGCCGCTGGAAGCTCCGTGGTCGTTACCCCGTGCATATTACTAATATGCAAGCGAACGGAGTGTATAGGCCTCGTGTCCCTTGGCTACCGGATGGCGTGACCTATTCGCCGTGGAATCACTGAATGACGAAACTGATCGGATACTCGAGGTCACGTAGCCAATGTGCGGTCATGTGCCCTGCTGTGAGGATGAGGAAGCATTATCGACAGTCTCTCGGACTGTCAATATAACGGAGCGTCCCGACCGACAGACATATGCTCCGAATGTAAAATATCTGAACCACAACATGCGGTCCCCTATGTTGTTGGACGAGAGAGGGACCTCTCTCGCTCACAGCCCGGACGGACCTGGACAAGCCAGGAACCGGACTAACAGGCTTCCTCCGATCTGTCCTCAATCCGCCGTCACTGGGTGAGTACTAAAGTAATTATAGTGCTCGCATCACCCAAATCTCCTTCCTAGACCGCAACGGACGACCCCGGCAGCCGAAGCATTCAATGAATGTACGCTACACCGGGTGAGCTAGCGAATGTCATTCCGTCGATCCTACAAGGGACCTCTTAGGCGATAGACATATTCCATGAGCACTTATTGCCGCTAGCTCTTCATTAACTATGACGACAGAGGCACACTTTTGAAAGACATCTCCGTAACTTTGCGAACAAGAAACCCGAAATGCTTGGTAATAGCAAGCATATAATAATAATATATATATAGCGTTGTTCAATAATTCGAAAGTTTGTGTGACATTATTGGACTATGTCGGAACTGAGGGACGATGTCCCTGAACCGAACCACCGACGCTATCAGTTTCTTATCCGGCATCGCAGCATTCTGGTCCGACGAAAGAATCTGTAGAAGATCAAGTCAGATGACATACACAACAGCATATGTTGTTCCGAAAGGGAAAGCTCGAAATCCTCCGAATCCCTTTCGGTATCCCGTCGGACCGGATGAAATTTTCGGACGTCCGTACCCGCTTCCGCGGAGCGTCCCGACCCAGCATCGTCGGATAAAAAATATGCGACAGATTCAGTTGATGCTGGGATGCTGCGATAAGCTGTGCTATTTAGGAAAGCACGTCCGTTCCCGAGGCCTGTGCAGTAGCGGTCTTACGATGCATTGCCGCCGGAAGCTCCGTGTACGTTGACTCCCGCACACTTTCCTATGCGAACGTCCGGAGTCTGCAGGCCTCGTGTCCCTGGCTACCGGATGGTGTGACCTGGTCGCCGATGATTCTCTGACTGGCGAAGCTGACTGGATATCCGAGGTCACGTAGCCAAGAGCGGTCGTGTGCGCTACCATGAGAATGAGGAAGCCTTATTGACAGTCTACTCTGGACTGCCTATATGTCGGAGCGTCCCGAGCGATGGACGTATGCTCCGAATGCGAAACATTTTGTACCACAACATCTGGGGCCAGATGTTGTTGTACGAGAGAGGGGCCTCTCTCGCTCGTCGTCCGGATGGACCAGAACGAGCTATGAACCGGACTAAAAGGCTTCCTCCGTTCTCCCTCTAATCCACCGTCACTGGGTGTGCATTTGGTTGATTTATAGTGCTCGCATCACCCCAAAACTCCTTCTAGACCGCAACGGACGAACCCGGCTGCCGAACCATTCGATGAATGGACGCTACACCGGGCGAGCTAGCGGACGTCAAAGGCCGTCGAACCTACTAGGGTCCTCTTAGGCAATTGGCGTATTTACATGAGCACTTTTCCGCTAGCCCTTCATTAATTGTGACGACGGAGGCACACTGTTGGAAGACATCACAGATACATCACCCTAATCTTGATCATCTGAAATAGAAATTGATAAAGTAGAGTGACCCTGCGGGGAAAGGACCGGAGTGTCCAATTCCCCACTAACATACCGTGACATACGCTTCCCATGTTGTCATCGAAATCATACGATACAGAACAGGAGTTAATGCGAGTACACTGACCACATATAGAATGATTATAAAAGTCAGAGGAAGACTTCCTCTTATTACAATTGATCAAAATCCTTTCAATGTGAAAAGAAAACAAAGTCCTGGTACTCGCACCAACCCCTGGCAATCAAAATACATAATAATAATATGATCCATTAATATAGAAAAAATAATTGAAATCAAAATATTTTGAAAAAATATTTTTTCAGAATAGCCCAAGTTTCTGATAAGTAACGTTGAGCCCCAATGGATCCCAAGCCTAAGTGTGGACAAAAATTTTAAAAATATTTTAAACAATTTATTCAACACTTACGAACAATAATAATGTATCTAGTTATGATTAAAATAACATCAAGATATTATTTTCAAGAAATCCCCCCCTCACACAGAGGGCTGTTGTAAATGTAAACAATGAGTGTAAAAACACTAAAATAAGACTCCAGGCACCCAGGCCCGGAATCAGTTACCAAAAATACACTATCTGATGCAAAACAGAGACTTCCAGGGAAGAAACTGCAGAACATCAGATGGTAGATGCAGAACACAATGCCTAACCACCCGTAGGTGAAGACGTAAACATGGGGAAAAGAACAGAATTCATTCTGTTATTCAGCTAAAACTCCCAAGAAATTTTAGTAATAATAATTACAGAAACTATGCCAAAAGCATGGGAGAATAGCAAGAGGGGACTTAAAGGAAAGGGAGAGAGGAAAACACTGAAAAATCAGTGTAACTAAATAACCAGAATGACAACAAAATGGCTGCTGCCTCGAAAATAGGTAACTTAACATAATTTCATTAAAAAATTTTAAGTTACAGCCCTGATAATATTCTGTCACACATTTTTCCTCTCCTCCTTCTCTATCCTCCTTAGAATCACCATTTCACTAATATTTATGTGTCTGGCATCATTTAAACTGAGATTTACAAGCACAAAGATCAGTCAGATGTTAACTGATGAAGGGCCAAACTTAGAATGATTAATGGCGCCAATTTCGGAACGTCCTTGACACTGTGCATGCGCAGTAGAGGTGAAGTGTGGAGGGCCATTCAGGACATGTTTTCTTTGGTTTTAGATGCAAATTTTGGGGATTGGGGGGCAAAATTTGTGTTTGGCCCTATATTTTAAGAGTTAGCACCAGCTATGTCTGGGTCATTGGTACAGTATAAAAATTTAGTTATTCAATAATTTTGTTTGCAAGTGTCGTCTTCTTTATTGTTAAGTAAAGGGTTAATAAATAAAGAGGTTATTTAGTTTCATATCGGCAGAGATATCAACCCCGGGTAACTTCACATCAGCCTTTGACCTTTGGTCTAAGGCTAATATGAAGTTACCTTGGGCTTATATCTTGGGCTTATATCTCTGATATGAAGTTAGCTTGGGCTTATATCTCTGATATGAAGTTACATTGGGCTTATATCTTGGGCTTATATCTCTGATATAAAACTAACCAAGCTATAACTTCTAATTATTTTATACCAAGCATTAAAGTTGATCCGATTCCATCATTTTGGACCCATTCAATCCGATTTGACATAAAGCGTGGTTTTCAAAACCCCATATTCCACCCTCTAAAACGAGGCTATTAAACTATTAGATCTATGTTGTGATTATGCTCCACTACAGCTCGGTTCAGGGGAGTAATAATTATGTTGAAGAAATAGCAAATTGTTTCCAATCAGCTGATGTTTCAAATGTCTGTAAAACTATCATTTTCGTTTGAAAATCAGGCATATATATTAACAGTAAATTCAAGACGATTAAATAAAATCAAATGTGAATAGTTTGTATGAGAAACAACTTAAACTTGGTACTTTCATCAATGAATGACATACTGTGAAGTTTTTACTCACAGGGTTTCTGCTAGGGTGACCTGGGATCCCCTGACAGGCCCCATTCCCTTTGCCCTAAATTCCCCTAACCATGCATTCCATAGATGATATAAATTGCTACAAGAAGTTTCACATCGGGGAAAACATGAAAAATATAAAACTCTCATGCTACCAATGTAACACATTCGATGGTAATAATCACGGGTTGAACCAAACAGGAGCAGGAAACGCATTTTAAAATTATACTTGAATGTCGGTGAGAGACTAATCAGTGACACTCTCTGAGTTCGCAATGACTATGTGTGGGTCGTGTGACAGTGTCGGCAAACTTCAAGTCAATCAGTGACTGATGTCACAACTGCATCCTTTTTGATTTCCATGTGATGGCTTCTGAGTAAACTGTTGTGACATAACAGTTGTTGACACCCCCGTACACACAATCATTGTTGAACTGTATCTGCCACCAAGGACCGATATCATCGGTAAGTAATGTGTATGAATGATTTTTTTTCACCTCAATTTCTCATCAAAAGTCCTTATTCTTCACCAATTTCTGGCTATCGGAAAGTGAAAACCTACATAAATATTACTGTTAAAAACCTAAAAAAATCCCTCAGATGCAACAAAATGGAGGTTTTGGGACCCCGGAATTTAAAATTATCCAACCACAGGCCGAACCATGGTCCACCAGTAGTAGCAAAGACTTTTCGTTGACTTATTTTCCGAAAATTATAAGCTCCAAAATTTTTACCCTAGTGGAAACCCTGTTACTTGATGAATGAATGGTGTGGAAACAGTGATGTAATGGAATACAATTTGTGCAACATGTTCAGAAATACGTTTACTTGTGTTGGTCAATTTTGATTACTTTTCAGGTTTTTTACCTGGCTGTAAGGTGAATAATAAAAAGATCATTATGACAATAACTGATCTGGTGCTCTGTATTCCATCTCATTGAGGAGAGCTGATCAATCACATCCCACTTGTTACCTTAAGTAACTTGAGGGATAAGACTTATCTGCTCTCATCAACTCAATACAATCCAGAACATCAGATCAGTTACTGTAACAATAATCTATATATATATTACACACCTGAAACTGCATTTCTCATGATCTCATACTTTTATGGGGCATGTGGTAATTTTAACAGAGAGCTCTAGTACGATCTGATAAAAAGTACCCTTTCCACATTAAGGTTCATTTGTTAGACTGGTTCTTACAGTTTGCTGCATTCAGTGGAAATAACCAATGGGAACCTCAGCTTTATTTATCTATTGGAATTACCATTTCTCATAAAAAAATGTCTGATGCACAATAACACTAAAAACTGTTGATGCTCAACAGTCACATGATCTCTGCCTGGAATATGAACAGCCCTCATGGTATGACTGTGCCACTCACTTTCATCCAATACTCACTCAAACATAAGTGAGGTTCTCTATATATATTTCATGAAGCTTTTTCATTAAGCTGATGAGGTGCTGTGATGTAATATACTGTTGAAAAGATTTCTGAAAGCTTTTTCCAAAAGTGTTTTAAATGACAGTATCAATGAGCTCTGTCAAACAAGACTGAACTGGTTAACATTCTCGTTGCATTATGGGAAAATTTTGCTGCTTGAAATAAATAAATTTGATAGTAAATTTCCTTTCTTATTATACCTACTGCAATTGTTTACTACAGGCTTGCACTACAGTGGAAAAACCTAACTTGGATAAAATACTCTCTATTTTAATCTTTCCCAAGAGATTTGGGAAAGAAAAATGGTGTAAAAACACCACGAAAAAATAAGCTAAAACTGGGTCGAGTGCCCCGGTGCACACTCAGTAAGGGATGCTCTTCTCTTAGTACAATTCCACGACTTCTGTCAACCAGTGCACAAGCAGTAATCAAAACCTTTCTTCTGAGTCCACCAACATAGGAGGTATGTGATCAGCGGGGAGGAAGGATTCTTACCCGGATAAGAAGACAGGAGGGCCAACATGTAAACAATTGCGGTAGGTATAAGAGAAAGGAAATTTACTATAAAATTTATATTTCTTATCAACCTACCTTACAATTGTTTACTCCAGGCTGAATAGACAATAGGATGGAGGGAATCATATAACCAACCCACACATAACTCAATTGCACTGGAACAGTGGACAGAGGAAGAGATGCCTAGGCCTATCAAACCATAGCATCACAAACATTAGTAAAAGACAATGAGAGATGAGGCATATGGTGAAGTGCGACACACAGACAGAAAGGGCAGTAACAGCACGGAGCTGGAACTGACCCTGTAAAAAGCTGAATGGCTGGGATAGACAGGAGGGCCCGTAGGACAAAGGTCCTCTGTCGGCTCTTGCAACTGCCGCAGATAAATGGAGAGGGTAGCATTTCTCCAGTAGGCTGCCGGTATAACATCCGACAACATGTCGGAGTTAGTAAAAGCCCCGAGAGAAAACAATGCACGTAACTCGTGGCAGAAAAAACAATTGGTAATACAATCACCAGTAGCTAGATGAGCGGAAGCTGCATGAATAGCAAGGCAAATCCATCGAGAAATGGACGCAGGAGAGATCTGGCATGTGAGAAAACGCATATCCATTCAGGATAAAGGCGCGAATGCCCCCCCCCCCCCCCCCCCCAAGCAGAGCAGCGCCCAAGAAAGTAAAGGCCAGGAGTAAACTGCAAAGTCCTAGGCTTTTTCAAGGAAAAGAGCTGAACTAGCTTGGAGAGGCAAGGATGAGTGTCGAAACAATGCGGTACCACATATGAAAAAGGTCTCCGAAGCATGGACTTGTACCCATTGCTGGAGACCCCAAGAAACAAACATATACCAGAAAACTCTGCAAGCGGTGTGATCGAAGGAGTGGCAGAAGCAACAGAGTGATCGCACACCATCGACAGAAGAACCTTCTATACTTAGCCACAGAGGCTAAACCAGTGGAGTGAGTGCCTCCTTGAAGAAGAAAAGCAACTCCACTGCTTGTCTCTAAAAACCACTACGGAGGAGACAGGACCCGATAAAAGACATGCGCAAAGGCACAATTAAGTCGGGTCAACTTGAAACCTCCTCAGGCGACTTTGGCAAAGAAAGTCATGACACAGAGGGAGACATGCCAGAACCGCCGTTAACAGAGAGCAGAGCAGATTGATCCACACCCACCGAGGCGACAGGGGTGTGATCAAAAGGATTCGATGACTGCAGATTCATATCTGGGATAGAACCTGAGGCGGAATCGGAACCGGCAGGAAGGCGTAGCCGACAAGACCATCCCAAAGGAGGGCCAGAGCGTCCACGGCAAAAGCCAGAGCATCTGGACACAGGGACACGAAAGTGTCCACCTGATGGTTCCAACGAGTCGCAAAGAGATCGATGGAACACCGCAATGTGGAGCATCCACTCGGTGGAAAAGAACCTGCCCCGTGGGGACAGGGAGTTGGCTAGGATGTTCAGCCGACCAGAAATGTGACGAACAACCACCCCGGCATTGACATCCTGAGCGAGCAGTAGAAGATCCCGAGCCAATTCGTACATTGGAACAGAGTGCGTGCCGCCCTGGTTCTGAATGTAAGCAACCACTGTCGAATTGTCGAACAACAGTAGGACCTGACAATTCGACAGGTGAGGGATCCACTGCCTGAAACTCAGAAGAAAAGTAAGAAACTCCTTCTGGTTGATGTGTAGAGATGCCCGATCCTGGTCCCACATCCTGTGAAGGGAAACACCTAGAGGATCCAACGTCGCACCCCATCCAAGATCGCTGACATCTGCCATCAGAACGCGATCGGACGTGGGTAAGTCCAACAGGACACCCTGCGTGATCCACTGAACATTAACCCAGTGGAGAAGGTGAGGATAAGTGATTTTGGTAACTGAAGCACCAGATCCAGAGGATCGACATTCGCCTTCCAACAACTGAGCAGAAAGTGTTGGAGAGGTCTGGCATGCAGCCGACCTAGAGGAATGAGATCCGTCACTGAACCGCAGGGACCGAGCAGCCAGAGAATACTCCGTTCTGTTGCGGATGTGGACCTGGAACAGAGTCAGAGCAAAAGCTGAGAGAATCACAGCCCTGGCCTGGGGAACTGCCACCGCATTGAACTGAGTGCGGAAGGCCATCCCCAGATGACAAAACGACTGAGAAGGGACCAGATCCGACTTCTCCTCGTTGACTCTGAATCCTAGCGACGTGAGCAAGCTCAACAGAGTGTCGACATCCAACTCCAGTAAGGCAGCATTGGAATGCCTCTGGAGGATATCGTCTAGATATGCCGAAGTAGTCACCCTGGGCTGTGTGCGATGGAAGGCTATCACATGCGACATCAGTCGGTTGAAGGCCCAAGGAGCCAGGTTGAGGCCGAAAGGCATGACCTTCAACTGGTAAACTCGCCCCAGAAAAGCGAACCTGAGATACTGCCGCGACACCCGATGAATCGGAACGTGAAAGTAAGCGTCTCGCAGGTCGATGCTGGAAGCGAAATCTCCCTGGTAAATGGAACGGCGGACCGAAAGTCTCCATTCTGGGAGCAATGATAGACTGGTTCAGGATACTCAGATCGATAACTGGTTGGATTCGGTCGCCCTTCTTCGGCACCAAGAACAGGCGGGAATAAAACCCCACTGACTGAATGTTCTTGATGACCTCGATCGCACCCTTGGCCAGGAGATTGTCTATCTCCGTGGACAAAAGCGTCTGAAGGAACTGTGGTTGGAAGAGGCACTCTGGATAGAGTGGGGTGTCTTCGGAAGGATATTTGCAGCCCAGACCGAACAACATCTAACACCCAAGGATCAGATGTGACGGTGGTCCAACAGTCCGTGAACTCCGCTATCCTTCCTCCAACCTGGACAAATCGAGGTGAGGACCTTCAATGCGAGCCCCGACAAGGCCCGCGATAGGAGAAGCCACCTCCTCTACTGAATGAAGAATTCTGAGACTTCCCTCTAGCCTGCCGACACTTACCCTTACCCCGTGAGTAAGAAGTAGAAGCGGTGGCAGAAGGATCAGCCCTTTGCTTCGCTGAGGAAGCAGAAGGGTACTTGTTAGGCTTTGAACGGTCCCTGCCTCCCCTAGAAGGCTGATCAAGCTGACGAAGCAGCAGCTGATCTTTGGAATGACATAGGACATCATCCCAGACCGTCGACATGGAACCCATGGAACAGTAGCAGACCTGCCAAAGAAGCAGATCAAAGAGCAGTGCGCTGCCCCCAGGAAGGGATTGGCTTGCATCCAGCACAGAGTTCCTTCGAACTAGTTCCAAAATAGCCGTGTCACAGGCAGGCGTGTGAGTAAGATGCACGAGTGCCTTGGACAGCACACGCAAAAAAACCAACAGAAATTCAGCCCTCAACAGAGTGAAGAAATCCTGTCCAGACAGTCCTTAATTGACACCTAACTCCAATAACAATTTAAATTTATCAACCGAAAAATTTCATTCATTGTCGAACCGTATTACGATGCCGAAAAAACATTCGCAAAAACGGAATAACAATATACAATGAGAATGTGGTTAAAAATATTAACGAGAATATATAAAACACAGTCCTGTTATTATACAATCTTCAGATCCATAATCCAGTCACAGGAAAACCATTATCGACGAGTTGAATTATCACTTATCATAATGCGAAGATGGCGCAATACGTCCACCACGGACAAAAGAATGGTTTTGATTACTGCTTGCACACTGGTTAATGGAAGTCGTGGAATTGTACTAAGAGAAGAGCGTCCCTTACTGGGTTGCGCTGGTGGCGCTCTACCCAATTTTGGCTTATTTTTTCGTGGTGTTTTTACACCACTTTTCTTTCCCAAATCTCTTGGGAAAGATTAAAATAGAGAGTATTTTATCCGAGTTAGGTTCTTCCACTGTAGTGCAAGCCTGTAGTAAACAAATGTAAGGTAGGTTGATAAGAAATTGACATTTTGACATCATTGTGCAGAGGGTTAATATCCAAGTTTGGTTTTATAGTAGGGTCATTTACATACAAAACAAAACTGTTACCTAGCAATGTCTGGAGAAAGCAGAGACTGACTTGGTACTCTCTCATTATGCCTTTTAGCAGAATAGCAAGTAAAGTTATTTGCTAATAGTGGGTGGTTTATACTGGCTACATCAGACAATTTGTAAGAATTAAAACAAGAGCTCCATGGAGCCTGACCAAAATTGTTTGAAGAAGGATTTAACTAGAATCTATGGCTAGTAAACACTACAGAGGAATGAAGTTATTTTTATTTATTTATTGGTGTTTAAGGTCACATACTTATACACAATTGGCTAATCATGACCATGACAATTTTACAGGTGGAGGACCCCAGAGTACCCGGAGAGAACCACCGAGCAACGACGAACAGCTGCCAACTCCCCAACATCGTAACTCCGCACTGCAGCACAGGCAGGGTTAGATTGGTTGAAGACATGTGCACCATCAACGTGCATTACGCCTTAGTACACAGCGTCAACGTGCCCCCATGTGGAAAATGGGGGTTAAGTGCCTTGCCCAAGGAAACAGTGCGGGAGTCCAAATCGATCACTCAGACGGTCACCCATCCGCAGATTAACCGGGGGCTCGACGAAGAATGAAGTTATTTAATTATTTATCACTTTGTTGTCCATGTCAGATGATTTTTTCTAGTATTGGGATGCTACCATAGAAATAATGCCTAGATTTCCAGCAATGTAAAACTAGGGAGTCCAAATCTCAACCTAGGGACTTGACATTAACAAATTTGAATATGAGCCCTTGCCATCCACTACCAGAATGCCATATACCAACTATCAATAGATTTTGAATGGTGGTTTTGAAGAAGATTTTTTTAAAGATTATTCATTATATTACACTAAGTTAAAATTCGGGCCCCCATGGGGAGCCCAAATATTAATCAAAGGATTTGATTTGAACAAACTTGAATCTGACCTGAAAGTTTGCTGTATACTATATATCAAAATATTTTAATTAGTGGATATGGAGAAGAAGATTTTTAACGATTATTGCTCATAGTCGACTAAGTTAATATTTGGATTTCAATAGAGAGCCCAAATATTAACCCAGGGACTTGATTTTTCCAAACTTGAATCTGACTACCCAAAGAAAGGTGTATACCATATATCAAAAAATTCTGGTTGGGGGTTCATGAGAAAAAATGTGTAACGAATATTTCTCAGATTGCAGCAAGGGAAAATTTGGGATCCAATAGAGAGACCAAATATTATTTAAAGGACTTGATATGAACAAACTTGAATCTGCCCCCATAAGGATGCTGTATTCTAAATATTTTATTTTAAATATTAAAATATGAAAAGATTCTGATCAGTGGTTCTAGGGAAATTTTTTTGGCAAATATGCTGACTCAGCACTTGTTCGATGCCCCCAACCCCCCTTACAGAACATCCTGACACAACAGATGGCATGACATTTTTATTACCATTCCATTCTACTGGTCCTAAGGATGCTTCATACCAAATAACATTTCTCTGTTCCATGTGATCTGAGAAATATGGGCCTCTGAAAATATTTATTTTTTTTTAGCTATTGTGGTTCCCACGGGGACACAGGAAATTTTCAATTTTTGGGGGCATGGATCAAGTACTTATGACTCAATAATACCACATACCAAATTTGGGTCAAATAGGCTTAGAGTTTCAGAAAATAGAAATTTTGGGCACAGCCAAAAATCTTTTCCCTCCCACT
Source organism: Pictodentalium vernedei (assembly GCA_031216915.1). Classification (NCBI taxonomy): domain Eukaryota; kingdom Metazoa; phylum Mollusca; class Scaphopoda; order Dentaliida; family Dentaliidae; genus Pictodentalium; species Pictodentalium vernedei. The sequence goes on along the minus strand of CM062291.1, from coordinate 67,486,217 downwards.
ACAAAGGCATAAATTGCTCCACGAACTTCATTTGAACAAACTTGATTCTACACATCAAAAGGAAGCTCCATACCAACTATCAAGTCATTTTACCCATTGGTTCATAAGAAGATTTTAAAAAAAAATTGAGCATTTTCCCCCAACCCCTCCTTATGGGGCTAGGCAAGTTGATTTGAACAAAAACAAAATGTAATGTCAGAATAAGCAATCACCTTATATTTAACTAAAATCAGTTCAGCGGTTTTGAAATAACAGGTGCAAACACCAAGTTCACAGACGATGGATGACAGATGATGGATGGCAGTCAGTGAGTGAGCACAATAGCTCATCCTGACTTTCAGTCAGGTGAGCTAAAAAGATTAAACCAACATCAATTTGCACAAACTTTGCAAAACCCTAATAAGCAACTGCAAAATTTTCAGCAGTTTCTGATCCAGTTAAGCAAGCACTACCACATGCCACAATGACATCTGGGGATCACTAATGTTTGTTAACTCCACATCAGAACAACCTATGTTCCAATAAGACTAAAATCTTCCTCCCCTGAGCTTGCTTAGTATATTCTATGTTTATGGCTCATGTGGCAAATGTTACCGTCTGACGTCACAATGTGAAATATTTGAAATGACATCGCCCGTTTCGTAATAGCTTCACCAACGGAGTGACTAACAAGCCGCTTCATTTTTCTGGATTTTTCACTCGTGCAGCAGAAGGTGTTCTGGATGAAGTGTTGTTAAAATTACAAAACCAATTTACGATTTGAACTGAGATGGGATGAGTTTATCTGGCTTATTATTTATCCAGTGCCATCGTTGGTATATGAGGTGTTTATTTACTAAACCTGTGATCGTTAAAAGTTGCCTTGAACAAGGCAACTTTTAACGATCACAAGTTTAGTAAACAAGCCTCTCATATTTCACGATGTAGGTTTTGGGCTATAGGTAGAGTCTTATTGGAACATATATGTTATTGTGGTGAGCTGACGGTAACATGGTCTGAGGTTTGCGGCTCGGAGCATGTGTTCACCCTCGACGCTTCGTGTCTCGGTTGAACATAAGCTCTGAGCCGCAAACCTCAGACCATGTTACCGTCAACTCATCACAATAACTTATAATATTTGACACCAGTAATGAAATGTCTATACTTACTCTGCTCACAAGTTTCTCTTTCATAAATGCCTTCATAATACTAAATATAACATTGAAAAAACTAGGCTGGTTGAGATAGTGTATACCTTTAAACCGTGCTGGGAAACATTCCTGAAAATCAGAGATACAAAGCGATTAGAAAAAAAACTCAGTGTGACCAGCCCATATTTGGTCATTATTAAATGGTAGAGTGCTAAATTATTTTTGGCCACCAGCATTTGTTCACATGTATTTGCCTTGTTAATATTAATAGGAGAGTTCCTCTGGGTATTCTCCTATAAACTTTAACCCTTTACTTAACATGAAAAGCAGACGACACTTGCAAACAAATTTCTTGAATAACTCATTTTCTTCATTTTTTGTCTCAAAAACATAGGTTATGACCCCCTTTTTGGAATGAGCTTGTCAAGCTCATTCCAAAGAGGGGTCATAATATGACAATTGGACTGATGTTTTTGAGACTCAAAATGAAAAAAAATTAGTTATTCAAGAATTTTTTTTGCAAGTGTCGTCTGCTTTTCATATTAGGTAAAGGGTTAACAAATGTTGGGAACATTTTGACCAATGCAGGAGAAATTTGCTCAATGTTGGTTGCACATTTTGACCAAGATATGAATGGAGTGAAGGGGGGGGGGGGGCTTTTTGAGTGGGGTAGGAGACATTCTGATCGGTACTATAATAACTTAATTTCTGTGGATTGGGGAATTGTGGTGGTTAACTTAAAACAGAATAGAATTCACTCTTAGACATTTTATTCTCATGTGTCGAAAACATATGTATAAACATGGTAATTGTATAATAACCACACTTGCTTGGCATGAGAGGTACTTTTTTACAATATTAAGAATAAATATTACAAAGATTCATCAAAGCAATTGAAATCAAACACTAATAAAAACTGACAATTATTTTTAGTTGGAATATCATTTACATGTTTGAATAATACAGTGGGTTTACTTGAGGAGCAACCTCTCGTAAATGAGAGGGGTTAACACGTGAGTCGCACACCAATATCACTCAGCACAGACAAAATCCGTCTGGTCTTTTGTCTCTGTTGAGTGACATGGGTTAATGAGCGAACCATGCATACAACAAAATATCTCAACAATTGATGTAAAAGGGTTAACGAACTGTACGGTTGACATAACGTTGTCATTCAACTGAGGGAAAAGGTTAACTCTCCTTTTCTCTCAGCTGAAGGACACACGTTAAATAGTTCCTCTACATTTTCCTTTACTAATACGTATATTATATTTTTTTGGTATAATTTCAACGAATTTCAATTTTCATATTTATAATATAAAACCCACATTAATATTATTTCAATGCAATACTGGGCTCGAACATCTTTCATTCAGATAAGTTTCAAAACGGATATGCACTAGTATTTATTGAGTTCTTTATCATATCAAGTCATGACTCGCATGACTTTATTTAATAAAGATACCAAGAATTAATACTTAATATTTTTAACATTATTCAATCAAATAATTTTGTGTATTTTAATTAAAGCAGCTCACAACGCTGGAACTTTTATAATTCTATAATTCTGTAATATTTTACTTCGTGGAGCTCCGAGCTCTTATCATAATAATATATCTAACTGAGCTCACATCTATAATGGACAGATAGCTGATAATTTAATCTTACATATCTGACGCGCCCTTTATAATGTTAAATCAAAATTGAAATCAAGGTTACTTAAAATTATTCATTTACAAAATGAGTTCAAACATAAAGGCTAACCGCGACAAATCAGCGGCTGGCCAAAGTGTTATTAGCAATTAGGCTTTACACTATTATGTGAACTTTGAGTTCCTTATCAAATCAAGTCATGGCTGCCTGACATGACTTTATTTGATAAAGAAACCAAGGAACAATATTCATTAATATTTGAAATAATAAACTTATTTACCTTGCAATATAAAGATATTATTTTAACCAACAGAGTTCCATGTTTCAGGTTAAATTTAATAACAACGTAAAACAAACATATATATATATACAGAAATAAACTAAGCTTACCTTAACCCTTTACCTAACATGGAAAGCTATGACACTTGCAAAAAAAAATTCTTGAACAACTAATTTTTTTCATTTTTTGTCTCAAAAACATAGGTTATGACCCCTCACTGGAACGAGCTCGTTCCAATGAGGGGTCATAACCTATGTTTTTGAGACAAAAAATGAAAAAAGAATGAAAATTGACTGCCAATTTTTTAGAATAGCACTGGCCGGTTTTGGCCGTTACATTGGGTAAAGGGTTAAAACAGAATAGAATTCACTCTTAGACATTTTATTCTCATGTGTGGAGGTGGTAAATTTGGTCTCTATATATTCCATTTTGAGACAAAGGGCCGACTTATCATACTTTCATGAGAGCTGCATATGAAGTTGATATTGGATGCTGGTCATTGTTGTATAGCGTGACACATTGGAAATTAATAGAACGAATGCTTTGAAATGTGCGTGTTATCTTATTAGAAGTGACTTCCAAATTAGACGTTATTGGGTTCTGCTTTCCAACACTGTTACTTAGGGTCTTAATAAATTAATCTTTATGTAATACTGGACAATGGTCGGGAGTCCCTTGGGCGATGTAATAAAACTTGAATAGCTGGTCAAGCTATTTAGTAGACAAAGGCTATAGAATCGCCATAGATTTTTCACTTCTGTATTGTGGGAACAGGTGTCGTAAAGCACATGAATTATAGTTACAATCTCGTCCATATTATTAACCCTAGGTGACCAACATGCTTTACGATAGTACCCTGCTGGACATTTCAGTCCATGGACAATTTGGACAAGCAATTTTGTTGGGGTATGCTCTGCCCTGGACACCCAAATGATTCTTCCCTTTCACATCATAATGGATGCAAAATTGTTGAAATGAATACTTGTAAGATTCGAGGATTTGTTTTTCATTTTCAGTTTTGAGGTGATTTAATCCTTATTACAAGGCAGCTGACTGATAAGTATTTAAAGGTTTTGAAAGATCCATCTGCATGTGCTAATTTTTTACTAAGCCTTTATTAACCATGTGACATCACCTCATGGCACATTGTTCTATTTTTAATACCGGTAATATTCTCTTGTTTTATGAGTACCGTATTTACTCTATGTATTGGGACAGCTAAAAATAATTATTTTCACAGGTGTCCCAATTCTTAGACAAGAAGGACGCCAACGCCCTATAGCTCACCAACATTCCTCTTTGATAGTAACTTTGGCAAACACAAGAACTGTATCAAACAGGCTCATAACATGTGACAACGCTTACCTAAACACAACCTCTTAAAAGTAAAACACAGAAACTGACATAAACACTAAGTTAAGCATGAAATTCTGAGCTAAACAGAAAACTAAACGCAACTAAAAATGTCAAGAAAAATGTTTAAAATGCAGGGTATGAGGGGTTAATCATGGAACAATGATACTGAGGAACATGTATGATGAATATAAGTGTCATGGGAAGAGAAGGAGCACAGCAGCTGACCTAAACACTAAGTTAAACATGAAATTCCGAGCTAAACAGAAAACTAAACACAACTAAAAATGTCCAAAAAAATGTGTAAAATGCAGGGTATGAGGGGTTAATCATGGAACAATGATACTGAGGAACATGTATGATGAATATAAGTGCCATGGGAAGAGAAAAAGCACAGCAGCTGACCTAAACACTAAGTTAAACATGAAATTCCGAGCTAAACAGAAAACTAAACGCAACTAAAAATGTCAAGAAAAATGTTTAAAATACAGGGTATGAGGGGTTAATCATCGAACAATGATACTGAGGAACATGTATGATGAATATAAGTGCTGTGGGAAGAAAAGGAGCACAGCAGCTGACATAAACACTTAGTTAAACATGAAATTCCGAGCTAAACAGAAAACTAAACGCAACTAAAAATTTCAAGAAAAATGTTTAAAATGCAATGTATGAGGGGTTAATCATGGAACAATGATACTGAGGAACATGTATGATGAAAATAATTGCCATGGGAAGAGAAGGAGCACAGCAACAGCTGCTGACCTAAACACTAAGTTAAACATGAAATTCCGAGCAAAACAGAAAACTAAACGCAACTAAAAATGTCAAGAAAAATGTTTAAAATGCAGGGTATGAGGGGTTAATCATGGAACAATGATACTGAGGAACATGTATGATGAATATAAGTGCCGTGGGAAGAAAAGGAGCACAGCAGCTGACATAAACACTTAGTTAAACATGAAATTCCGAGCTAAACAGAAAACTAAACGCAACTAAAAATTTCAAGAAAAATGTTTCAAATGCAATGTATGAGGGGTTAATCATGGAACAATGATACTGAGGAACATGTATGATGAAAATAATTGCCATGGGAAGAGAAGGAGCACAGCAGCTGACCTAAACACTAAGTTAAACATGAAATTCCGAGCTAAACAGAAAACTAAACGCAACTAAAAATGTAAAGAAAAATGTTTAAAATGCAGGGTATGAGGGGTTAATCATGGAACAATGATACTGAGGAACATGTATGATGAATATAACTGCCATGGGAAGAGAAGGAGCACGGCAGCTGACCTAAACACTAAGTTAAACATGAAATTCCGAGCTAAACAGAAAACTAAACGCAACTAAAAATGTCAAGAAAAATGTTTAAAATGCAGTGTATGAGGGGTTAATCATGGAACAATGATACTGAGGAACATGTATGATGAATATAAGTGCCATGGGAAGAGAAGGAGCACAGCAGCTGACCTAAACATTTAGTTAAACATGATATTCTGAGCTAAACAGAAAACTAAACGCAACTAAAAATGTCAAGAAAAATGTTTAAAATGCAGGGTATGAGGGGTCAAATCATGGTATAATGATAATAATCATCATATAGCAGCATTATAAAGGCCATGATATGGAAATAGGGCGAGTAAGTGACCTAAACAGAAGCTTTAACATTATTGGACACGTACGCTGACGCCGACGCCGACCAATCGAGCCATGCCATAAGCTCACACAACTAAAGTTGGTGAGCTAAAAATGGGGAAAGAACAGAGCCTGGTTTTGATTTGATGCTGAATAAAGTTGTGTGTGATTCGTTTTCCATCACTATATACGAAAATTGCCGTCCAATTTTTTTTTACATTTTCATTTTTTGCTTCCAAAACATAGCTTATGATTCCTCATTGGAATGAGCGCATTGCGCCCGTTTCAATGAGGGATCATAAGCTATGTTTTGGAAGCAAAAAATGAAAATTTTTAGTTACTCAAGAATTTTTTTTTATGAGTGTCGTCTGCTACTAGCGACGGGCCAACTGGAAACAAATCTCCTGAATGTCCCAAACTTTGGAGCATAAAAAAAAATAGTTTTCTGGAAAAAATGTGTGTCCCAAATCATAGAGTGTCCCAATACAAAGAGTAAATACGGTAATTGTGTTTTCTCAGCGGAGATTAACCCACACATATACACTTTACTTTCTGTCGGAAATGGATATTCCCCACTTGAATAGTTTATTTTGCTGTATTTTAAGGTCAGCACAACTTAAACTTTTTTTGAGTTTTTCTATGACTCTCGCAATTTGAGTTGAAAACATGCTTTTAGAAGCAATTTCTATTGGTTTGTTCTTACATGTACATCACTTATTACGACGGTCACACAAACAATACATTTCACCATCCATTAATAAATAAAGAACAAGTTTATACATGTTGTTTCAAGAATTTTATTTTACTGTGTGACTATGTCGTACTACTGAAGTGGTAAACAGGTCTGAAACTTTTGTCATGGTTCCAATACAACCATTGCGTGAATGGCAAGTCTGGAATGCAGGGGTGAAAATCCGTTCGATTTTGCGAGAATCCAAATAGATTCTCGCAAATTTTGCTACGAGAATTCATTCACGATACCTTAAAAGATATTTGTTCCCAAACCAAGGGTTTTTTTTGTTGAGGTGGTTGTTGGTGTAAGGTGGGTGTGGGGGGGGGGGGGGGGGGGGGGCATTTGACTTTTCTTCTTTTTGTTTTGATCCCAGCTGTACGTGATAAAACATCATCACACCATTGACAATCCACCACATGTGCTATTAAAACATATATGTCAACAGTGTTATTATTTTAAACTTCATTCAAGGTAGGTATACTATTAATTTAGTAAATACTTTTGGTCAAATGTTACTGGATAAGGTAACCCCCCCCCCCCCCCCCCCATCCCCAGAAGGACTGTCAGTTTTACGTCCATCAAAGAGAAATGCATCTTGTACTCGAGTGCAATTCAGACTGGATGTCACTTTTTTTACATTTTTACACAGGCATATGCTCCGGCCGCCCCCCCCCCCCCCCCCCCCTCCCCCCCCTCCAACTTAGTGTCAACTTAAGTTTGCGCTGAATTCTGTGGCTGGGGGCAGGTTCAAAGTCTCGAAAATATCAAACCAACCCATGTACCTTTCCCACTCTTTTATATTACGCACCCCTGGGCTTATTCATTGGCCAGAAACCCTCATATCCGTTCATTTTCGGTCTTTGAAACAATACGCTTTTTTAATTTTTTAGTCCTCCATTTTTGTGCTATGTACGACGTTCATAGCAATAAAAAGGCCCAACAGGTGCCATTTTCGTCATTGCGGTGGTGCCTGAGAATCAACTGACTTTTTTTTGGCCTAACGGCTTTATTGTTTAACCTTATCAGTCCACGCGAATCCATTCAAGATGGGTACGCGAATCCACTTGGATTCACGCAGGACTGACTTGCGAGAATCTTTACGCGAATGGATTCGCAGATTCGCGGCGGATTTTCACCCCTGATATGACAATAACACTGCTGTAATGGAGATCAATGAAAAGTGTGTTTTGTTTTCATGTTCTCCTCGGAAATACACTGTGTTCTGACTAGTTGACAGAGAAATTCAAAGTCAGCTTTGGTAGAAATCAGCATCGATAATGACTAGTCAACTAATCATGTCAAACCCTAGTGGTGAGAGGGGTAAATGGTGGTTGAGAACGCAACACCCTTTTGTTCAGAGTGTTTTTGTTGATAGTGATTACAATATGCAAACATGTGTAGTGTGACACTTCCTTTTAGCCTCCTCTTTCTGATTTCTACTAGGACCCATATTTCTCTCTTGCATCCCATCTATTCATGGTGTTTAAGAACACAACCAGAAAGCCCAAGTATGTCCAAAAACTGTCTAAATCAGTCCTGAAAAAGAGACGGTGCGAGCGCAATTGCTCCCGTCAGCAGGGGTCAGCCGAGTGGGCGACTTGAGCGAAGAAGTCGCCTTGTCGTTCCTCAAGTCGCCTTGGCTTACATTGGGGGCGAAATTCAAGTCGCCCTCCAAAACTTCCTTGGGAGACATGGCAGTTTACTGTATTTTCTTATGTTTTATTTTTTAAAAACACCCGCTTCCGCATTCGCAAAAAAAAGTAAACACGGCTTCTGTTAAAGTCCGTCACGTGGCTATGAAAATAGCCTAAACTAGCCCAATTTTATATTTCTGAAAAGAATTGTAATGGCATAGTCGTTCGAACAATTTGCCCCAACTGATAGCAACCAGCACAAAATGGCTATTTAAAAACAAAGTGCCAGCCAAAACAACGAATCACACAAGACACGCATCGAGTTAATTAGAATTTATTAAAGTTAACCACCGTTTCAAAACGAAAAAAAATGTATTGGAGACAGTTCGTCCATATCTAAATTGCTTGCGGTTACGCTCTGTTCCACTGAAAAATTGGTTGCATTGAAATTCGCCCCGCAATTTGCATTGAATGTTTGTCTTTGAAAACTTGTGAAGTTGTGTTGGAAGGGGGTTAAATGTAACAAGGCTACAATAGAAATCACAGGTATTTGGATGGATAAGAATGGCAGACCTTCAAAGCACCAATCGCACGTGTCAGTGTAAGATGGTTGGCAGAAATTGTCAGTTTTCTGAACAGTGTATTATTACCCAGTGCAGCCGGGAAGGGAGACAACTGAAATATTTTGTCATTTTACCTCAGAAATAAATTAACTCAAATTGTTAATAACGCTTAATTTACGAAGGATATCGAAAACTTTTTTAACTACGCTTTTCAACTCAGTTAGGGCATTAAGAAACCATGAATGACCCAGCTTCTTATATGAACTTGAAATTTATTTTAAACACTTTAAATATTTTTTTAAAAAGAATATACCTTCTATTGCAGAGAAGAACACTCTCACCATGGGTCATACTAAATTTCAAATCCACTTATTTGAGGCAAATACAAAATCAACTGCATGGTAACCTTAGTCATCACTGTTAGGCAAAGAGTTAGGGGGTATTCAGAAACCATGAATGACACAGTTTTTTGTGGGGTGGGGGTGGGGAGTGGAGGGGAGGTGGGATTTTAACCTACATTCTGTTATATACCATCTGACTTAGTTTTGTGTGTGTATGTATGTTTGTATAACTTTTATTTATTTTTTCTCCACAATTGTGTCCTCTATGTTCATTTATTTTGTCACGGTGTCATATACGTTTTATGTTTTGTTTTCTGATTTCTCCTTCATGTCCACTGACTTCTCCCTCCTGGATCCTGACTTCTCCCTAAAGTCTCTGGAGGGAGAAGTCACTTCTCCCTAAAATCAGCTGCCAGGCTGACCCCTGCCCGTCAGCACCCGTGTTTTCTATATTTCTGGAGCTAAAAAATGCACTTGTTGAAAAATGTTGTGGAGCACTAATATACTGTGAGAGCAAAAAATATGTGTTGTTTTGAGAAAACAGCACTCTGTCATAATTCAGCAATTCCTTATACATTTAACCCCTTGAATGCAAGCGGCCACTTTTCTGACAAGGAACATGATACATCATAACGTCATTAAATAGGATGGCTGTTCAGTAAATGTGTGGGGTAGACCAATCAATAAACGGGGTTGCACGTTGAAAATATTGATTGGTTTACCCCAAATAATGAATATAGACTCCTCTAATTGCTGCTATTGAACTGGCATGGAAAATACCACCAGAGTTCAAAGGGTTAAGGTTTCTGATGTGTGGTGACAGTATTCCCTCAAAAATTCATATACTAACATTTTACGGGTGCAATTTACTCCTGTCTCTGATTTCACGGAAGCTTAAAAATGCACAAGTCAATTTTTTTCATTTCCAGCACTGCTAAATCGTGTCCTTCTTTCCGGCCATTTCACTCTTTCTCTTTACACAACTAATGGTTTTAAGGCACATGGAATACTTCACTCAATTTCAACCCAAAATTCTAACCAACCGACGCCATTTCAGAGGCAAGTTCTTTTGTCGTTTTTCAAAATAATTTTAAGTCAAACAAATTTTCATAGCTATATATATATTTATATTTATTGGTGCTTAAGGTCACATACTTATGCACAATGGCTAATCATGACCGTGACAGTTTTACGGGTGGAGGAAGCCGGAGTACCCGGAGAGAACCACCGTGCGTCGACGAGCAACTGTCAGCTCCTCAACATTCTAATTCTGTTCAAGCAGGGTTACAGCAGTTGAAGACATGTGCACCATCGACATGCAGTACACCTTAGTACATGGCGCCATCATGCCCCCAATAAACGTTTAAGCCAAACAAATTTTCATCGCTATACACCAGTAGTTGAATATTTTGCTCCAAGTTGCCCCGCTACTGGTGCCAATTATTGGGCATACATGGATGATATTTCAGTAGTAAAACATAGCTTTAGTCAGCGAATCACATGAAAACTTTTTCATTCAGTGAGAGGAAGAACTGACCACCGATGTTGAAAACAACAATGATCAACCATCATTTATACAGAATATTTAACCAATTTATAAAAATCACCTGTCTTTGGTGTTGTTTTTAATCACATGATTTTGAAAAAAACAGTGTTCTTAAAACCACCACTTTCAAAAAAATGTTCCTTTGAAGGAATGATTTGTTAGTTGGGATATGTCTCCCTTTGGGAACTAGAAGATTTAGACTCAGAAAAATTCTATCTAGTACTTTTGGACTTTTCAGACCTAATAAGTTTTAGCCACAATCTCAACTGAATACCATAAAGAAGTACCATAGCACACATTGTTGTTTTGTCCGATGATTAATCGCATGCATTTTTGAAAATAAACCATGTGCCTGTGTGAAGTGTGAAGTGCTGTGCAGATGCTGGTGAAGATGTGACCTAACCAAACGTCTTGCAACTGGTCAAACTGGGCACTGGTATTAGTCAAAATGTCCCTTGACTTTGGTCAAAACATACCCAAGTATTGCTCAAAATGCCCCCACCCCAGCAATTGTCAAAAGGTACCCAAGTATTGGTTAAAACAACTCCTCACAATGGTCAAAACATCCCAGAAAGGAAAAGAATACTAGTATTTAACAACCCTAAAGGTGCCTCAAATGAACGAATGTATTAGTATTTATATTCTCTGCATTAATAAAAACCAAAATATGTTTGAAATCTGCCCATTTTTCCCAACCGAGAGAAAAGATGATAAGGCAATTGTGTTACTTTGGTAAGACTGAAAAAAAAAAATTTTATTACCAAATATCAAGAGATTGTACCTGGTAGATACTGAAAAAGAAAGGAAAACTTTCTTCCCTGAACCACCCTCACTTGGTATCAGTAAACTAAAATAAGCCTAGTAATAAGCAAGCTGTCATTTGTAGAATGAGGTACCCAGAGGGGGGGGGGGGGGGGGATTTACTGATACCATTCCAATTTATCCTCTGGGTAGCTCTTTCTGTTTTGGACTGAGACCTTGATTCAGATAGAGGGTCACAGAGGGTAAATTTAGTAATGCTACCCTGTGCTGTGCTGTGCTTATTTTTGGGGGTAAAATATTTTTAAAGAAATCAGAAATACCCGGTAGGTTTTTGTTAACAGTATTACATCAAAAAAATCTTTGGAACCCACACTGAAGTCTTGAGAGGGTTAAATTAAAGATATTCATACAGGAATCAGATCATTTTTTCCTCTGTCACTTATGGAAGTCTTGAGAGGGATAAAGCATTTCAGAATCATTTTCAATCCCTTTAGCTTACAATAATAAAATAACGTGTGTTTGACAGGTAGATGTTGACATAAGTTGATGGAAGAGATAAAATTGGAAACTTTGTTTAGGGAAATCTTACTGCAAAAATGCCGACTCATCATTTTTTCAATACCCTCTACAGGACACCCAGAGTAAACCAGCAGTAATTGTTTTAACCAATCCATTCTACTGGTCCTAAGGATACTTCATACCAAATAACAGATCTCTGTTCTGTGTGGTTTGGAAAGTTAAAAAATTTATAGTAATTTATATATTTTTTATACTTACCAATGACCCAGACTTAGCTGGTGCTAACTCCACAAAAACCAGGGCCAAACACAAATTTTGCCCCCCAATCCCCAAAATTTGCATCCAAAACAAAAAGAAATCATGTCCTAAAGGACCTCCATAGTACGACTCTACTGCGCATGCGCAGTGACGCAGTCGTCCCGAAATTGGCGCCAAATATCATTCTTACTGGCAGTGCCTGGTCAGCGCTATGTACTCAGCGGGGAGGCAAGAGTTCCCAACTCAGGGAGGGCCATCCCCGTCTGGGTCATTGGTAAGTATAAAAAATATATAAATTACTATAAATTTTTTAACATTTTTATACTGTACCAATGACCCAGACTTAGCTGAATAGTAAACAGGCTGGAGGGCCTAGGACATAGAGGAAAATCCAATAAGCTCAATTATAAAATAAAGAGGTAACCCCTTAAGGAGAAAAGGAGTATTAGGCTTTACATGTATCTTTCTTATTTAATATTTAAATTAGAAAGATACACTACCCTTAATAATTGAGCACAATAACATTCATGTTCTCTATTAACATCCAGTATAACCTTTATACTAATTATTTTTAAAACAAGCCAATAAATAAAGTAGTCCAGAGAATTGAGACTCTTTATAATCATTTAAAAGTGTCCGAGTATTGTATATTAAAGCCCGTTTGACACTTGACATATACAAATGCTTCACACCGAGCTACACTTTAAAAATAAGACATGAATGAAATTAAACATTAATATTACACTTTAAAACCATCCCGGAAGCGACTCAGAAATACTGTCTTGGAGGAGGCATTCCCTTGCTTTTCACTATAAAGCAGGTGACCTAAGGGAACACCCGCCCCCCCCCCTTCCCCTTGCCCTGGGTCAAATAGCCCAGAGCGAAGAGGGCAGCCGGACGGAGTCACTGCCGGAACAGAAAGCCTGCATAACTATAGTTGCAACTGTTTAGTGGACGACATTCTGAGCAACAGATAACGGACCTAAACAATGCAGGTCTCCAGAAATGGACTCAATATTTCTGAGATAAAAATTAGTAAATGTGGATGGCTGAGACCAATAAGCAGCCTTCATTAAATCTGTAATAGCAACACTATTAGCATAAGCCCAGGAAGTAGAAAGAGCTCTTACTTCATGAGCAGAAATCTTAAGCACAGACTGCTGAGAAGAAGATAAATCTTCATACGCAGTACGGATAGTTAACTGAATCCATCTAGCAATAGAATGGACTGAAATGTCTTTTCTATTAGGCATCAAAGACAGAAAGAAACGTTTCCGTCCCTTTCTGATGAACTGAGATCTCTGTTTATAGATACGTAGTGCTCTAACAGGACAGAGTAAAGGCCTACGCCCGTCTGAAGACGGAAGAGCCTTAATAACAATAGGTTCCGGATATTTATTAGGAGCCTGATTCTTAGCTAAAAAACCGACGTTAGTAGTGAAGGTGATAGTGTTCCCAACACTACGATAATGAGAATCATCCACCGATAGTGCATGAAGCTCACTGACTCTTCTGGCAGAAGAGAAAGCTAAGAGAAAAGCTGTCTTATAAGATAAGAATTTGAAATCTACTGTCCCAAGAGGTTCAAATGGCTTTTCCTTCAATTTAAGGAGAACCCAAGCTAAATTCCACTTAGGAATTAATCTAAGAGTTCTGGGTCTATTTATCGAAAAGTTTCTAACCAATTTCGATAAAGAGACATTAGATCCAATTTGTAAACTATCATGATGTGCATAGGTATCAGATAACATAGATCTATAACCCTTTATAGTAACCGGTTGCAGTTTGATTTCGTCAAACAAGTATACTAGAAAGTTAGCAATGTCTGGTATAGAGGGATCAAATATATCAACAGAATGATCCCTACACCAACGACGGAAAACCTTCCACTTAGCCGCATAGTTTAGCGAAGAGGAGGTCCTCCTACAGTTAGAAATCGCGTCCACTGCTCGTCCTGTAAAGTGCTTGCCATGCAAGAAGGACCGCACAACGGAAAAACGTGAAGGTTGAGACCTTGCGGGTTGTGATGCAGTTGGCGCGATTTCCCCTGCCAAAGAAGATCCTCTCGTGGAGGGAGCTTCCGCGGTAGGTCCCACAACAGACACCTGAGTAGATTTATCCACGGTCTCTGTGGCGACAGAGATGCTACCAACAGAATCTTGCATTGAGATTGTTTTATCTTTAGCAATACTTGTTGAATTAACGGCGCTGGAGGATACGCATATCCTATCATTCCGTCCCAAGGGTTCGATAGAGCGTCTACAGCAAATGCTCTTGGATCCGGACACGGGGACACATACGTCTGCAACTGATTGTTGAGATGTGTCGCAAATAAGTCTATCATTGGCCGTTCCCATTGGTAGCAAATCTGATTGAATACTTGTTTGTTGAGAGTCCACTCCGACGGCAACAAGCGACCCTTTCGAGAAAGGGAGTCTGCTAGCACATTCAGACGACCCGGTATGTGACGGACCGAAAGAAGAACGTGATGTTCCAACGCAAACAGAAGGATTCTTTCCGTTAGATTGAACAACGGAACTGAATGAGTGCCTCCCTGATTCCGTATATACGCCACTACTGTCGTATTGTCGGATAGGATTTGGACATGAGCATCGTGAATAATGTCCATCCAGTGACGTAACGCAAGCCAAATTGACATCATTTCCTTGATGTTTATGTGCTTGCACAGGAATTGCGGATCCCAAAGACCCTGGCATCTCGAATCCGTTGGGATTAATGATGCACCCCAACCTGTTTGACTGGCATCCGTCATAATGGTAAAACTCGGATCCGGCAACTGCAGCGGAACTCCTTGAGTTAACCACTGAATGTTTGCCCAAGTCTGAATCTCTTGTTTCACTTGATCTGACAAGAGAACGTCTACATCGAGCGAATGAATTTTCACACTCCAATTCTGAGTCAAGAAAATTTGAAGAGGCCGTGTGCGTAGCCGTCCCATCGGAATGAGATCCGCAGCGGCTCCGCACAGACCTATCAGTCTCATAAATTCTCTCGCTGTGACTTTGTCTGTATTTAGACAATAGCGAGCGTAACAACTGACTAATTTCGCTCTGGTTAACGGCAGACGAACGAGATTGTTGTGCGTCTCGAAGCTCATTCCCAGATGAGTGAATGACTTGGACGGCACCAGATCCGACTTCTCCTCGTTTACTATGAAACCGAGACGTCGGAGCAATAGAAGAAGATTCTGAACATCGTTCTGAAGCGTTAACTCGTTGCCGTACCTCTGAAGAATGTCGTCCAGGTAGGCCGACGTTACCGCAGACGAATGAGCTCGGAAGTAAATCATTACCGAGTTCATTACCCGAGTGAAAGCCCAGGGTGCTAGATTCAATCCGAAGCACATGGCCCGGAACTGATACACCACACCTAGGACTGCGAAGCGTAGATACTTTCGGAATGTCGGATGTACCATGACGTGAAAGTACGCATCTTTGAGATCTATGCTCGTTGCATAATCGTTCACCCGAATACTCGCTCTGACCGATCGAATCGTCTCCATATAAAACTTCGGAGCGATGATCAGCTTGTTTATCCAGCTCAAATCTATGACAGGACGGAACGAGCCGTCTGGTTTCGGAACCAGAAACAGATGGCTGTAGAATCCCAGCGATTCCTGGTTTTCTACGACCTCTACCGCGTTCTTCATTAAAAGAGACTGCACCTCTGATAGCAGAGCGTCTCTTTTCTGAGGGTATGACGGAAGATGAGTCCACTTTGGACTTCGAGTTAATGGAGGCTTTCGTTTGAAGGATATCTTTAGACCTTCCGAAGTCACTCCTCTCACCCACGGATCGTCCGTAATCGACGCCCACTCTTGAGAAAAACTCGACAACCTTCCGCCAACCGGAACGCGATAGAGGTTTGAGCCATCACCTCCTGGATCTGCGAGGCCTGCGGTAGGAGAAACCACGTCTTCCACGACCCGCACCTCGCCTCGTCGACCTCGGGGCGTCCGACCGATTGTCCCGGCCTGAAGGACGTCCCGAACGAGAGTCGCTATCCTGACGGTCTCTCGAATAAGAGCTAGAGGACGCACCGGAACCTCTATAGGAACCTCTCTTGGGCGGATAAGACCCAGAAGTGCCCGCCTTATTCGTGTCTGCTGAATCCGACCTTTTAGGAGCGGATCTAAACAACAGAGAATCACTAGCTTTCTTTTTAATATTATCATAAATAGCGGAAAGTTTGCCGTCAAAGAGAAGATCTCCTGAGACCGAAGCGACTCTAAGAGAGTTCTTCACCTTAGAATCCACTAGTGTGGATGTAGACAGGGCTGCGTCACGTCTAACCAACTCCAGATTCGCCACTGAAAGGGCGGAGTTACACGTGGAATAAGCTACTGCCCTTGAAAGAAGTCTTAAGGAGGATTGTATATCCTGAAACTCTTCCCCTTGAAGACGCAGTGATAACGCCTTCGTAAGGTGATCTGCGTAAGATAAGGCATCTAAATTGGCTCTGTTAGACGCAATAGCTGTTTCCAACACTGCGGTTGGAATAGAAGCTGACGACGGTAATGATAGCTCTAAGTCTTCCGCCTCGTCGTCCATACGCAGAGGAACTCTCGGTATACCCTGACCTGCCGTGTCGAATTTATTCCTTGCATTAATGAAAGGCAGGTTGAGAGTATTTGCGGACAAGAAGCCTGCTTTCCCTGTCCTGGAAGCAAGTTTAAAAATAGCGTCGTTCAATAATTCAAATGTTCTTGCAACATTATTGGACTGCGACGGAAACTCGGGAGCGATGTCCCTGAACCGCTCGAGTCCAATGACGCTATAATTCTCCTGTCCGGAAGCGCAGCAGTCTGGCCCGACGGAACAACTTGAGGAAGAAAGTGCCGGATGAAGTCTACGGCAGCTTTGTGTTGTTCCGAAAGGGATAGCTCCAATTCATCCGTATCCCTTTCACCATCCGGTCGGACCTCCCGATGTTCCCGGTCGTCCGCCCCCGATGCTTCGGCGGAGCGTACCGACCCAGCGCCGTCGGATAATTCTCGATCCGACACCGTCTCTGTCGGCTGCTGGGATGCTGCGATAAGCTGTGCTATCTGCACTAGAATGTCCGACGTCGAGACCTGCGGAGGAGCGGTCTTTCGCTGCTTTGCCGAGGGCAGCTCCGCATCAGATGGCTCCCGCATACTTTTCCTATGCGAACGTCCGGAGTCCATCGGTCTCGAGTCCCTGGCTGCCGGATGGTGTGACCTGGTCGCCGAATAATCCTTCATCGGCGAAGCTGGCAAGATATCGGAGGTCACGCAGCCAAGGTGCGGTCGTGTGCGCCGGCGAGAAGAGGAAGCCTTAACAGTCTCTGCGGACTGCTTATACAACGGAGCGTCCCGAGCGACGGACGTATGCTCCGCTAAAGACACATTTTGTACCACAACATCTGGTCCCAGATGTTGTTGTACGAGAGAGGGGCCTCTCTCGCTCGCGGCCCGGCTGGACCTGGACGAGCTAGGAACCGGACTAAAAGGCTTCCTCCGTTCTCGTTCACTATCCGCCGTCACTGGGTGTGCATCTATTATTTTTATAGTGCTCGCATCACCCAAAATTTCCTCTTGGACCGCATCGGACGAACCCGGCTGCCGAACCATTCGGTGAATGGACGCTACACCGGGCGAGCTAGCGGACGACATTTGTCTAATCTCCATGAGCACTTTTGCCGCTAGCTCTGTATTTAATTGTGACGACGGACGCACACTTGAAGAAGATAACATGGAAACATCACCCTGTTCTGGTTCCTCTGAAATAGAAACTGAGAGAGTAGAGTGACCTTGTGGAGAAAGAGCCGGCATCGCTCTTTCTCCAGAAACAACATATCGTGACACACGTTTCCAATGTTTCTCATCCCAATGTTCACATACAGGACAGGGATTAATGCGAGAACACTGACTACAATTTATGCAATAATCATGAAAGTCAGAGGAAGATTTCTTCCTATTACAATTTGAACAAGTTCCTTTCATTGTGAAGGAACAACAATAAGTCCTAGTTACTCGCAAAAACCCCTGACACAAAGATACATAATAACATGATCCATTAATAAATGAAAAAACAATTGCAAAACAAAATAATTTTGAAAAAATATTTTTTCAGAGAAGCCCAAGTTGCTGAAAAGTAACGTTGAGCCCCGATGGATCCGATGGCAAAGTGTGGTCAAAAATTTTAAAATTATATAAAATAATTAATGAGACACTTTCGGATAATATAAATGTATCTTATAATGAGATAAACTACCTCAAAGGCAAACAGCCCCCCTCAAAAAAGGCTGTTGCCAATGAAAACAAACAGTGTAAACACAGAAGAAAACATGACTCCAGGCACTGAAAAAACTGGCCCGGAATCAGTCCTCAATTACACTCTATCTGATGCAAAACAGAGACTCCCAGGGGAGAATCTGCAGAACATCAGATGGAAGATGCAGAACACAAACGTTATACACCCATGGGTGAAAACGTAACTATGGGGAAAATAACAGAAAACATTCTGTAACCAAGCAACTCTCCCAGGGAAATTTTAGAAATGAAACTTCTCAAAAATATGCCAAAAGCATGGGAGAATTGCAAGGGGGGACTTTAGAAGGTTAGGGGAGAGGAAACACTGAATAAGCAGTGCAACAATTAGCAAGAATGACAACAAGAGGCGTGTGCCTCGAAAATAGGCAACTTAACATAATTTTAACAAAAAATTTTAAGTACAGCCCTGATTATTTTTTGCCACTTCTTTTTTCCTCTCCTCCTTCTATCCTCCTTAGAATCACATTTTCTCCAAGAATTACGTGTCTGGCATCCTTTAAACTGAGATTTACAAGCACAAAGATCAGTGAGATGTTGACTGATGAAGGGCCAAACAGAGAATGATATTTGGCGCCAATTTCGGGACGACTGCGTCACTGCGCATGCGCAGTAGAGTCGTACTATGGAGGTCCTTTAGGACATGATTTCTTTTTGTTTTGGATGCAAATTTTGGGGATTGGGGGGCAAAATTTGTGTTTGGCCCTGGTTTTTGTGGAGTTAGCACCAGCTAAGTCTGGGTCATTGGTACAGTATAAAAATATATGGGCTTTTGAAACTTTTTTTGTTTTTAACCCCTGGGGTTGCCATGGGGTGTGAAAATCTGGAGGGGGGGGGGGGGGCATCAATCAATTACTTAGGATCCACTTAAACTACATGCCAAATTTGGTTGAATTTGGTTGAAACTGACCCATCGGTTCTTGAAATAGAAATTTAAATTTTCTAGTAAATTCCTTTCTTATTACATCTACCACAATTTTTATTTTTTTTATTAGGGTTTAACGACACATTAACAGCCAGGATCATATCATGTTGTTTTACGGGCGGTGGAAGCTGGAGTACCCAGAGAGAACCACCGAGCAATGATGAGCAGCTGTCAGCTCTCCAACATTGTAACTCTGAACTCTGCACCATGGCACAGGCATTGTTAGATTGGTTCATTACATGCGCACCAACGACATGCAGTACGCCTTATTACACAGCGTCATCATGCCCCCAGGTAGTAAGTCGAGGGTTAAATGCTTTGCCCAAGATCAGAACGCGGGAGCACGAATCAGTCGCTGAAATGGTCACCCATCCAACTACTAACTGCACTGGACATTGCTTAACTTCAGTGATCTGACGAGAACCGGTTACTGTGACGACACTGTGCCCACCTACCACAATTGTTTACAACAGGCTTGCACAAGAGTGGAAGTCCATAACTCGGAAAATATGCTCTCTATTTTGATCTTTCCCAAGCGATTTGGGAACGAAAAGTTGTGCAAAAGCACCATGAAAAAATAAGCGAAATCTGGGTCCAGTGCAACCGGTGCACATCCAGTAGGGGACGCTCTTTTCCTAGTACAGATCCACGGCTCCGGTACCAGTGTGCAGACATGTAACCAATGACTCATTCTTTTGAATCCGCCAACATTGGAGTTGAGTGATCAGTGGGGAGGGAGGATTCTTACCCGAATAAAAGACTGAAGGGCCTCCATGTAAACAGTGGTGGTAGGTATAATAAGAAAGGAAATTTACTATAAAATTTTAATTTCTTATCAACCTACGCTACAATTGTTTACTACAGGCTGAATAGACAATAGGAGGAGGGAATCATATAACCAACCCCCACATAACTCGACTGCACTGGAACCGTGGACAGGAAAAGTGTTCCCTAGGCCTATCAAACCACAGCTTCACATCGAGAAATGGATTGAAGAGAGATCTTTGTCGACCAGGTATAAGAGACAGAAAGAATCATTTCCTGTCTATCCTAATGAACTGAGTCCGGTTGAGATAAATGCGAAGTGCACGAATCGGACAGGGCAAAGGGTGATTACCCTCAGCAGAAAGAAGAGCCCTGATACAGATAGGAGGTGGAGTTATTTCTGGTATCTGATTCTTGGCCAGAAAGGAGCAATCAGTGGTAAAAGTAACACTGTTGGTGGAGCTCCTGAA
Organism: Pictodentalium vernedei; assembly: GCA_031216915.1. Lineage (NCBI taxonomy): Eukaryota > Metazoa > Mollusca > Scaphopoda > Dentaliida > Dentaliidae > Pictodentalium > Pictodentalium vernedei. The sequence goes on along the minus strand of CM062291.1, from coordinate 67,465,334 downwards.
AAGGCAGGCTCAACCGAGAGGGCGTGAAGCTCACTAACCCATCTGGCTGAGGAAAAAGCCATCAGAAAAGCTGTCTTGTATGTGAGAAAACGCATATCCACCTGATATAAAGGTTCAAATACCACCCCCTCCCCCCTCCAAGCAAAGCAGCACCCAAGAAAGATTCCATCTTAGGGTAAGCTGCAAAATCGTAGGACTTTTCAAAGAGAAGTGCCGAATAAGCAAGGAGAGGTATGGATTAGTGCTGATACGATGCTTTCCCACATACGAAAAGGTCTCTGAAAGCATGGACCTGTACCCTTTGATGGTAACAGGCTGGAGACCCCAAGAATCGAACAGATATACCAGAAACTCCGCAATCTGTGTTACCAAAGGATTGGCATAATCAACAGAGTGATCAGCACACCATCGACAGAAGACCTTCCACTTAGCTGCATAAGCTAAACCAGTGGAGTGCCTCCTTGAAGAAGAAATGCACTCCACTGCTCGTCTCGAAAAACATCTACAGAGGAGACAGGACCTGACGAAAAATATATGTAAAGGCACAATGAAGTCAGGTCGACGTGAAACCTCCTAGGGTGAGCGTGGCAAAGAAGGTCGCAATGTAAAGGAAGACGTGCCGGAACCGCCGCCAACAGAGAGCGGAGCTGATTGATCCACACCTGTTGAGGCGTCAGGGGAGCGGTCAGAATGATTCAACAACTGCAGGTTCGTATCTTGGCTAGAACCTGAGGCAGAATCGGAACCGGCAGGAAGGCGTAGCCGACAAGACCGTTCCAAAGGAGGGACAGAGCGTCCATGCCAAAAACCAGAGGATTTGGACACAAAAGTGTCCACCTGATGGTTCCAACAGGTCGCAAAAAGATTGATGTGGGGATGACCCCAGAGACTGCAAAACGACTGGAACACTGCCCTGTGAAGCATCCACTCAGTGGAAATGACCCTGCCACGTCGGGACAGGGAGTTTGCTAGGATGTTCTGATGATCGGAAATGTGATGAACCACTACCCCGGCACTGACATCCTGAGCTAGCAGTAGAAGATCCCGAGCCAATTCGTACATGGGAACCGAGGGTGTGCTGCCCTGGTTCTGAATGTAAGTGACCACAGTTGAACTGTCAGACATCAGAAGGACCTGACAATTTGAAAGGTGGGGGATCCACTTCCGGAAACTCAGAAGAAGAGCAAGAAGCTCCTTCTGATTGATGTGAAGAGCTGCTTGATCCTGGTCCCATACCCCGTGAAGGGAAAGACCTAGAGGATCCAACATCGCACTCCATCCAAGATCGCTGGCATCTGCCGTCTGAACACGATCGGACGTGGGCAAGTCCAACGGAACTCCTTGCATGATCCACAGAGCATCCGTCCAGGGGAGAAGGTGATGATGAAGAGAGTCTGGTAACTGAAGCACCAGATCCAGAGGATCGACATTCGGCCTCCAACAACTCAGCAGAAAGTGTTCCATCACCGAACTGCAGAGACCGAGCAGCTGGAGAATACTCAGCTGTCGCGGACGTGGACTGGGACAGAGTCAGGGCAAAAGCTGAAAGAATCTCAGCCCTCACTCGGAGAACCGCCACCATATTCAGCTGAGTATGGAAGTCCATCCCCAGATGACAAAACGACTGAGAAGGGACCAGGTCCGACTTCTCCTTGTCGACTCTGAACCCTAGCGATTAAGTAGGCTCAACAGTGTATTGACATCTGACTCTAGAAGAGCAGCATTGGAGTGCCTCTGGAGGATATCGTCCAGATATGACAAAGTAGTCACCCTGGGCTGTGTGCGATGGAAGGCTGTCACATGCGACATGAGTCGGGTGAAGTCCCAAGGAGCCAGGTTGAGGCCATAAGATAAGATAAGCAAACCTGAGATACTTTCGCGATGTCCGATGAACTAGAACGAGAATGTGTCTCGAAGGTCGATGCTGGAAGCGAAATCTCCTTGGTGATTGGAGTGGCAAACCAACCTGAAAGTCTCCATGCTGAACTTTGGAGCAATGATACACTGGTTCAGGATACTCAGATCGATAACCATTCGAGATCGGCCGTCCTTCTTCGGCACCAAGAACAGGTGGGAATAAAATCCCACTAAATGAATGTTCTTGACGACCTCGATCGCCTCCTTAACAGGAGATTGTCTATCTCTGTGATCAAAAGTTCCCGACGTGAGACGTCTGAAGGAACTTGAGTTGGAAGAGGCACTCGCGTCAGAGTGGGATGCCTCCGGAAGAATATTCGCAGCCCGGACCGAACAACATCTAACACCCAAGGATCAGATGTGATTGTAGCCCAATGGTCTGTGAACTCTGATATTCTTCTCCAACCTGGGATGAATCGAGGTGGGGACCTTCATTTCAAGCCCCAGCAAGGCCCGCTAGAGAAGAAACCACCTCCTCTACTAGATGAAGGCTCCTGAGTCCTCCCTCTGGTCTGTTGACGCTTACTCTTACCGCGCGAGTAAGAATTAGAAGTGGCGGCAAGAAGATCAGCCCTTGGCTTTACAGAGGAAGCCGAAGGGCGATTGTTAGGCTTAGAAGGGCCCTTGCAACCAACAGAGGGCTGATCAAGCAGCTGATCTTTGGAATGACGTCATCCCGGACTGTCGGCACTGAACCATGAAATAGTTGTGACCCACCAAAGAAGCAGATCGAAAAGCAGCGCTCTGCCACTCAGGAAGGGAACGGCTTGTGTCCAACACAGTGTCCCCGCGAACTAATTCCAAGTTATTCGTGTTACAGGCATGCGTGTGAGTAAGATGCATGAGCACCTTGGAAATCACACGCAAAGGAGCCTGTATGTGGTCAAACTTATCTGGAGACAGATAAGCAGCCAAAGCAGAGACGACATGATCCGAGAGCGAAAGCATGCCCAACATCTCTCTCGATAAGCCCAACATGGACACCAGAGTCGGCAAAGGAATAACACCCGACTTGGGCTTGGAAAGCCCGAGCGAGAGGAGGAGTCCTGATCCAAGACCGTCAAAGTCTGGCAGACTGACTGATTAGCGGAATCGTAGGAACGACAACGCACTGGAGGCAAAAAGGTATCAGCTCTGGTGAAGACCGAAGTCTTCATAGCCTTGGAACTCAGTTTATAGAGTCCAAAGCTGCAAATGCTTTAACCACCTATACTGAATGACATGGTCAGAGGTGCCCAGAAGTGGGTTGCTCCACAAGGTGTAGGTGCGTGACCGATGATCGCGGCCTGGCTGACACCATCAGCTGGTCTGACGGTTTGAGATCCGGAAGAAACTCAAACATAAAGTCAAGAGCAGTCCCCAAGTCAGAAGACTGTTGGCTCTTTGACGTCGGGTATGTCTGGCTCATCTTCTGAGTTGGAAGAGCACAAAGCCCATTATGGGCAAACCAGCTGATGCCTCCCATGGTGTAGGCACATCAGGGCGATCAGGAAGTGGCCTGCTTCTAATCCCAGGAGGCGGTGCCTTGCAGGGGAGGGGGGGGGGGGGCACATGGAAACCACTAGTAGCCTCCCTGGAGGCAATGGGAAGGCCTCCCTAAGCTCAAGGTCCATGTCAGCCGGTTCGACATGGGAATGAACTGGCAAAGTGGCTTCACTCCTGACCCTTTTAACTGGTAGAGTGCTGGAAGCTGGGCTTTATTCTGAAGTGCAGGTACCACAACTTGAAGGCTCATATTCAGTGCATGTGCTCTGTATTATCTTTGAAGTGATATTATTTAATCGGTTAGGGCTTGCCTTGTTACAATTTATGGGAGAGTGTCCATAGGAACTCTCCCATAAATTGTAACAAGGCAAAGACATGTGTACAAGATTTGATGGTCAAAAATAATTTAGCACTCTACCAGTTAATCAACGAAGGGTCACGATCATCTAGTACACCCGACGTGGGGTGATGGGTGGCAGCCGAAACATCTGAATGCAGATGCTTATAGGGGTATGAAATACCTTGAGGATCTGAAGTGCGGGAACTCAGAAGAGTCGCTGTGGACCTCTGAGGGACAGAAGGTCCAGGCTGCACAAAAGTGCGGAAATGCATCAGAGTCCATGGTGACCCCACCATGAACATCCAAATCCAATAAAAAAGCTGCTAGACACGACTTCTGAGAGACCACAGCAGAGGGTTCGGTCAGCAACCCCTACCGACTTTGCAGAGTTGAAGTCAGGGAAGGCTGAGGCCGATATCCCACGTCCACACTACCAGACATCTCTGCAGACCCCTGCAGAGAAAAGCCAAGGCTGGCTGAAACTGTGACCGATGATGCTGTAGACGGAACAGAGTAAATGCAGATACGCCAGGAGCTGTTGAAACCAGTGGAAAAGTAGAGAGAGCAACTGAGCTTGGCTTCAAAGGAGGAGTCACAACCCTAGTGACAGCCTAAGATGTCGACTGGAGAGGGACCACAGTCTTGGAACCAGGCATCTCTTCACCGGACAACTCAACAGCTCCTGCAGTATCCACCACAGGAAAAGACTGCACGCCCCCCATAGAGGGGGTATAACTCTCACCAGACTGGTCATGTCGGGAGGCCCCGAATGACAGCGCTCCCCTTTCCTGCAGATGTGGGAGGAACGGATACGAGAATGCACCACACGGTTCACAGAAGCCCAAAAAGTGGATGACCAAGACCACAGAGCACAATGGGCTGGCTGAAAAACACCCATTGCAAGAGGAACAAGAAGCATGGAATCGTCCCAATGCTTGGGCAAAAGGCATTGCCCCAAGGAACAGTCCTGGGCATAAGAGAGGTGAGAGCAGTAGAAGAAAAGGTGAACTCAACAGATGTAGAAAATAGAACACCCCCAACTACAAGAGAAAGATGGCCAAAATTAAAGGACCGGCGGGAACACAACTGAACCCAGACGGCCGACAGGGACCCACAAAACAGAAATTCAACTCCAAACGGAGAGGAGAAATCCTGCCCATACCGTTCCCCAACTGACACCTAACTCCAATAATAATAATAATATCTAAAAGGGTAACATAAATTTATCAACCAAAACATTATATGTCTGAACCGCACGGTACGCGAAAGTCACGTGCGAACATGGAGAATATACAAAAGACAATGAAAATGTGCTGGAAATTAATAACGAGAATATATGAAACACAGTCCTGTTATTATACGATCCTCAGATCCATAATTCTTATCACAGGTAACCCATTATCAACGAGTTGAATTATCACTGTTTCTTAACGCAAATGGAAGTACATCTTCCCAGATGGCAAAAGAAAAAAGAATGAGTCATTGGTTACACGTCTGCACTAGGAGAAGAGCGTCCCCTATTGGGTGTGCGCTGGTAGCACTCGACCCAGTTTTCACTTATTTTTTCTTGGTGTTTATGTGCAACTTTTCTTTCCCAAATCGCTTGGGAAAGATCAAAACAGATAGTATAATTTCCAAGTTAGGGACTTCCACTGTACTGCAAGCCTGTAGTAAACAATTGTAGGATAGGTTGATAAGAAATTTTGGGCAGAGCCCAAAAAGGATATGCCCCCACAGAGAGCCCAAATATTGACCTACCAACTTTCCTTGAGCAAACTTTAATCTTCAACACCAAAGGATGTTCCATACCAAATATCAAGGCATTCACTCTGGTGGTTCGTGAGAAGAGGATTTTTAAAGATTTTTAAGCCTTTGGGGCATTAACCAGAGCCCGAAGATGGCAGCTGCTTCATTTGAACAAAATAGAAAGGGTATACTCCATAGATTGTCAGTGCAATTTATGTTTGAAATTGGTCTAGTGGTTGTGAAGAAGAAGTCAAGTTGGCAAAAGTTAACAGATGCCGTATGTCAAGTGATGGCAATAGCTCACACTGACTGGAGTCAGGTGAGCTAAAAAAAAAAAGAAGCCTCCCTCCCTCCCTCATTATAAAACTGAGGAAACATTGCCTGAGAAACAAGAAATCTTTTTATAGGCCTAATTATTATCATTTTAGCAGCAAGAAGTTGTTTCGGTTTGTTGGAACAGTGGCTTAGATGGCATTCAAGGAAGGGAGCTACCTTCAAATTATCTAAACCTTCAGCAGTTTTGCAGGACGCCATCTTTTTACATGGAAAGTCAAAAGTATATCAGGCATATCAAGGCAGCTAACCATAACAATGACAGCCGATAAATCAAATGTCAGTTGGAAAATGTTTTTGTTCAAAATTCACCAAAATTAAACTTATTCTATAAATGGGAAGTTATTTTATAACACTCAAGCTCTAACTCTGAAGCGAATATCCCTAGGATAAAGGCAGCTAATTTCTTAAAAATATGAATAAATAACCCATTTGGTCATTATTGTCACTATTTATATACCTCTGGTTACATATCTATCTAAAAATACATCTGAGTTTTATTTCTGTTTTTATTTCATCAGATGATCAATGAATAACAAAGAGTTTTAAAGTTTGATATTTGTGTTCCCTATGGGGGAGGGCAAATAGTGCAAAATTTGTAATATTCTCGAAATTTTCTTATCCAAAACCACCAGTCAGAATTTTTGGATATTTGTATACAACATCCTTCAAGTTTGTTTCGTCAAGTCGATTGGTTGATATTTGGACTACCTAGTTTTCCATTACTGAAAATCTGGGCATTATTTCTGTGGTAGCATCCCAATACCAGAAAACAATCATCTTGCATGAACAGCAGAGATAAAAATAATTAAATAACTTAATTCCTCTGTTGTGTTAACAAGCCATACATAGTAATTAAATCCTTCTTTAAACAACTTTGGTCAGGTGAGTACCTCAGGCCCCATGGGGGCTTTTGTTTTAACCCTCTGCACACTGATGTCAGAATATTCAAAGAATCAAATTTTTTCCATAATGCAAGTAGGAATGTAGTCAATTCAGTCTTGTTTAACAGTGCTAATGGAGATCTTCCAAACAAAAATGAATTGGTTAAATTCCAGGTTGCATTATAAGAAAAAGTTGCAGCTTGAAACTTTGATATTTTGACATCAGAGTACAAATGATTAATTTAACTTTCCATATTTATGGCCCAGATCTGCAAATGTGTACCTGTTAGCTTACAGCAACAACACAAAATCAGTGATCCATTAAAAAGAGACCTTACAGATGACAATTGAACATTTTCATTCTAAATGTGACTTCATGTTATAGGTTTCTGAATTCTGTCAATAACCATTGACAGATTATTTTTCCACCTGACATCATGGATCCATCAAAAGAACTAAACTCCACTCATTTTCACAATCGGCAAATTGAAACATTGCATTCTGACGAAGATCAGTGTTGAAGCTGCAGTGACGACCGATAAATGAAATGTCAATTGGAAAATACTTTTATTCAAATTCACCAAAATTAACAAATATCTCTCAGATAACGGCAGTTAATTTCTTAAAACCATTAATAAATAACGTATCGATCTGTCACACATGTTTACCAATCACACCTGAGTATTGTTTTTGTTTCTGTTTTAAGCAGATGATCAATAAATAAAGAGTTTTTAAGTTTCAAATTTTCTGTGTGTAATGTTTGAATTCTTAAATTAATGGATTCCATGTCACTGGGGTGTGTAATAAACACAGAATGCCACAATGTGTGAATACATCTGTCAAGACCTTACTCAAGCCATCGTGCCTCTTGTTCTATCCTTCCACGCTGGCACTCATGCAGTATTGATGAACACATATACACATTTATGTTCTATTTCCTGACCTGTGAAGCTGGAAGAATCAAAATTATCCTGCACTGCACTTCAAGTGATCCCTCATCTGTTTATGAGATAACCTCCAGCCTAATGGACCTCATGGCTCGAGAATTATTATTCATTATTTATTAGTGTTTAACCCTTTACCAAACGTAACGGCCAAAACTGGCCAGCACTATTCACAAAAGTCGCCAATTAATTTTCATTATTTTTTAATTTTTTGTCTCAAAAACATAGGTTATGACCCCTCTTTGGAATGAGCTCATCAAGCTTGTTCCAATGAGGGATGACCCCTCTTTGGAATGAGCTCATCGAGCTTGTTCCAATGAGGGGTAATAACCTATGTTTTTGAGACATAAAATGAAAAAAATTAGTTATTAAAATTTTGTGTCCAAGTGTCGTCTGCATTTCATGTTAGGTAAAGGGTTAAGGTCACATATTTTTGCACAATGGCCAATCATGACCACAATATGAGTATCAACTCAAGACCAGGGGTAAGTGTTAATAAGCCATGTTGTCCTTTTAAGAGAGGGTTTGCACCTCCCAAGCATTGGTGACTAGGTCCTATTTTACCAGTAAAACAGAGCCTGTTTACCGCACTGAACAGGTACTGCTTCACTTCCCGGGGTTCTTGCGGGGAATGGCTTGAGAAAGAATGCAAGATATATTTTTGGCATATTTTATATAAGTGAATAAAATTAATTACCTGCAGTAAACTGGAGACACGCTTTGCATAAAATGGCGAGATATTTTTGGCATGGTTCCATCCCATATCTTTCATATCCACTATCAATATTACACCATTAATCTGAGTTTCTTCATCCTTCAGACAGACACAACAAATGTTATTATATTTTTCCACATCAGAAAAATAAGTTTTTTTGGTGCCTGTCATGGCGACAAGTTTTTGGCTGGTCATCCTGTACACAGAGATGGGCAATATACTGAAAAACCCAACTGATACCACTATCATAGAATATTGAAACTGTCTGAATTTTTAAAATTTCTCTACATTCACTACTTTTATATAAGGTCTTGTTGAAGTTTGATTGCAGTTGAAAGGTTCATTTTCATGCAAGAAGTGAAAAATTAAGGAGAGCGAAAACTAGCCCTCCTGGCCTAAAAAAAATAATGATTACCACAACAGCCTATTCCCAAAACCCACATCTTTTCAGAGCTCTGCAATGTTAGTGGTCTCTGTATGACGGTCACAATGCCCCTTCCATACCTCTGGGCCTTGCCAAGGCCCAGATGTGTGGGAGGGGCAGTGCCATCTTACAGGGACTACCTCGTTAGCAGCATCAAATAAAATGTACAAAGCCCACCAGGCAGAATTCATTAATAGTAAAACTTCATTTTGCAACTTTTAGCTTTTGTAAGCTTGAGGAGAGCTACCCCCCCCCCATAGGCCATGGGAGGGGGAAATTTTAGCCCTCCTACATTTTTAAGAATGCCAGGCCTGCTCTAGTTACCACCATGTTATATAGCTTACCCTCCTTACCACTTGAACTCATTATTTTTATTTCTAGGTCTGGTTTGCTCATCAACCATCACATTTTCTTTTTCGACAAATTTATGCATACCAAATTGAAAGGGTAATTTGCTGAGTTGCAAATAAGTTCATGCAAGCAACCAGGTATAGCTCCATTCAAAGTCTCAGTTTTAAAAAGTATGGTGAGGGGTGGGTGTTAGTGTGGGCAGCTTTCAGATCCCTAAGCACCACTCACCACTGTTTTATATTACTTGTCAGCACAACTCAAAGCTGCTTCCAGCACCACTGTTTGAAAGTTAGAAAAAGGCCCAGTAATGTTGGCATGTTGAGTTCATTGGCAGTGGCATTTGTGGTGCTGCGTTAGAATAATACAAGAACAACTTATGTATTTTCCTGGTGTGAATTCCCCTTTAGTACTATCAGAAAATCTCAGTCAAGTCAGATATGTAATAACAAACTGATACTGTGGTATGCCCCCATAAAAATACTGAAAATCGATACCGAACTCAAAATTAACGCCCATGGTACTCGGTACCTCACACAAGCATTACACACTAACAGGATGGTGTACCATCACTCAAGGGAAATAGTATATATTTTTAAGCCTATAGCAGTTTATCATCATGGCATTATGTCCATTTTAATAGTAGAGATGGGTGGGGGGTGAGGGTGGAGGGGTGGGGGGAGGGTATTGGAATTTTAAGTTTGGTAGTGGCAGTGGTTACTACATTCTATAATTCCAGTATAATCAAAACTTGTTTGCCACAGGCATTAACCCTTTATCCAACATAACGGCCAAAACCGTCCAGCGCTATTCTCAAAAATCATCAATTAATTTTCATTATTTTTTCATTTTTTGTCTCAAAAACATAGGTTATGACCCCTCGCTGGAACGAGCTCATTCCAATGAGGGGTCATAACCTATGTTTTTGAGACAGAAAATGAAAAAAATTAGTTATTCAAAAAATTTTTTGGCAAGTGTTGTCTGCTTTTCATGTTAAGTGAAGGGTTAGGAATTGCACCACTTCCTAAGATACCTATGCAGAAGTTTAAAATAAGCAAATTCAATAAAATCACATATATTAGTTTAGCTCACTGGTAGGGCTGCAACGATTAATCATGATACATGTGATATATTGCTCACAATTTAATACGTATCGTTGTTCACTATGAGTCACGATACGATAAATATAAATAATATCAGGCAAAACAATTTCATAGATTTTGAAAGGTGGTGCAGTGAACCCCTGTTTTTTGCTTAACAGTGTTGACAGTGCTATGTCATCAAAACAGCATTATGCAGTTAACCAAAAGTTGGTGAAGTTAATTAATCCATTAGATCACAGAGCTCTGTCAAACAAGATATAAGAGATTAAATTGTTTGAATATGTTTTCTGAGAGAAAAACACCCCAGAAAACGGGTCATAAAATAACTAGAAGCACTGTCACAGTGCTGAAGCTGTGACGATTCATGCAATGCCAATGATGTTTTAAAACTCGTTAGTGACAAAAAAACTCGGTGACAAAAAAACTTGCTGGTGACAAGTCCATAAATGTGACAGAAATTATCCAAATGACATGCACTATTGAGAGGGTGTAGACATCATGAAGATACACTTGCATACCAAGTATGGTGTCATTCCATCAAGCATTTTAGGAGTTATGGTGTTTTTTAAACTCGTTGGTGACAGACCAATAGACTGACCGACAGATAGACAGACAGACCTTGCCACATATAAAGCTGCTCGTCGCAGCTAAAAACTTGAAATTGACTGTCAATGGTTATCACTTTGAGAAGTTACGTATTGTTTGAAGAGTGCATTCAAAAATTTTTAATACAGGGAAGCTACTGGAAATGAAGACATGTAGTTCAAAGTATTTGATAGTTCTAGTTGTATGCCATGAGATATCAAGTGTATCATGATACATATCGTATCGTGCAGATTGAATTGTAATACATATTGAATCATAAGGGAAGCATATGGTTGCAACCCTACTAACTGGTATTCATACAGAGAGATATACAAATATAAACTAATTGATACTGGCTATCAGGTAATATACTTGTGAAAGGAATGAACTCACTTAACCTTTCAAGGCGAAAATAATTTTCTGGACATTCCATTCCAATATATCTTCTGCGTGGTCACTTAGCAGTGATTTCCGGTCAGGTCACGGTTACATCTAGACAGCCAAGACTTGATGGATAACCAATGTGATAATAATTTGACTACTGCTGAGGATACTTCCTACAAAATGCATGTTAAGACATGTGTTCCAAGGCAACAAAGTTTAACCTTTAAGGGGTGGAGATTTAACAGTCTACATTCTGTGGCTTTACAATTGTTTCTAAGAATGTTTTGGCTGCCTATATAGACTTGCTGAGAAAAAACTACCCAAATACTTAGAATATACCATGCACATTTACCCAGAGACTGAATGTTGGGACACCTGTTTTGCTGCAGTAAAAATGGCCAAAGTCAAATGGGCCTTTGGGTTACCCTGTGCACACTGATGTCAAAATATCTAAATTTCAGGCAGAAAAAATTTCCCATAATGCAACTAGAAATTTAACCAATTCAATCTCGTTTGACAGAGCTCATTGAGCTCTGTCAAACGAGATTGAATTGGTTAAATTTCTAGATGCATTATGGAAAAAAAGAGCTTCCTGAAATTTTGGTATTTTGACATCAGAGTGAAGAGGGCTAAGAAAGGAGTCAGTGCTTCAATTGTCTCTTCCAAGGTCACCATTCTCCACACACCTGCAGCATATTATGTGTGATAAGCATACCTGTATTAACTTTGATAACGTCAAAAAATTTGTCTTGAATATTTCATTCAAACTGTATCTTTCTGGTGTCCATTTTCCTTAAAAAAAGAAAGATCAGTTTTCAAATATCAACTTCTGTGAAATTCACATCACTTTTTATCTAACAAGATGAGCAGATGGTTTCTTGAATAACTAAAAAAGTTTATCTTTTTTATCAAAAACATAGCTTTTGATTCCCTCAATGGAGACCAAAATCACAAAAATAAACTTTTTCAGTGGCAGGTAAAATCCTTTCTCTGTTGTGCATTTTTATAGTTCCAATATTTAACAATGGCGGAACAGGCTAAAAGTCTGTGGGTTACAGAATTTGAACGAATTGACAAGGAGAAATGCAAATGTAAACTTTGTGACAAAGTCATATCACATTATCAGCATTACAAGGCAATACTTCTTATCTTAAAGGCCACTTAAACTCCTTGCACAAAAAAACAATTTACTGAAAATGAACGATCCATTTAGAGGTGTGCTGATATCAGTGTTATTGGTTTTGCTGATACTGATATCCACTGTTGTAGATATCGGCCGATACCGATACTTCATTGACTTGGGAATAAACACTAGAAGTCAACCTGTCAAAACAGCAAACATTGATGGCATGTTGTAATTTATACAGTGTTTTCTTGGCACAGATAGCCGGTACATGAGTTTTGTTGCAGATCACATCAAAGAGAAAAAATACATACCACCATGTGTATTGGAAGAAATTTTACCCAATAATTAACTTTAAAAAAAATATATATTATGCTGGTGTCATATTGTAAACAATATCTCCAGGAATTGTTTTACATGACAACCAAGGGAAACCGAAACCAGCTTTTTAAAACAGACTATAATTCCAGGAACTGTTAAGTGTTTCCAGGAAACTGAGTTATGGCCATGTGCTTTTTTTTAAAAAAAATAAACAACAAAGATTAACGCCTGACCAACGTCTTGTTTATTTTGCTGAGCTGGAATTTATGTCACTTTGTTTTCATATTGATTATCACTGAACCTTCTGACATCAAGTCATTACATGAAAACTTGCACCAGAGAATCAAAATATAGTCAAGAAAAAGTTAGTTTAAAGTAAACAAAACAGAAGCAAGACACTTTGCAGTAGCTCATTTGCATTATACTGGAGTCATGACACTATAGCCGGCTGCTGATTGGTCATGATTCCTTTGTAGGCATGGTCTATGCTCAAGTCTTCAACTTCAAAGATAATTAAAGACAGTGAAGTGAAGTGTGGTCTGTACATTGCACATGGGTAATGGAAATTTTCTTTTGTTGACAATCGAAAATAGATGATAAATGAATAGGGGCGCAACACTGAACAGTGATTTATTTGAATAAAATATCACTTACTATGTTGTAATTATATGGAGAATAGTGTTGTAATTATAAGGAGAACACCGAACGGAAAGTTAAAGCCCAACCTGAACACTACAAATTTGTGCATAATTTGAACTCTACAGTATGCATCAATAAGACAAACATTCTTTTCAGTTCTATTAATTTATCTTTTGTCAAAGACTGATTATGTTTCGACATTGTTCACACACTGCACTGGGTAAGTAAGTTTGCAAAATCAACCTAAATTCGATGAACGAACTTGTCCGGTTCCACCACCGATAACCGCACCGCGGTTTTACTTCTTAACTAGAGCGCACTATCACAGTGCTGAAGCTGCGATGATTCGTGCAACGTCAATGATGTTTGAAAAATTGTTGGTGACAAAAAAAAACTTGGTGACAAAAATACTCGTTAGTGACAAGTCCATAAATGTGACAGAAATTATCCAAATGACATGCACTATTGAGAGGGTGTAGACATCATGAAGATACACTTGCATACCAAGTATGGTGTCATTCCATCAAGTATTTTAGGAGTTATGGTGTTTTTTAAACTCGTTGGTGACAGACCGACCGACAGACAGACCAACATTACTACATATAGAGCTGCTCGTCGCAGCTAAAAAAAATACCAACACCAACTTGAAAATTCACCACCGACCCACCTCTAATTACATTAGGCTCCACAAAACAGATCTTCTGTTTCTCAGGCCATTTTTTGTGAAACTGTATGTGGATGGGCATATTTTTATTTTTGTAATTATTTCTTTGCCATTGAAGTTGTTGTTTTAGGCCTCATAATCTACAGAATAGTGTGGGTGGTGGTTATTTCGTCCCTTGTGTGCTAGAAAGCTCTGCAATGCTAAGGCATTGCAAAGCCTTATTGCATTCAAGAGAAAAATTTCTCAATTTTATTAACTTTAAAAATATCAGATATAAACCATTTAATTTTTATTTTTATAAGTTTGCACTGGTTATAAAAAGAGTGCATGTGGCAGCCAAAATGACTATGCAGGAGAGCCCGAGAAGCAGATTTACTTTTTTAGGCCTTAGAAATGGATTGAGGAGAGATATTCTGTCGACCAGGGATAAGAGACAGAAATATATCTTTTCCTGGCTTTCCTAATGAACTGTGTCCAGTTGAGGTAAATGAGAATTGCACGAACCGGACAGAGCTAAGGGCAATTACCCCCAGCAGAAGGAAGAGCCCTGATCCAGATTGGAGGTGGGTTAGTTTCTAGCATCTGATTCTTGGCCGAAAGGAGCAATCGGTGTAAAATAACACTGTTGGCGGAGCTCCTGAAAAAGGCTGGATCAACAGAGAAGGCGTGAAGCTCACTAACCCTTCTGGCGGAGTCAAAAGCCATCAGAAAAGCCATCTGGTATGTGAGAAAATGCATATCCACTGGGGATAAAGGTTCACGCCCCCCCCCCCCCCCCCAAGCAAAGCAGCACCCAAGAAAGATACCATCTTGGGGTAAGCTGCAAGACATTCAAAGAAAAGTGCCAAATAAGATTGGAGAGGTACGGATTATTGTCGATACAACGCTTTCCCACATACAAAGAGGTCTCCGAAAGCATGGACCTGCACCCTTAGATGGTAACAGGTTGGAGAATCAAACCGATATCAACAGATATGCCAGAAACTCCACAATCTGTGTTACTGAAGGATCGGCATAATCAACAGAGTGATCAGCACACTACACACCACACACAGAAGACCTTCCATTTAGCTGCATAGGCTAAACCAGTAGAGTGCTGCCTTGAATAAATGCACTCCACTGCTCATCTCAAAAAAATCCTCTATGGAGGAGACAGGACCTGACAAAAGATTTGCGTGAAGGCACAATGAAGTCAGGTCGATGTGAAACCTCCTCGAGTGACCTTGGCAAAGAAGGTCATGACGAAGAGGGAGACGTGCCAGAACTGCCACCAACAGAGGGCGGAGCTGATTGATCCACACCCGCTGAGGTGACAGGGGAGCGATCAGAATGATTTGACTACTGCTGGTTCATATCTTGGCTAGAACTTGAGCAGGGTTCCTGCACCAAATTGGGAAGTGAATTCCAAGAGTTTCCAGGAGGTTCAGATCAATTTTTCAAGGAGTTTCCAGAAGTCAGCTGGGTGAAATTCAAGGGTTTTCAAGAAGTTTAAAGCAACCATGTGTTGGGAAGAAGGAAAAATGTTAGAAGTTGAATTCCAGGAGTTTCCAGGAGGTGCTTGGGAGGGGGTTTTGAAATTCAAGGACTTTCAAATAATTCAAGGAGGCGCGGGAACCCTGCTGAGGCAGAATCGGAACCGGCGGGAAGGCATAGCCGACTAGACTGTTCCAATGGAGTGACAGAGCATCCACGGCGAAACCCAGAGGATCTAGACACAGGGGAACCAAAGTGCACACCTGAGGGTTCCAAATGGTTTGTAAAAAGATTGATGTGGGGGACGACCCTAGAGATCGCAAAGCGACTGGAATACTGCCCTGTGAAGCATCTACTCGGTGAAAATGAATCTGCCCCGTCGGGACAGGGAGTTGGCTAGGATGTTCAGACGACCGGGAATGAGATGAACCACTACCCAGGCGTTGACATCCTGAGCGAGCAGTAGAAGATCCTGAACCAATTTGTACATGGGAATCGAGTGCATGCCGCCCTCGTTCCAAATGTAAGTGACCAGTGTCGAAATGTCAGACAACAGAAGGACCTCAAGATTTCGAAAAGTGGGGGATCCACTGCCGGAAATTCAGAAGAGCAAGAAGCTCCTTCTGGTTGATGTGAAGAGCTGCTTGATCCTGGTCCCATACACCGTGAAGGGAACGACCAGAGGATCCAACATCGCGCACGATCCAAGATTGCTGGCATCAGCAGTCAGAATAAGATCGGACAGGGGCAAGTCCAACGGGAACCTGCATAATGCACTGAACATCCATCCAGGGAAGAAGGTGATGATAAAGAGATGCTGGTAACTGAAGCACCAGATCCAGAGGATCGACATTCGGCCTCCAACGAATGAGAAAGTGTTGGAGAGGTCTGACATGCAGCCTACCTAGAGGAATGAGATCTGTCAATGACCTGCAGAGACCAGCTGGAGAATACTCCAAGCTGTCGCGAAAGTGGACGGAAGAGTCAAGGTGAAATCAGAGAGAATCACATCCTTCGCTCTGGGAATCGCCACCGTATTCAGCTGAGTACGGAAGTCCATCCCCAGATGACAAAATCACTGAGGAAGGACCAGGTCAGACCTTTCCTTGTTGACTCTGAACCCTAGTGACGTGAGCGGGCTCATGTGTGTCTACATCTGACTCCCTAAGAGCAGCATTGGAGTGTCTCTGGAGGATATCGTCCAGATACACTGAAGTAGTCACCCTGGACTGAGTGAGACGGAAGGCTATCACATGCGACATCAGTCGGAAGAAGGCCCAAGGAGCCAGGATGAGGCTGAAAGGCATTGCCTTGAACTAGTAAATTCACCCCTAGAAAAGCAAACTTGAGATACTTTCACGATGTCCGATGAATCGGAACATGAAAGTAAGCATCTCGCAGGTCGAAATCTCCCTGGTGAATGGAGTGGTGAACAGACCTGAAAGTCGACATGCTGAACTTGAACACAGACAAAACTGAACTCATTTATATAGGCTCTCCATATTACTTGCATCAGTGTACTGGGAGTAATTTGGTGCTTGAGGGTATTTCAGTCTCACCGTCTTCTAGTGTTCGCAATCTTGGTTATATGATGGACAGCAACCTAACAGCAGAGGTTCATGTCACACAGATCTGCAGGCAGTCTCACTCTCAAATTAGAAACATCAGCAGAGTATGGGATGTGATTGATGAAAATACGACCAAAATGCTCATCCATGCATTCATCTCAAGTCATCTGTACTGTAATTCATTGCTTTTTGGTTGCAACAAATCTCTTTTGGTTAAGTTACAGGCTGTCCAAAATTGTGCAGCCAGAGTTCTGACCAAGACCAGAAAATATGACCACATATCTCCGATACTGGCAGATCTACACTGGCTCCTAGTTCTGAAAAGGATTGACTTTAAAATCCTTTTAATCATATATAAATGTCTCAACAATCTTGGTCCTTCATACCTTACTGATTTTCCTGTTCCCCACAAACCTGTCAGAACTCTAAGGTCTAGTTTCTCCAATGACTTAGTTTACACATCTAGCAACCTTCTATCATGTGGTGGTCGTGTTTTTTCTGTTGCCGGTCTGAAGCTCTGAAATTCGCTTCCCGCTTATATGAAGATGCCACAAACTCTCAACCAGTTTAAATCTGCTCTGAAGACCTATCTCTTCAAGCAAGTATATAACACTGAACTTAACCTCGGTTGGTTAATAGTTGATACTTGTTACTTTTTCTTTTGTATATATTCAGCTTTAGCCACAGAGTGTATTTATTTATACACCACGCACGTACTCTAAATTGTAAAGCCTGCAAGCACATTGTGGAACCGAGGCTGTAAACTTCATCATTATTATTATTATTATTGGGAGCAATGATAGAATGGTTCTGATTACTCAGATCGATAACCTGTCAAAGTCGGCCATCCTTCTTCGGCACCAAGAACATGTGGGAATAAAATCCCACTGAATGAATGTTCTTCACCTCGATCGCCCCCTTTGACAGGAGATTATCTATCTCCATGAAACGTCTAAAAGAACTTGTGTTGGAAGAGGCACTCTCGGAAGAGTGGGGTGCCTCCAAAAGGATATCCGCAGACTGGACCGAAATCTAACACCCAAGGATTGGATATGATCGTGGCCCACCGGTCTGCATACTCGGATATCCCTCCTCCAACCTGTGATGAATCAAGGTGAGGAACCTTCATTTGAGGCCTGTGAGAGGAGAAACCACCTCCTCTGCAAGATGAAGGATCCTGAGACATCTCTCTGGTCTGCCGATGCTTACCCTTACCATGTGAGTAAGAAGAAGTGGAAGCAGGAGGATCAGCCCATGGCTTCACAAAGGAAGCAGAAGGGTGTTTGTTAGGCTTGGAATGTCCCCAGCTTCCAACAAAAGACGGATCAAGCTGGCTTAGCAGGAATGTCATCCCAGACCGTCACCATGGAATCATGGAAGTTGCAGACCCACCAAAGAAGTGGATCGAAGAGCAGCACCCAGCCCTTCAGGAAGGGAATGGCTTGTGTCCAACGCAGCGTCCCGACAAACTAATTCCAAATTAGCGTCTTTGAGATCACATGCAAAGGAGCCTGTATGTCGTCAAACTTATCTGGAGGCAGATAAGCAGCCAAGGCAGAGACAACGTGATCCAAGAGAGAAGCAAGCTTAGCATCTCTCTGGATAAGCCCAACATGGACTCCAAGGTCGCCATAGGAATAACAGCTGACTTGGCCTTGGAGTACTGATCGAAGACTGTCAAAGTCTTGCAGATCAATGGACTGGCGGAAACAAAGGAACGATAACACACAGGGGGCAAAAAGGTATGAGTCTAGTGAAGAATGAAGTCTTCATAGTCTTGGAACTCAGCTTTGAGTCGAATGTTGTAAAAGCTTTGACCACCACTTGTACCGACTGGTATGGTCGAAAGTGCCCAGAAGCAGGTTGCTCCACAGGCTGTAGGCGTGCGACCGATGATTGCGGCCTGGTTGAAACCTCCGGCTGATCTGATGGTTTAGAGGAACTCAAACACAAAGCCAAGAGCTGCCCCAAAGTCAGAAGGCTGACGGCTCTTAACGTCAAGTGTGTCTGGCCCATCGCCTGAGTTGGAAGACACACAGCCCATGTCAGACATACCAGCTGATGCCTCCCATGGTGTAGGAACACCAGGGGGATCAGAAAGCAGTGGCCTCCTTCCAATCCGGGAAGGCGACATCGTGGAGGGTGCCTGGAAGTCACAAGAAACCTCGCTGGAGACAGCGGGAAGGCTCTTGGAAAGAACCTACATGAGCAAGGAGAGGGTCTCCCTAAGCTCACAACCCATATCTGCCGGTTTGACGTGGGAATGGCCCGACAAAGTGGCTTCACTTCTGACCCTTTAAACAGGCGAAGGGTCACGATCCTCTAGAACACCTGACGTGCCCGGCGCTGGGCGAAAGGTGGTAGCCGAAACATCTGAATACAGATGATTATAGGGGTATGAAATACCCCAAGGATCTGAAGTGCAGGAACTCAGGAGAGTCGCTGCAAACCTCTGAGGGATAACCCACATTAAAAAGAAGCAGAAATCTCTACAGACCCCTGCAGGGATAAACCGAAGCCGGCTGAAGCGGAGACCGATGACGTCACTGACAGATAGCAGCAGGAGAGGATACATCAGTAGCTGTTGACAAAGGCAGAAGAGCGGAGAGAGCAACTGAGCTTGGCTCCAAATGAGGAGTCACAACCCTAGTGACAGACTTAGATGTCGACTGGAGGGGACAGTAGTCCCAAAACCAGGCACCTCTTCGCCAGAAAGTCAGCAGCTACCACGGTATGCATGGTATCCACGCCACAAAAAGACTGCAAAACCCCCAGGAGGAGGTATAACTCTCTCCACACTGAGTCGGATCGGGAGGCTCGAACGACTGCATTCTCCTTCCTGCAGGCACATGCCCAAACTACACAGTAGACTGACGCCCAAAAGGTGGAAGACCACCCAGCCCACAGGGTCTTACAATAGAACACCCAGATAAAGTGGAGCATGAATAATGGGAAACTTCAACATGCTAAGACAACAAAATTGGCCTGCAAGGTATTGTCCTAGGCATATCTGGTGAGAGCAAAGGTGAAAGTGAGCCCAAAGAAAAAATAAATCAGGACATCCCAAGCTACCAGAGTAAGGTGGCAGGAAACAAAGTTCTGACGGCAATAGAAAAGTACCTCAACAGCCAAAAAGGGAACTGATAGAAATTCTACCCCCAACAGAGGGGAGAAAAGCTGCCACAACAGCCACCAGCTGACACCTAACTCAGATAAAGGCAGAACCGAAAGGGTTAGCATTAATGAACAAAAGGCTGAAACGGCATGGTAACCAGAAATTGATTGCGAAATTGGTAGAGAGATTTATCACGAAAAATACAGTGTATAACTGAAAAAATATATAAATACACAGACCTGTATGTCTGGATAGTGAAAAAAAACCAGCTAAGAATCCTAAATTCAGGGCTGGAAACATTGGTAACATCGAGTCAAAAGGTATCACTGTTGATGAACAAAACAATTTGCAACCTGTAAGATGGAAGACAAAAATAGAATGGCACATTGGTATACGTCTGCGCACTGGTTCCGGAAGCTGT
Source organism: Pictodentalium vernedei (assembly GCA_031216915.1). NCBI lineage: Eukaryota > Metazoa > Mollusca > Scaphopoda > Dentaliida > Dentaliidae > Pictodentalium > Pictodentalium vernedei. The sequence goes on along the minus strand of CM062291.1, from coordinate 67,444,802 downwards.
GGATCAGTACAAGGAGAAGAGTGTCCCCTACTGGGCGTGCGCCGTTCACACTCGACCCAGTTTTGGCTTATTTTTTCTTGGTGCTTTTGCACCACTTTTCTTTCCCAAATCACTTGGGAAAGAAAAAAATAGAGAGTATTTTTCCATGTTAGGGACTTCCACTGTAGTGCAAGCCTGTTGTAAACAACTGTAGGGTAGGTTGATAAGAAACCATAGTCAGGACATACATACGTACAGACGGACAAGGGAAACACTTAATGCCCCTTTTGCCAAATTGCGGGGACATAAAAAATCACCAGAACTTACCAACTCTCATTAATATTATTTTACAGCCTTGTTTATCTCTGTTTGGCAGGGTACCAGTCACACCTTCTTCCAACACCATTCTTATAGATGATGGCTTGAGATTCTCAAAAACCTCTGGGGCTTCCAACTTCATTTTGTAATGAGAAACTAACAGAGCATACGCTCTATCATAATCAAACTTCCTTGCTCTTAAGAACTTTAGCAGGAATGCATCATCCGTTCTTACTTTCAAAGCTGAAAAGATAAAACAAAGTGTACGTGTCTTTGATTATTGAGGTTTATCAACACTTTCAACAGCCAGGGTTATATGGTGATTGACAGTTTTATGGGTGGAAGAATTCTGAGTACCAGGTGCAGATATGAAATGGTTAGAGGGTTTTTCTTGTAGGGCTGCACGATATTGAAGACTGAATACCGGTATCGGTATTCAAAAAAATACCGCGATATACCGGTGTATTGAAAACTGTGCAGAAATATGAACACAAATACCACAATCAAGACTCAAGGCATCACAGTCGGAACGAATTAGCACGCCTTGATGATGCAGTTCGAAAAACCTTTACCCAATGCAGATGATATCAAAATTTATTATTTTCAAAATTAGTTTATTAGATTTTAACCAAAGATTTCAACAAAACTATATCATGTGACCTCTCATTGGAACGAGCTCAACGAGCTCGTTCCAATGAGGGGTCACATGATATAGTTTTGTTGAAACTTTTGAAAATTATTTTTTCAGCTGCTGAATTTGTATATTACGAGGGCTCAAGCAGACGATTCATTGGATAAAGGGATAATATTATACAGTTAAAAACTCAAGGCATCTTGAAAATTAAAGGGTAAATAAATAATGACGATAAACCAATATTTTTGTAATTACACCGGTATTGATCCGATATTGGTTTTAATACCGGTATATATCGGTTTATCGATATACCGTGCAGCCCTATTTTCTTGATTGATTAATCATATGGATTACCCTTGGTTAACTGATTAATCACTTGCTGTAATAGGTTGCTGAATAACTGCCACACCATTGGTGATTAACAGCATTAACCCTCTACCCTGACAAAACTGGACAGTGCAAAATACAAAAATCTCCTTTCAAATTTTATTAGGTTTTCAATTTTTGTCTCAACAACATACCTTATGACCCCCTCGTTGGAACAAGCTCGCTGTGTACATTCCAATGAGAGGTCATAAGCTATGTTGTTGACACAAAATTTGAAAATTATGAGTAATTATAGAATTGAGTTTGCAAGTATCGGCTGCCACCCACATTGGGTAAAGGTTTAGAATGACCATTTCCAGATACTGATACAGTATAATGATCATGCAAGTGAACAAGTATGTCGGCATGTAACTTGCATGCTTTAATCTGTCTGATATAGTTGATGCGAGACAGTGTGACAATGTTTGCCTGTTTTGGAGCAAGTTTGTTTCTTTGTTAACCCATATAATACCGTAGATAAAAAATAACGTTCAATCGATCAATTACTTTTTTGATCCATCAAGAATTTGACCATTGGTTAATCGATCAATCAGTTAACCGTTTCAGATCTACCCCAGAAAGAACCACAACATCAAGTAACTGTTGTACTCTCCAACAGACAAACCTGGCATGAGCAGGGTAAGGATCACTTGAAGGCAAGTGTACTTTTGTCATGCCCTATGCCTGAGTAAGCAGTGCCACCATGGCCTCACATAGGCAATCAGGGCCATTGTGGCACTTTGGTCCCACTGAACAAATATCCTGCAGGTTTTTGACAGTTTGGTAAATAAAACTCCCTCTATAAGTCAGTCCTGGCATGCAACAACACACCCTATTTATTAGAGCTGTTGGTTTTCAAATTTCTTGTTCGGTTTCGGTTTTGGTTTTTCAGGTGGAGTAAAACCTCGGTTCAGTTCGGTTTTCGGTTTGTTCATGACGCCAAATAAAATTCAATAAAACTCATTCTTATGTCCTGAGTCATAACTGAATGGCTGTGAAACTGAGTGAAACTCAATGAATGCCCGAAATAAGCTATAATACATGAAGAATCAGGAAGTCCAATATAATAATTACCTAAATATACAGAACGTTTATTGTGCTTGGCCATTTTTCGAGGTCTGACACCTACACGCAACTTGAGGAAAGCTGGAAACACAACTAAACTGAAATGTCAGAAATTCACAGAATGTAGCCTTCCCAGAGTAGTGAGAGTACCCAGACACTGCCTTTGGCAGTGTCTGGGTACTTTCACTACTCTGGGATGGCTACATTCTGTGAATTTCTGCAGCAAGAGAGTATTTAATAAAAAACGAAAAACCTTAGATTACGGGATGCCGACGGTTTCGGTTTTTAAAAAAGACTAAAAACCTCGGTTCGGTTTCGGTTAACCTACAGCTCTACTATTTATGCTGATTTTATTATGTCATGCAAAATTACATGTTATTCTATCATGTTTGTTACTGTACAAAAGAATTCACCGATAATATGTAAATGTACCTTATGGTCCCTTCTCAGGTTGATGAGTGAAGTTATTCATTTATATATTGAGGTTTAAGTTTTAACCCTAAAGGGCCTAGAGATTTTTATACATTTTTGCTATACTTTGAAAGTCTCCCACCAGTAGCTTTGCAGTTGTTTCTAGTCAAGTCCTGACTGCCTACAGAGGCACTAGTCAAGTCCTGACTGCCTACAGAGGCACTAGTCAAGTCCTGACTGCCTACAGAGGCAGCCAAGACTTGCCAAGAAACAACTGACAAGGCCCCTAGAAAATAAGTTTTGAGTTTACCAAACAATGCATGTTTGGGCATCTGTTCCTTTGCATTAAACAGTTATCAGTCGGAATTAGGCCCTTAAGTGTTAATGACACTTTCATCAGCCAGGGTCACCTCATGTCAGACAGTTTTATGGGTGGAGGAAGTCGGAGTACCTGGAGATAACTATCAAGCAATGGTGAGCAACTGTCCCCTGATGAGTTAATAAACAGAACTGAATTGGTTGAAGTGTCTTGTCCAAGGACATAATGCAGATGGCATTGCTCAGGATCGAATAATGACCTTTCAATCTGAAGAATAATGCACTAACCAACGACCTACCATACACCTCTAATAGAACTATGAATGCGCCATATCACTGTGTTTTAAGGGTTCAGGGTTCTCTGGGATTCAGTCATCCTATTCAACAGGGGTGCCAGAATATGAGTTCCATGTGAACTAAGTTGTTGCCTCACCGGAATGGTACACTTCAAGCCACAAAATACAATTCTGGGCAACATACAAAATAATTTCCCTGTGAAGTAAAAGTGTGAGCATAAATTTTCGGTGGGGAAGGATGGACAGCCAACATCAAACCATCTTAGAAATTGTTCCCACAGGACTTTAGATTATTTTTTAGTCAATATTTGGTGACATCGCAGACACATGTACCAAGTTACTGGGGGTTTTTTAAACAATATTTTTATTTCATGCTTCTGAAATTGAGATTGGCGAACAGTTAGTGTTCAGTATTGTTGAAGAAAATTTTTGTTTGTAATACTGACTGTCTGAAAAGCCGTGACTTTATGGTGCCTCATAATCTTTATTAATCCTTAAGAGCCTAATTTCAATTTTGATCACTCATTACTGAAAAAGAATACTTACCCCCAACATTAAGTCTCTGGGTGAACTGGAAATTGCATTGTAAGTTCCTTGGCAGTTGTTTCTAGGCAATGGTTGGCTGCCTACATAGTACGGCCCTGCAAAGCTTCAGGATTCAATTCGATTCAATTTCAAATCTCAAGTTGCTATTAGGTTCGATTGATTGTCTGCACAGTTTGTTTCCATTCGAATCTTTTTACTGGAATATAGCTTGGCATCAGTAATCTTCATCAGGCCTGTCATTCTGAGGAGGGAGATTGCTCCAGATCCTTATAGCCCGCCAGAAATTTTGCTGAGGAGAGCAAGTAACTGCCCTTCTCAAAAGCCTGAGTCTGATGATTTTGGTATGCACAAGCCCATCTGGGTGGTGCTTGTGCCCGTCTGAATATAGATCAAGGAGAGCCAGCAACTGCCCTCCTGTGATTTTCAATAGAACAGACCTGCTTCATCATCTAACAATATGTATAGGTCTTGTGGAAATTGTACATAAATAATACTGAAAAAAAAAACTGAGTGCAGTTTCCGCTATCTAAACAGCATCCGCACCCATGCCACCAACCATGCTAATTCCCGTATCACTAGACACTACTACCATTGACTCGACTGAAGCATGCCCGCAGGCCTGAAAATAAGCAGTCTGACATTTGCAGAATGAGGTCCCCAGAGGGTGAATTTGATAATGCTATTCCATACAGTAGGCCAATTTATCCTCTGGGTACCTCTTTCTGTTTAGTTTTGAGACCCTGATTCAGACTGAGGTTCACAGGGGATAAATTTAGTGATGCTACCCTGCTGTGCAAGGTAGAATCACTACATTCACCCTCTGGGGACCTCATTTTCCAGATGACCGTCTGCTTATTTTCTGGCCTGCATGCCCCCACACAGCACATGGACACAGGAGGTTGAAGCACAAACTGTAATTTGTTGCTCTTACATGAGCTGTATCTGTAAGACACATAGGATGTCCCTGCAAAGTGTGAGATTGTACAAAAAATTGACAAAGTTCAACACCCTGTAAATTTGTGAAATACTGAAGCAAATCAAAATCCTGACAATCTGCACACCTCTGGTATATGTACAAAAATCCTGTAAAATAAAAAAGTCCTAGCTTGAAAACTGTGAGAGAAGTTAGCTGGACAAACAATGAACCCTTTATGCAGAGAGTTGGACAGAGGATGGATGAACAGACAGCGGAAGGAACAGTCAGTAGAGCTGTAGGTTTATTAATTTCTTGTTCGGTTTCGGTTTTTGTTTTTCAGGTGGAGTAAAACCTCGGTTCGGTTCGGTTTTCGGTTTGTTCATGAGGCCAAGTAAAATTCAATAAAACTCATTCTAATGTCCGGAATCATAACTGAATGGTAGTGAAATTGAGTGAAACTCAATGAATGCCCAAAATAAGCTATATAATACATGAAGAATCAGGAAGGCCAATATAATAATTACCTAAATATACAGAACTTTTATTGTGCTTGGCCATTTTTCGAGGTCTGACACCTACACGCAACTTGAGGAAAGCTGCAAACACAACTAAACTGAAACGTCGGAAATTCACAGAATGTAGCCTTCCCAGAGTAGTGAGAGTACCCAGACACTGCCATTGGCAGTGTCTGGGTACTCTCAATACTCTGGGATGGCTACATTCTGTAAATTTCTGCAGCAAGAGAGTATTTAATGAAAAAAACCCGAAAAACCTTAGATTACGGGATGTCGACGGTTTCGGTTTTTAAAAAAAACTGAAAACCTCGGTTCGGTTTCGGTTAATCTACAGCTCTAACAGTCAGGGGTAAACCAATATGTCCCCTACTGTCGGTTGTGGGGGCATAAAAATGTAATGTTTCCAAGCAATATCAATGATGAGCTGTTACTAGCTGTACAGTGCCAAGTACCGATGACTCTCGCACCCGTTTCTGTTTTTGAACTATAATCCTTACTAGTTACTAGGTAATATTCCAACTACAACAAAGTCATGTCTTCAGGGCTTATATTTCGACGAGAATCCGAGAATCGATTCGCACAAAGATTCGTGCAATAAAACCGGCGAGAATCCATGTAGATTCTCGCTGTACCTCTGCTAGGATTCGCATGAAAAAAACTGAGTCAATTTAACCCTTTAACTAACAGAGCGGCAACAAATTAACCAATGAAAGGCTAAAATGACCTGAAATATTCTGACACTTTGTCAATAAAACCTTACAAATATGGCTGTCATTGGAACCGGCTCACTGAGCCGGTTCCAATGACACCCATATTTCTAAGATTTTATTGGTAAATATTGTTCATTTAATTATTTTATCATTTATTTATTATTTATTGTTTAAAAATTATCAAACTTAGTTTTAAAAATTAAAAAAGTGTGTTGGGTAAAAGGTTAAAATGTGTTATCAGTATACAACAGTGGTTCAACATGGTGGCGTCATGGGATCCTGGGACACTCATAGTAGGTATGGATTCTCGCAACCATTTTCACGAGAATCCAAATGGATTCTCACAAATTTAGACGAAATATAAGCCCTGTGTCTTGGTGATGTTGTTGGAATATTTTATCATTCAGAACTTGAGCCATTACTGTTGGAACAAATCAGGTTTACAGTATCCCTTCCCCAGTTGATAATCTTCAAGACACCCCTGATTTGATTCAAATTTGAATAATAGACCCGATTCGATTCAACGGTCAATTCAAAGCAATGAAAGTGTCAATGACACTGTAGCTTAACTTGTGTGTTGTGTTTGATGAAAAGGATAATGTTCAATGTTTATGAAAGGATTATGAAATAAGACAGTTGTGATAATTGGGAATATGTTCATTTCTGCTCCCTGTATGCTATGTTTTTGATAAAAAATAATATGAGGTGTACACTGTACTAAAGAGCTGAGGGGTATATCAACGAAAGTTACCAAGTTACAGTGAAATTATTCCAAAACAAGTCATCCTATCAAGTTACATTGAATTCCCTTCATAAATATAGTCTGTGACTGTGCTGCTAAAGGTTTTCGGGCTTCTGGCCTCTGTAGCCGTCAGTTTCCCAATTGCGTCCAAAGGGAACATTCTCATCTAGACATTATATGAAGTCAACCTACCAAGTTACAATGAAATCCCTTCATAAATATGACCTGTAGACTGTGCTAAAGGTTTTTGGTCTTTGGGCTCAGGCAGCCATCATGGTTGAATGATCGCAACCAAAAGGGGACAATCTCATCTGGCAATCATCTGGAGTGATCTACGAAGTTACAATGGAATCCCTTCACAAATATGACCTGTAGACTGTGCTCAAGCTTTTCGGGCTTCGGGCCCCTGAAGCTGTCACAGTTGACCAATCACAACCAAAAGGGATGTCATCATCTAGGCATTATATGGAGTCAAACTAACAGGTTACAATGAAATCCTTCCATGAATATGACCTATAGACTATGCTAAAGGTTTTAGGGTTTTGGGCTCGGGCAGCCATCAAGGCTGAATGATCGCGATCAAAAGGGGACGTTCTCATCTAGACATTATTTGGAGTCATCCTACCAAGGTACAATGAAATCCCTTCATAAATATCACCTGTAGGCTGTGCTAAAGGTTTTCGGGCTTCAGGCCCCTGTAGCCGTGACAGTTGCCTAATGGTGTCCAAAAGGGGCTGTTCTCATCTAGACATTATATGAAGTCAACCTACCAAATTACAATGAAATCCCTTCATAAATATGAACTGAAGACTGTGCTAAAGGTTTTCAGGCTTTGGGCTCGGGCAGCCATCATGGTTGAATGATCGCATCCAAAAGGGGACACTCTCATCTGGGCATCATCTGGAGTGATCCTATGACGTTACAATGAAATCCCTTCAAAAATATGACCTGTAGATTTTCGGGCTTCGGGCACCTGTAGCCATCACAGTTGACCAATCACGACCAAAAGGGGATGTCATCATCTAGGCATTATATGGAGTCAACCTAACAAGTTACAATGAAATCCTTCCATAAATACGACCTATAGACCTATAGACTATGCTAAAGGTTTTTGGGCTCGGGCAGCCATCAAGGATGAATGATCGCGACCAAAAGGGGCCGTTCTCATCTAGACATTATTTGGAGTCATCCTACCAAGTTACAATGAAATCCCTTCATAACTCTGACCTGCAGACTGTGCTAAAGGTTTTCGGGCTTCGGGCTAGGGCAGCCATTATGGTTGAATGATAGCAACCAAAGGGGACAATCTTATCTGGGCATCATCTGGAGTGATCCTACGAAGTTACACTGAAATCCTTTTATAAATATGACCTGTAGACTGTGCTCAAGGTTTTCGGGCTTCGGGCACCTGTAGCCATCACAGTTGACCAATCACGACCAAAAGGGGATGTCATCATCTAGGCATTATATGGAGTCAACCTAACATGTTACAATGAAATCCTTCCATAAATATGACCTTCTGCCTATGCTAAAGGTTTTTGAGCTCGGGCACCCATCAAGGCTGAATGATCGCGATCAAAATGGGACGTTCTCATCTAGACATTATCTGGAGTCATCCTACCAAGTTACAATGAAATCCCTTCATAAATATGACCTGCAGACTGTGCTAAGGGTTTTTGGGCTTCGGGTCCTTGTAGCCGTCACAGTTGCCCAATCAGGACCAAAAGGGGACTTTCTCATCTAGACATTGTATGAAGTCAACCCACCAAGTTACAATGAAATTCCTCAATAAATATGACCTGTAGACTGTGCTAAAGGTTTTCGGGTTTTGGGCTCGGGCAGTTGTCACAGTAGGCAGATCACGCCCAAATCTAGACATCATAAGGAGTCATCCTCCCAAGTTACAATGAAATCCCTCCATATTAAACATGACCTGCAGACTGTGCTAAAAGTTTTTGGGTTTCTGGCTTGGCCAGCCATAATGGTCGATAGATCATGCCCAAAAGGAGATGTTCTCATCTAGGCATCATACAGAGGCATCCTACCAAGTTACAATGAAATCCCTTCATAAATACGACCTTTAGACTGTGCTAAAGGTTTTCGGGTTTTGGGCTCGGGCAGCCATACCGGTTAGCCGATCGCAACCAAAAGGGGACGTTCTCATCTAGACATGCCCCCAAACCTGCATATGAAATTTCGTGACGCTCAGACAAGAACTGCGGGGTGTAGCCCGTGCTAAAGGAAAATGTGAACAGACTGACAACTCACAGACTAACAGACTTCCGCACGCGTGATGGCAATAGCTTATCTTGACTATGTCAAAATAAGCTAAAAATGGGTGATTCGCAGGGTCCTATTACATAGGCAGACTGAATAACAGCTCTCTGGCTTATTAACAGTAATAAACCCTTGGACTGTTATTCATTCCTCCCGGGCCGTTAATAAACTGTAACACCCTCTAAACTCATGCTATTGTTATTTTCAACAGACGAATCCAATTCTGGTGGTTGTCCAAAATAGGCTCACCTCATTTGTCTCTGTGACTGGTTAGAAGGAAGGTTAAAAGTCTATACTTGTGTGTTCCAAATAATCATATCCATACTATTATTAATTTTCAGAGGGCGGATATGGTGTGATAGAAGGCAAAGTGAGATCAATATTAGGCGGGGCCGGAGGCCGAGCCTAATACTGATCTCGCTGAGCCTTATATCAAGCCCCATAACATATTTATTATGCCAGTCCTTTGAAAGAGACACAACCATAAGTGTAATTTATGTTCGATATCGATCAACCTTCAAGTTCAATCATTCAAATCAAAACAAAACAGACGATAAAATTTACAGTCCAGGGGGAGTAACTCAAATATATTTGCATGAACTGAGAAGGGCAGATTAGTCGGGTAAGGATTCTCGCTTGAGTTTCGTCTCAGACAGTGCCAGTTGGCTTTTATACATGTCGTTTTAGTGGTTTATTTATTGTATTTAGTTACATTTGTTTATTAAAATTTCTCAAAGACTGGAAGAAATGTATTATAGCTGTAAGTTGCTCAACAGACACACACGTGAAATTATTTGTCGTTTGTCGTTATTTGTCGTTCGTTGAACACGCGAAATTAGGAAAAACATTGAAGTGAGCATTGGATGTCAAAAACAAAATGTCGGAACTGACCGTATATAAGCGCTATATACGGTCAGCTCGATGATACACAGTCTCATATACGGTCACTAGATAATGAAGCTGATAGGTCAATAACAATTACTGGCATAAGATTCTTATTTGGGTCTCTATGTTTATTATTTATTTTCTCTGGGCTGAACAGTCAGCTCATCATAAAGATGAACCAGTTTGTACTAAATTCCTAAAATTTTGCCATAACTGTACTAAGATGGAGTTACATATTGATTTGAGGTAATTTATCCAAGATGTGGCACACTGAAATGTTTCACAATCAGTTTTAAACCTCAGTACTAGGTTGTAATATTCCTCCCTCCCTTTCCTATTATTCCACCCTGTACTATTATTTCATTTCACCAAATTGTCCACCCTGTACAATTACTGCAACCTGTACTATTATTTTCAACACAAGAATAGTAAAAGACCAGAAATTCTTCATACCTCCAGCCAAAGTACTACAGTGGAGCCCACTTAATTGGATATCTCTTAATTGTATATCCCTGTTAATTGAATATAATTTTCAACCACAAAACCATTTATCATACCTTCAGTACAAATTTGATCTGTTAACTGCATATGGGTTGTAGAGTAAACTCCTGTTAATTGTATATAAATTTTTGTAATATATCGAAAAAATTACTGACATGCACCAAATTCCCCTTATTTATCAACCTTTTTGGCCTCACTACATCCAATACAGGCATTTATTCTATTATATCTTGTTTGACAGAGCTCATAGAGCTCTGTCAAACAAGATATAATAGAATAAATGTTCAGTTTACCCCCAGAACACAGGAAACTGACCGAATCCCTGTTAATTGTATACTCCTGTTAATTGAATAATTTTCACTGGCAAAATGGATATTCAATTAAGAGGATTCTACTGTAGTAATTTTGTGCAAATTACTTACTTGTAACTTTACATGTAAATTGATTCAATTTCATAAACATTTTCAAACCCCCACTATTACTCCGCCCCCTACTTTTATTCAATTTCATGAAACCTTCCACCCCCTACTATTATTCCGCCCCTTTTTTATTTGATTTCCGAAAGTAGTGAGCCTAATCAGTAGCAATTACTAACTATCCCCCTCCTCCTCCCCCCCCCCCCCCCCCCCCATCTGCACACACACCCATACATATGCACGTTATAGCCTTCAATTGCTCCTGGTGTTCCTATCATAAAGCTACAGAATTCCGGCAATAAAACATGTGTGAGATAAGTTTTTACCTTTATTTTTTAAAACCATATCTCTTAAACCCTGAATGTCTCTCAGTCGCCAATCAGGCTTTTCATTCAGCTCTTTCTCTGCCTTGGCAACCAACTCCGGAGATAAAGTGCAGACATATGATACATTGTTGCTAACTGAAGCCATCCTCACTAAGGTAGCAATAAATTATCCACAAATAAATTCTATCTTTATTCACTGTACCATCTGCATAAGAAAAAACATGCATTTATAAATATTTGCAAGGAAAGTTTTCCTCAGCTCAGAAAAAACTTCATTCTGATCTCGTCATTAAACTAGAATATTGCCAAGTATCAGGCCTGGAAATAAACTGAGAACGGTCATTTAGGTTATGTCGATCGTAAAATATGCAAACGAGGTACGGGTAATGACAAAATAATACAAAATAAATTAAATTCCTAATCCCATATATTTTGCCAGTCAGATTTGACAATCTATTGGAATGAACTCATCACAAAAGTTGCTCACTGTATCTAAATTTGAATAGAGTGGCATGTCATTTACATCTTAATAGAAATTCTGCCCACATAAATAGCAACAACTAACGCATGATCTTGGCTAATCGAGAAGAAGCATTAAACATGATGCTATTTACTGACAGAAATTTGGTTCAAACATAAACAGCATGGCTGGCATTGCAAAAACAGAGAAGACGGGAAACCATCACAACACTTTTTTCCTACAGGTTACCAGTATATTATATTTATTTATTGGAGCTTAATGATACTTTTAACAGCCAGGGTCACCTCGCGTCGGACAGTTTTACGGGAGGAGGAAGCTGGAGTACCCAAAGAGAACCCCCAAGCAACGGCGTACAACTGTCAACATTCTAACTCCACATAAGCAGGGTTAGAATAGGTTGAAGACTAGGTGTTTTGTCTATGTTCAGCAGGACTTCCTAATGATGGCATATAAAGGACACATGCTCTGAGATCGCAAAGGCCTGAAATAGGTCTTTAAACATTAAGATGCATTTGGGACAAGTCACAAAATTACTGTATATATGCTTTGTGGCCGTAAAAGAATGCCACTGTTGAGCTCATTGGCAGTGTCATTTATAGTGTTGTGGTAGAAAGATACTACAACAACTTACTCTGTTTTTACTGATGTGAATCCCTCTTTGGTAGAATCAGCAAATCTGAGTCAAGTCAAATACCGATTACCAAACTGATAACGAGATATACAGTAGAACCTGTCTTGAGAGACCACCTTTTTTGCTGAGCAAAAGTGGTCTCTCAAGACAGGTGGTCTCTTATTACCTCATTGAGGTTTTCGCAGGTCAGTGAACAACTGACTGATAATTTCATGGTTGGGCTGATGTCCTGGCTACATTTTTTAACTTTTGATTTCTGTGCACACTGCATTGATCTTAATTGATTTTAATACTCTGAAATTGCCAGAAATTGATTTTCTGGTTTCTCAAAACAGGTGAAAAACTGAGTTTTTGCCATAGTTCTGCAGTCTCTGGACTCTCAAGACAGGCGGTCTCTCATGACAGGTCCATTACAGAGTGAAATTGTCAAGGTGATAGCTTGAATTTTCGATTTTGTTGTATATAAGTATATATATTTTTGATAATATTTCTCATTCGGGCCAAAGGTATAAGAATGTGCATTTGAGTAACGGACCCTGAAAATCGATTTGTTACTTAAACAGACCAGCAATAATTCAAGCACTGCTAATAAAGCGTGAAATTTTATGTCCATTACCGCGGGTCTAGAGAACCCATTTAGTAGCTACATGTATCTGATAAAGATTAAAAGTAAAGAGACAGCATTCTCCTGCAAGTCATTGTCTATGTAATTATGACAAGTTATTGGGTAATTATTGGAAAAGCAGTACATCGCACATGTTCTGGACACACACCCATATTACGCATCTAGCATGCCTCTGAAATGTCAGGATATGCCGAAATGTGAGTCTTTCAAAGGAACTTTAAAGCGAATATTAAATTAAGATAGATCTAAGCAGCCAAGTTCAAGAGAAACAATTAAACCGAGAATTAATTATTAATGTTCTGGATATCTAAATAAAAATAGGCCGATGAAATCGTCAGATGTGTACCCATACGCGCAACTAGTAGAAAGCTGTATGATGGAGGGCCACCACGGATGCCGACATTATGTACACCATACAAGGTATGGGTACATATAGAAATGGATTGGAGGAGTGTCTAATTTGATGGATAAAGGGTTAATATCTCCGGATCAAATTATCAGATTTATATAAAAAACTATACAGCACAGCACATCAGTAACCTGAATAAATATATAAAGTAACATGACAATCGGATTGATATTTTTTGAGTTATCTCCTGCCAAAGGGACTGGAGGAATTTTCAATTTGAAGGATAAAGGGTTAATATCTCCGGATCAAATTATCAGATTAACACCAAAAACTATACAGCTCAGCACATCAGTAACCTGAACACAATTATAAAGTAACTTGACAATCCAAGTAATATTTTTCAAGTTATCAAATGCGAAAGGGATTGGAGGAATTTTCAATTTGAAGGATAAAGGGTTAATATCTCAAGATTAAAATAACAGATTTACACCAAAAACTATACAGCTCGGTACATCAGTAACCTGAACACAAATATAAAGTAACTTCACAATCTAAGCAACATTTTTCAAGTTATCGAATGCCAAAGGGATTGGAGAAATTTTCAATTTGAAGGATAAAGGGTTAATATCTCAAGATTAAATTATCAGATTTACACCAAAAACTGTACAGCTCGGCACATCAGTAACCTGAACACAAATATAAAGTAACTTGACAATACAAGTAATATTTTTCAAGTTATCGAATGCCAAAGGGATTGGCGGAATTTTCAATTTGAAGGATAAAGGGTTAATATCTCGGGACCAAATCATCAGATTTACACCAAAAACTATACAGCTCGGCACATCAGTTACCTGAACACAAATATAAAGTAACTAGATAATCCAAGCAATATTTTTCAAGTTATCAAATGCCAAAGGGATTGGAGGAATTTTCAATTTGAAGGATAAAGGGTTAATATCTCAGGATCAAATTATCCGATTTACACCAAAAACTATACAGCTCGGCACATCAGTAACCTGAACACAAATATAAAGTAATTTGACAATCCAAGCAATATTTTTCAAGTTATCAAATGCCAAAGGGATTGGAGGAACTTTCAATTTGAAGGATAAAGGGTTAATATTTCAGGATTAAATTATCAGATTTACACCAAAAACTATACAGCTCGGCACATCAGTAACCTGAACACAAATATAAAGTAACTTGACAATCCAAGTAATATTTTTCAAGTTATCGAATGCCAAAGGGATTGGAGAAATTTTCAATTTGAAGGATAAAGGGTTAATATCTCAGGATCAAAATAACAGATTTACACCAAAAACTATACAGCTCGGCACATCAGTAACCTGAACACAAATATAAAGTAACTAGACAATCCAAGCAATATTTTTCAAGTTATCGAATGCCAAAGGGATTGGAGAAATTTTCAATTTGAAGGATAAAGGGTTAATATCTCGGGATCAAAATAACAGATTTACACAAAAAACTATACAGCTCGGCACATCAGTAACCTGAACACAAATATAAAGTAACTTGACAATCCAAGCAATATTTTTCAAGTTATCGAATGCAAAAGGGATTGGAGGAATTTTCAATTTGAAGGATAAAGGGTTAAGATCTCAGGATCAAATTACCCGATTTACACCAAAAACTATACAGCTCGGCACATCAGTAACCTGAACACAAATATAAAGTAACTTGACAATCCAAGCAATATTTTTCAAGTTATCAAATGCCAAAGAAAATGGATACGGACGCCGGACGGACAGATGGATGGACGGACAGACGGACGGACAGACGGACGGACAAAGGATGGACGAATGACGGATGGTCACCCCGGATGCCGGCATTATGTGTACCATACATAGTATGGGTACACATAAAAATCAGGGAATTTCTCGAAAATTTTATTCCAGTCTGAAGGTACCTAAGGCTGTGGGTCGTTGTGAGTAGATGGGGATGTCCCATGCTATAGTTTAGAGGAGGTGCCGCATCAGTGTGAAAGTATAGGCACATTGTGATGAAGGGGAGCCAAGGAGCTCATATTTAGAATAGAAGCCGTCGCGGCCCAAGTCTGTGGCCATATATGAGAATGGTATCAGAAACATTAAGTATGAGCTCAGGGAGCTATTTGCATTTAGGAAGTGACATTACCTATTTTAGAAAGCAAGTCATACATAGGCAGAGTAGGCTTTGCCTGTATGAATGTTATTCTGAGATAAACGTAGGGGAGAGTTTAACTCCATTGGTGGTGACTGCTTGTGTGAAAAGTGTCAAGTAAAGCGACAATAAGCTAGTGGCCATGCAATGCAGTGGTTGAGTGACATTCCGTCACACATTAGAGCAGAGGCATCCGATAAAGTGACAATACATTAGTGGCCGTGTGACAGCAGTGAAAGGGTGAAGTGAAGAGGCGATCGAGAAACAAATACCAGCAAAAGGTGGAAAACCAGCGACAACCGAGAATGCGGTTCCGCAAGTGACTCAAAAACTGTGTGGGTAGGGGGTGATTGATGTTTTGTTTTTCATATTCATTGGATTCCATGCAAGTCACAAATTAACATATTTATCTATATGTATATGTATTAAAATTGTTTTTTTTTTTAGTGAACACCTGTTGATTTATGCTTCGAGGAAAAGTTATTAACCCATTCAGGATAAGAACCACCCCAACAAAAGTGAAACGGCGGGTTTGTTACGGTGAGACATACATTCACGCACGGATTCAGATGACACTCCTTGAGTTTTGGCTGAAGACTCGGCATTAATTTATTTCCCCCAGCAGCAACTAAGCCCGGTTTCCGACAGAAACCAATTGGTACATGGCCACAGTGGTCTCTGAATTTAGACAGGTAGTCTCTCATGACAGCGGTCTCTCAAGACAGGTTTTACTGTACCCACCCCCTAAAATTACTGAAACCAAACTCAAATTTGCAATACCGCCCATCTTTTAATAAAAAAAACAAGAGGCTTCTCATCTAGGTAGCTCTTCCGAGGGTCACTGATTTTAGGGGAAGCTAAATACAAGACAAGAATCCAAGTGTTACTGCTTGAGACCTTAACCTTCATGGAATGACAATGGGTCAAAGTCATGATATGACACTGGGTCAAAGTCATGGCACAATGTTAGGTTATGGGTAACAGTTGTGAGAAGTATGAACAAGATCTGTCACATAGATTCAATTACACAGACCAGACAAGGGCTGTATAACAATATCAAAGTCTTGTTGTCTGTGACCTTGACCTTGATGCTTTGACCTTGAATCAAAGTCGCAACACACTTTTGTGACATAATAAATAATTGTACCAACTACAGTACGTGGAGAGTGGATTGTAACTAAATCACCCGCAGAGTGGAGTTGTCACCCAAGCTATAACTTTCAAACTGTGTACTTATCGACAAAAAACACAAGCAATGTTTCAGCCAATGGACCTCCGGGTTTAACCTGGAGGTCCATTGACTGAAAAATTGCTTGTGCTGGTTATGCTTTGCAACAAATTTGCAATTATTGATTGGGTGGAATCTCCACTCTGCGGGTGATTTAGTGATAATACACTCTCCACGTACTGTATGAATAAGATCTGTCAATCATACAAAGTTATATGAACCAAACAAGGGCTGTATAACAATATAATAATTTTGCTGCCTTTGACCTTTACCTTGATGATATAACCTTGGATTAAAGTCATAACACACCTTTGGGTCATGAGTGATAATTGTACCAACTATGAATAAAATCTGTCAATCACACCAAGTTATATGGACCAGACAACGCCTGTATAACAATATCTAAGTTTTGCTGTTTGTGGCCTTGTCCTTGATGATATGACCTTGGATCAATGTCGCAACACACCTTTGAGTAATAATTGTACTAAGTATGAACGAGATCTGCTGATCAGATCAAATTATATGGACCGGACAAACAAAATGTTGACAATGGACAGACAGGTGATGGACAGACGGACAGGTGGATGGATGGATGGACACACAATTTAGCATTAGAAAAGCTCCACTGATATTCTATAATGTGGAGTTAATATTCAGTAATTAAGAAATTGTGGCCTGGACAAACAAATGTCAAAGTTTTTCTCAGTGTCACCTTATCATAGGGCCTGTGACCTTGACCTTGAGTGTCACATACCATATTATAATTTGTGAAACAATGTCTTTTGATATTACATATTGTTATAAGTTTTATTAAAACAAATTCAGTGGTTAAGAAATTATGGCCTGGACAAACAAATGTCAAAGTTTTTCAAAGTGTCACCTTATTATAGGGCATGTGACCTTGACCTTGAGGCGCACATACAATATTATAATTCGCGACACACTGTCCTTTGATATTACATATTGTTATAAAGTTTCATTAAAAATATTCAGTGGTTAAAAATTATGGCCCAGACAAACAAAAGTTGACAACGGATGGACGGATGGCAGACAACTTAGAATCGGAAAAGCTCTGCTGACATTTTGTCAGGCAGAGCTAACAAACCATACTCTGTGTTATGCGTGAAATTTGAGAACATTCCTGTAATTTTAGGGACACTGGTTATCGGTGTGAGATTAGTGAAATTTAAAGGCCTGAACACTGATTCTGAATGTAATTTCGGCATACTAAAAAGCTGTAGTAGTCAGACTCAAAATGCTCATATTCAACATCCAAAGCATCATGATGATAAAACATGGCAATTTTAATGGCTAATTATCCTATACTTCTCACACCGATCCCCTTTTCAAAAGCTGTGGTATACAGTACGTGGAGAGTGGATTGTAACTAAATCACCCGCGGAGTGGAGTTATCACCCATGCTATAACTTTCAAATTTTATACATATCGACAAAAAACACAAGCAATGTTTCAGCCAATGGACCTCCGGGTTTAACCCGGAGGTCCATTGGCTGAAACTTTGCTTGTACTGGTTATGCTTTGCAACACATTTGCAATTATTGCTTGGGTGGAATCTCCACTTTGCGGGTGATTTAGTGATAATACACTCTCCACGTACTGTACTAAAATTCAGAGACCTTTATACACTACAGTCTCCTGTTCATGCATGATTGGTTTAATAATAAACTACCCGAGTCCTTCGATAACACATTTGAAATTTATACAAACCCATCTGGCATGAATACTAGACAGTTTGGCAATATACGCACACAAAAACCCAGAACTTGCTTCTCGGCCGAACTCCCGTTCCATTCTTTACCGCAGATTTGGAATTACACTGAACCATCAGTCCAGCATCTCAAGAGATGCCAATTTAAGAATGCGATAATAGACAAGGCTCTAAATTCATACCATTCAGATGTCTCTTGTAATAACCCTTCCTGCCTCGTTTGTACTTCCATTTTGCCTGGATCTCCACATCAGATTGCAACACTCCAGAATCTAGGCTTTGCTGGTTAGACCATTACATTTTTGAGAAATTTCCGTAATGCAATTTCTGCAATACTTTGGCCCCTTACCTAGCACAATAATCGTGTCTGGCCTGCACTGTTCGCAAAGATCGCACTTTGCAGGTATTATTCATTTCTGTTCTTGCCTCCGGAACAGAGCCCATGGTTTATCACTGGAGTAAGCTCGTTTAGTCATTCCACTGAGTGCCATGCCATTGTCCCTGGGGCTAGAATTGAAAGTCAAAGGACTGATAAGAAAATAAATGGAAATCCTATTTAAAAGCATTTCTTGTGAAAACGGTGTTCTGTTTGCGCTGGGCTAGGGGTTAAATAATTATGTATTACAAGCTCCCCTCATGAAACCCGTAAGGATGCAAATTGTTTACAATTTTGATGTCAGGACTAATTATCTTTTAATATGGGAATGGCAGGAAGACAGCCCCCAGGGCTATGCTGTTTCCATGCAGTTTTACATTTATTTCTGTACATTTCTGCAAGTTGTTTATTATACTTCATGTAAATGTATACTGCAAAATAAATTTCATTTCATAAATTTCATTTCATGATTGTACTGTTTGTCAAAATATTGGAAATAACACAAGAGCTCACCTCCGATCGTTTGATGGCATGTACAGTAATAAAAAGAGCTAAAATTATCACAGGTATTTTCCCTCAGCATTATTATTACATCAACCGACTGGTGGTGGGTGTCCAAGCCAGAAAAAAGCAGACTGAATGAGGTCCCTAGAGGGTGCATTTGGTGATGCTACCCTGCACAGCAGGGTAGCATCACTAAATTTACCCTCTGTGAACCTCAATCTGAATCAAGGTCTCAAAACCTAAACAGAAAGAGATACCCAGAGGAAAAATTGGCCCACTGTATGGGATAGCATCAGCAAATTCACTCTCTGGGGAACTCATTTTGAAGATGACAGATTGCTTATTTTCAGGCTTGTGGGTGACTCGGTCCTGGACATAAGAAAAATGGTAGTGAGTGGTGAGTAGAGTGGAACTCTCCTGAAATACACTTTAGGCGAGTAATGAGCAGCTCTCCAAATTTGAACGTGAGCAAGTCAATGAATTACAGGTTGTCCCTTGATGTAACAAGGCATCATCTGCAATGCTACAGCATTGCAGGTGGTGCCTTGTTATAATCAAGGGATGAAATACAGTAGAATCCTCTTAACTGAATATCCATTTTGCCAGTGAAAATTATTCAATCAACAGGAGTATACAATTAACAGGGATTTGGTCAGTTTCCTGTGTTCTAGAGGTAAACTGAGCATTTATTCTATTATATCTTGTTTGACAGAGCTCATAGAGCTCTGTCAAACAAGATATAATAGAATAAATGCCTGTATTGGACGTAGTGAGGCCAAAAAGGTTGATAAATAAGGGGAATTTGGTGCGTGTCACAGTAATTTTTTTCGACATATTACAAAAATTTATATACAATTAACAGGAGTTTACTCTACAACCCATATGCAATTAACAGATCAAATTTGTACTGAAGATATGGTAAATGGTTTTATGTTTAAAAATTATATTCAATTAACAGGAATATACAATTAAGAGATATCCAATTAAGTGGACTCCACTGTACATGTAACACTGAGTAAAAAGTTATGTAAGCACATATAACAAGAACTCATGACCGGAGACAAATTTCAAAGAGTTTCAAGAACTTTTCAAAGAGTGTTTAGTTGAATATAAAAAGTGTCAAACCAAACAGCTGTCTGACCTTTAAATGACTTAATATAAAATGCCAGAAAGAAAGTAGATTGCAGTATTTTATTTTGGCAAAATGACAGTCTTTGTAAATCCTTTTTTCTGGTAGCTGCTAAACTCCTGGCAGGATTAAATTGCAAACTTTGTTTCATTCATATTGACAAGTTCACACCATAGTTTCCTTAAATTTCAGGATAGGAGAGTGGCAAGGAGCTCACCAGAAAATAAAACTAGGCGAGAAATAGGCAAGTGTGTGTGGCTGATCACCTCTTTTCTCCATGTCTGGTGTCTCTGGAAATAAGAAATTCACAGGCTCTTCTTGTCAATCATTTTGTGTTAATATTCCATTGCCTTAACTATTTTTTGATATCAAAAGGAGTATTTTCAGTACCAAAATTTCAGTATTTTGAAATTCCCATGTTGGAGTGAATCATTACTGACATGCCATCCATACGACAACTGCAGTGCACAGCTCAACTTTCAGAACCATGGTCGTCAGGTTCCTTAAACTGATGTAAAAACCTATTATTACCACTTAACAGGGCATGCTCTAGTGCATTAACATTGTTTAGTAAGGCGATCAAATTGCATAATGCATGACAAATCATGTGATGTATCGGGCAGCAGGCGCAGGCCTGAAAATAAGCATTCTGACATTTGCAGAATGAGGTCCCCAGAGGGTGAATTTGATGATGTTATCCCATACAGCGGGCCAATTTATCCTCTAGGAACCTCTTTCTGTTAGTTTTGAGACCCTGATTCAGATTGAGGTTCACAGAGGGTAAATTTAGTGCAGTGCAGGGTAGCATCACTAAATTCACCCTCTGGGCACCTCATTTTGCAGATGACAGTCTGCTTATTTTCTGGCTTGAGCGGGTGAATAATGAAAATGATTTTCATTATCCGCCTATGGCCCGATATGTCATGTGATCTCACATCGATGTATTTTTAATCAACATATTGTCTGTATTTGTTTGTTTTCATCCAAGTCGAAATGGTGTGCATCCTCGCAACCTAAAATCAAGCGCGTGATTTTAATTTATAATGTCAGTATAGATATGTATCATTCTGCTTTTTGAAGCTGCCAAACTCTGATGCTGGACTTTTTGCTTCAGTTATTTTGGACTTGGCTTTTAAAAAACTTAAGTAAATGTCCACATCTCGTGAATATTCGAAGTTCAAACTCTTAACTTAATGGTTCATGTTTTATTCACATTACAATGTCAGTATATTTCTTGATTAAACAAAAAGTGTGTTGAATAATTCTCGAATTTTACTGAACTGTTGCCTTGCAGTTATTTTGAGGTTACATGAATGTCCATCACTATTAGTGGTAATAATAGTAGTTACATGACTTTCTCAGGCATCCTGTGTCTTATTAGCAGCCCTCGACTTTGTCTGCTTATAAAACCTTGGGCTGTTAATCATTTTTGTTGGGCCACCAATGAACGTAATGCTCTTGAAATTCATGTTATTGTTATAGTGTTAAGGGTTTATTTTTTTTACTTTGAGGACAAAATCTCATTAGCTTAATGAATTTCAGTGGTATAGTCAAGGAGGGGGTAAAGTGCCTGGGGGATCCTGAATTCTACTGTATGCCTGGGGCATCAACAAATGAAAGTATATCATAAATGACACACTGTGCTTAATGAAAACTGAAGTTCTTTCGAGCCTCAAAATTTTTCCTGATAATGCCATTCCTTTCCTCAACTCAAGATTTCAATCATTGTTGGGATATGCCTGCAATAAAAATTCTTCCTCACCCCTCCCCCCCCCCCCCCAAAGATTCCTGTGTCCCCCATGTCGAAAACCACGGCTTTGTCGCTGCTGGAGGAAATAGATTTGTGCTGCGTATTCAGCCAATACTCAAAGAGTGTCATCTGAATCTGTGCGTGAACGTATCTCTCGCTTAACGAACCCACCCATTTCACTTTTGTTAGGGTGGTTCTTAACCTGAAGGGGTTAATAACTTTTCCTTGAAAAGCATAAATCAAAAGGGGTTCACTGAAATCAACAATTTTAATACATATGCATACAAATAAATATGGTAATTTGTGACTTACATGGAATCCAATGAATATGAAAAACAAAACATTAATCACCCCCCTTTCCACACAGTTTTGGAGTCACTTGCGGACCCGCATTCTCTGTTGTCACTGTTTTTTCTCCTTCTTGCTGGTGTTTATTCTCTGGTTGCCTCTTCACTTCACCCCTCCACGGCCGTTGCACAGCTACTAACGTATTGTCACTTTATCCGGATGCCATTGCTCTAACAAGTGACAGAATGTTACTACCACTGCCGCCGCATGGCCACTAACATATTGTCACTTCACTATATCGCATTCCCTCCAACAAGTGACGGAATGTCCCTCTGCCACTGCTGTCGCACGTCCACTAGCTTATTGTCATTTTACTTGACGCTTTTCACTCAAGCAGTCGCCACCAATGGGGTTAAACTCTCCTCTACGTTTATCTCAGAATAATTTTCATACAGGCAAAGCCTACTCTGTCTACATATGGCTTGCCTTCTAAAACAGTAAACGCCTTTTACCTAAATGCAAATAGCTCCCTAAGATCGTACTTCGTGTTTCTGTTCCTATTCTCATATATGGCCACTGACTTGGCCCGGGATTGCTCCTATTCTAAATATGAGCTCTGTGGCTCCCCTACATCACATCGGGCCTATACTTTTGCACCGATACGGCACCACCTTTAATCTATAGTATGGGACATCTTCATCTCTTCGCAACAACTCACAGCCTTACACACCATCAGACTGGAATGAATTTTTAGAGAAACCCCCCTTTTTTATTTCCATAGCCAGAACATTAATTCTCAGTTTAATCTCTTCTCTTGAACTTGGCCGCTCAGATCTATCTTAATTTTAATATTTGCTTTAAAGTTCCTTTGAAAGACTCAAATTTCGATATTTCCTGACATTCGTGACAGGCTAAATGTGCAATATGGGTGTGTGTCCAGAACATGTGCAATGTACTGTTTTCCAACAATTACCCATTAACTAACCATAATTACAAAAAGATAATGACTACAGGAGAACACTATCTCTCTTTCTCCTTTTATATGTTATCAGATAGTCCATGTGGCATTCAACAAGTTATTGCTGCTCTGTTTAAGTGACAAATTGATTTTTGGGGTCCGTCACTTTCTTATCTTTACGTTTTATGTTTAACCCAGTTAGAAAGATTATCGAAAATATTTACACTTTTAAACAAGAAAATCGCAAGTTTCAGCTATCACCTTGATACCCCAATATACTATAGACATATTTCAATTTACCCAGATACATGCGTGCTGATTTCATGAAACATACATGTATCAGCATTTTTTACCTTCCTCTTGTGATAAGAACAAGAAAAAGGTTGTCTACAAAACTTAATGTAACCCTATTCTGGTTGCCTGAACTTCCAATTTGTACAGGTCGGCATAACCATATAGATGTACCCAATTAATCCTAATTAATTAATTAGCTAATTAGTTAGCTTAATTAAGTCTATAATTTATAATGCTAAAAATATAAATATGTCATGCCTAATATTAACTTGGACGAAGTCTTGTAGAAAATAAACTTACAGTTTTTCAATAAAACTTACCTGATTGAATAAAATGGAAATAAAAAGTGACTTTTGCTGTAAAAATCAAATCAGAAAAAAAATAATAGAAACTATTGTTACTTCTCTGACACTGCCAGAATAAAAAACACAAATCAACTTTCACATATAATGGGCCTATATCCAAGCTTTCAAATGATCAAAAAATTAGAATGGCTATCAAAGTGTAGAGACATTCAGAAGTTCAAACATAGCCCATATTCTTTCACTGGAACACAATGAACTGACAGTTACTGTTAATGACAGAAATCAATGGGGTCAACACACATTGCAATACTGTGAATAAAATTCATTCAGAAAATGTTCTTGGCAAAATCACAGGATCTTGAAACAATGTCCTAGAAAGTAGAAGACTATAAACCTCATCCTATACTTACCCCTCTCCTATACACAAGGGGGACAAGTATGGAGAGGGGTTATAGTTTCCTAGGACAAAGTGCTGCGTTTCTGTGAAAAAATTAAATGTCAATGCCGGCAAAACTTGAGTTGACTAGTGTTTTCGATTAGAACTTGAAATAATACAATTTACAAGCAAAAATACTACGGTATGTCAAAGTATTCTAGGCAACTGATAAGCAAACGAGATTAATACTTGCAAACTGGAGCGCGAATTATGAGGAATGAAGAAATTGATAGACTTATTGTATAAAATCACGGCTTGAAAACACGTTCTGCGCCACTTCCTTCAAAAAAATATATGCTGTTACAACTTACAATGTCAATGAAAAGGAGCACTGAGCAGATAAGACATGACCTGCATGTATTTGAGACTAAGTAAAAATGTACATTGAATGTTTTGATAACTTTAGTGCGCTGACAGATATCCGCAACCTTTGAATAACGCCTCTAGTTTTATTTCGGGCAGTAGACAATAAATTCACCTGTCATTAATAAGACGTTTCAAAGGCTGAGCAATGATAATCTACAAAGCATGGCACAATGTAAACAAATCTGTGAAATAAAAATAAAGTAAATGCCACTGTGAGGAAAGGTTAAATCTTTGCGGCATACTGTTTAAACAAGAAAGAAATTGTGGAAAGTGTGGATCGCAATGAGATCTTCTTGTAATCATTTTAGAACATCGTCGGATCTTTTCAATGTTCTGTGGTGGATAAGCCTTCTGTTGTGGTTGTAGCCTTTTATTTTAAAGCAAAAGGCGTTTGCGAACTTAAGTTAACTTAGTTAGGATGCTGCTACAGGAATCATCAATACCTCCTGCAATTATTATAACAATATTTTAAGTTTTTGTTTATGTATGTCTGTGTGTGTGTGTGTCACTAAACTAAGCTATGGACAACATTTAATATCGATCGCCTACGTGTGGTAACGGTGGACTCTGCGTAGTAAGACGTACTGCACGTCGATGGTGCACTTGGCTTTAACCGCGATGGTGCACTTACCTTCAACAGCAGCTTACCCTGATTTTAAGAGTGAATACCTTTTTTAACAATATTTTTATTTCATTCGTTTGAAATCGGGTTTGGCGAACAGGCTAAGCCTATCTTAACGCCGTACCCTTACACAGCAAAGTTACATTGTATGGTGCTTGTGCAGTTCTGCAAAAGTGACAAAATATCAGGTACAAAAATAATATTTCTAAATTGATGGGAAACTTAATTTCTAATACACATGAAGCACAGTAAATTTCAAAGCATTTAATCCAGACACCCATGCGTTCGCCATGACATGTACATTGCCAACATTAAGATAGACAGCGTACATGCCATGATGGCGAAGACTCGGCTACAAGTGAAGTCTTTAGAAGATGGTTTACTTCTAATAAATAGCGGTTCTCTCCGCCCATAAAACTGTTCGATACAATTTGACTCTAGGTGTTAAAAGTCTTGTTAAGCCTCGATAAAACAAAACTATACCGCTAGCACGTTGGAAACTGATCGCCCTGACTGGAGTTCACTCAGTAGCGCCCTCACTGGGCCGCCGTGACAACACGTATTTGCTTGCTTAGGGAATACGATGGTGTGCGCTCTGGGAAAAAAAACGAAACTTGCAACAAACTGAGCCACTGAAAGTTCACTGAGTAACTTTGGGAAGTAACAATTACATTATATGTACAGTTCCTATAAAAGCCAAAGGTTGTTTACCCATGAACTATATGGCAGTCTCAACGAGTTATCAACAGAAAACCACATAAATAAATCGTGTATGAAGGGAAGCGATTCCTTAACCAGTTGAACCTTTTTGGACAAAATATCATCAAAGAGGTCTTCACAGAAAAAAAGATAGCGGGGTGTTCGAAATACAACAAACTGCAGTGAGGTCGCTGGAAATTCTGTAGAGGGATGCAGGGATATGGGTCTGTATCTGAACAGATCTGTAGCAGTACGTCATTTGAATCCCTGTAGGGCTTTGATATGGCGGAATTAGGGGGCGTCTTAAAATTGGTGTGTTGTAATTGCAAACCTGGATCTGTCTACACTGTCTGTTGATACGATAGTATCATCCAGTTGGTTCCACTCCTCTACAGTACGAACGAAGAAAGAGTGTTTATACAACTTAGTTTTACATAGTGGCACTAACGTTTTGCCAGATGCAATTGTCAAATTTCTTTACACGGATATGTCGTTTCTCTGGTAGCAGTGCAAACTGATGTCCAAGAATAATGGGAACTCCAATATACAGGATGAATGGGACGACTGAGGGAGTTAACCCTTTACCTAACCTGAAAAGCAGACGACACTTGCAAAAATAATTCTTGAATAACTAATTTTTTTCATTTTTTGTCTCAAAAACATAGGTTATGACCCCTCGTTGGAACGAGCTCGTTGAGCTCGTTCCAACGAGGGGTCATAACCTATGTTTTTGAGACAAAAAATGAAAAAAAAATGAAAATTAATTGGCGATTTTTGAGAATAGCGCTGGCCAGTTTGGGCCGTTACGTTAGGTAAAGGGTTAAAGGAGAAGAGAGAGAAGGTGGGGGAGAATGGACGAGCAAAGGGACTTTAGGCTGTTTGCAGAATAAAGAATAAGGATATCATCTGGGAAGAGAGAGAGAGAGAGAGAGAGGGGTAGAGAGACACAGATAGAGAGACAGAGAGATAGAAAGATGGAGAGAGAGAAAGGGTGGAGAGAGAAAGTCACCGGGGATTGTTATCTGAATTGGAGAGAGGGAGTCATAGAAAAGACGTATTTAGCTCATTTGCAGAATATGGAAAATCAGGATTTAACAGTGGATTGGGGTGGGGGTGAACTCCTATTCAAATTTCGGCTAAGGTCACTTCAGTATGGGGAGACAATTTGTAACGAAGGTGATAAAGAGTGTCAGATGTGTGATTTCGGTGTAATGATTACACTGGAACAATTTCTCTCAGAATGTTCGAAATATCAGACAAGTAAAATAAGATTCATTGTGAGTATGCGGAATATGTGGGTATTGGGATGATACAAGGGCGAGGATGAGCTCAGTGTTGATAGAAAGTGAAGTATGGTAAGGAATAACAGGCAACAGTTTGTCTCTGCTGATGGGGAGAGAAAAGGAACAGAGGAGAGGGAGCATACACGAGAATGAATGGTTTCGCGGCGAAGGCGCGCAGGGGCGGTTTGGGACAAGCCAGCCCCTTTCGACCCTGCTTTGATGAATTTGGAGTTTTTCGTGGATCACAGTCATGGCAGGAGACAGCAAAGGAGGAAAAGTTGAGGGAGCAGGCGTTCTGGATGAGCTGTCGTCCTCCTTCGGGTGAGGACCAGTGTGAGAGGGGGTCCTCTCTACAAAGGTGCTACCTCTTCCCGGGGGTGATGAGGTAGTGTTTTCAGGCAAGTATAATTTGCTTCTTGTTTGTTGTGTTTTTTCTTGGGCCGTCATTGGAAAGTATAGTCTTCCTCTGGTTTCGGCAGTCAAACAAATTTCATAACCAATGGCCCCTTTCGGGGTACCACCCAAAGAAAGATAGGAACTTCCTGATCTGGAGGGTGGAAGGCCTGATTGTTAACCTATTTGAACGGAGCCTGAATGCGCACAAGTAGCGTTTACGAAAAAAGGGGCAAGAAGAGGGACGCAGGGCCAACGCTCACCTCCCTTGAGGTGGTCGACCACCTCTGGGGATGGTGTGAAGGATTCCATAACGGTTATCGAATTTCCAAAGCGATTATTGTATTTCCATAGAGGTTACTGAGGGAAAGAGAAAGCAAAAAGAAAGGTTGAAAAATAGGAGAAAAAGATAAAAGATAGTAAAAGAAACAGAAGTGTGTGTTGTGTTGTGTTGTGTTGTGTTGTGTCATGTGACTGTTTTCTAAGTCTTGTCGAGTCTTCAGGCAAGTAAAATCTACCCCTTGATCTGTCATTTATGTTGGAGCTATCCTTGATAAATACAGTCTGTCTCAGTCTCTCCTGTTGGTGGGTACCTTCTGATCACGGTGATGATGTGTTTACGTGGGTCGGTTTCTTAGACAGTCTGGCGGTGGGTTGGTCGGTCAGCTCTTCCCGTCTCGTTCGTGGCGATCCGTGTTGTATCGTTGGTGTTAGCTGAAAGTAAAAGAAAAGTATGCGTGATTAGTGCCGCCTCCCCTTCCCCACCCTTCCCAATCATCCAATGGTCCTTCCCTGGGTGGTTTGTGATAAGATGCAAGCTGGATGTCTTAGTTTAGGAATCGCTGCATGTCACACCCTGAGGTGTAATTGCTGCCCCAGTCGGTCGTTTGAGGAGCGGGGGGATAGAGAGGTCTGCGGTCATTGCATGCCCTACCCGTGTGGTTAGTTGCTGCTTAACTTGAACCCTGTCATTGTTTATTTAGTTGATTTCCAGCCTATTTGTTATTGTTTGTTTGTTTGTAATTCTTTATTAACGTGACATGTGCAATACAATTCAGCATAACAAATGTAAGATTTACAATCAGATGCACCGGGCCCATGGGACCTATATGTCACCTATTCCCCGAGATATGAAAAAAAGTGCTGCCCAGTATTCACAGAAAAAAATACTACTGGGTGAAAAACGAAGACAAAACATGTTTCGTAATTTCCTAATTTGTAGAAGATATGGATGTCTCATGTTATTGTTATATTTAGTTGATTGTCAGTCTATTTGTTGTTATTATTCATTATCCGATTGTTTGGCCATGATTAGCTTGTTTGGGTGCAATCGCGAGTGTGTTTTGATAGCGTGTCAAAAACCCGCTCACGTGGGCGTCCAAACAAATTAATTATGATCAAGGCTTTTATTGGTCGGCTTTGGGTCGAACTTTATTCCTTTTTATCACTTTCCAAAGTGTGATTTACTGGGATTTCCGGGTTTGGTTATAAACGATAACTTCACAAGTGAATTATGCAATCAACAATTGTGTCATGTATCCGTGCGCGCAAACGAAGACGCTTTGCCGTGGATGTATTGGGGACTTCATTGGTTTTTTTTTATTTTTAAACCCTTTGCTTAATATGAAAAGCAGACGACAATTGCCAAACAAATTCTTGAATAACTATTATTTTCATTTTTTGTCTCAAAAACATAAGTTATGACCCCTCATTGGAACGATCTCGTTCCAATGAGGGGTCATAACCTATGTTTTAGAGACAAAATGAAAAATAATGAAAATTAATTGGTGCTTTTTGAGAATAGCGCTGGCAGTTACGTTAGGTAAAGGGTTAAACAATATAATTATCGTCAATAATGAAAAGTAATAAACAGAGTATCAAGATCAAATCGCATTAGAACTAGTCAAGCGCTGGGAAAGGTAAACGACAAGCGATGGGGCATGGGGAAACCACCGGTGCGTCCGAACCAGATCAAGGAAAATCTATCGAACTTCGTGTGCAGCGAAATTAAAACGGAGGAGGTGCGAAAGGTGATCTCAAAATTAAGGAATAGAAAAGCGGGAGGGGTGGACGAAATTCCTAACGAGTTTATCAAAAAGGGGGAGAGGAACTCTTGGAAAGCCCAACTGCCCTATTCAATTTAGCCACAGAAAAACAAGAAGTCCCAAATGAGTGGAGAGAAAGCAAAGTGACATTTATTCACAAAAAGGGGGAAAAGACGTTTTGGATAATTATCGAGGGATCTCTGTCAGTAGCAACATTGGAAAAATTTTCTGTAAAGTCCTGTATGGGAGATTAGAGGAGGTGATTGAGGAGAAGGTTTTTTTTGTGGGGGGGGGGGGGGGGGGGGGATCCAGAATGGCTTCAGGGAGGGAAGGAGAGTCACTGACCACTTTTTCACGCTATCCCAAATGATAGAATCCGCGAAAGCAAAGAAGAAAAAGATGTTTATGGCCTTTTTTGGGTGTTAAAAAGGCATACAATAGAGTATGGAGGGAGGATATGTGGCGCAAGCTTGAGGCTCTGGGCTTGGGAGGCGAGTTTGTTGGAATTATGAAAGCATCATATAAAGATATACAGAGTGAACTTAGCCTGGATATCATAACAACAAAACGTGTGCCCATGGAGATAGGCCTAAAGCAGGGGTTTATCCTTTCGCCTATTCTATTTGCATTCTACATCAAAGGTTTACGAGATAAACTCCTGCATAGCGACGATGGGGTAGCAGTTGGGGACTTGAAGATCCCAGGACTATTTTTTGCAGACGATATGGTGCTAGTGTCAGAAAGCGAAGAGGGGCTAGTGAAAATGCTGGGAATTGTTGGGAAATATGGTAGTAAAATGGAGACTCGAACTTAATGAAGGCAAGAGCAAAGTTATACCCGTGGGCCGCAAAGTGTACCCCCCTCGAAGGTGGAGAGTGGGGGAGTTCTGCTTTCCGGAAGGTAGCAGCTAACTTTTCAGTGTAGGAGAGAAAGGTGACTACGAGTATCTGGGGGTAAATATAAACATCAATGGAAGAGGCATCTACCGAAACCACACAAATAAACTGACTCTCAAGGGGAGGTGAATCCTTAACCAAATGAAACTTATAGGGAGAAACAGTTTCAATAAGGTTTTCGTGGGGAAAAACATTTGGGAAATGATGGGTCTACCAAGTATAACATATTGAACGGAAGTGGTACCCCTAAACCAGACGGCTGTGAAGAGCTTGGAAATCCTGCAGAACGACGCAGGCCGATGGATAGCGGGGTCGAGTAATGCCACAGCACTAGAAGCAATCAGGGGAGATCTTGGGTGGATAAGGATCAAGGACAGGATGGACTTATTGAAACTCGGTTATCTTAATTATTTGGTAAATCTCCCCGACAGCCGATGGTGTAAAGTAATGTTCCTGCGAATTTTCAACTCAAATATCAAGGTAGGATGGATGGTCCAAGTGAGGGAACTAATAGAGAACTACTCACTGGAGATTTCGGACCTAGACATTGGGGCAAACCAGGGTAAAAAAATCGTCAGAGAAAGTCCACGGAGGATGGTAACCTTAATTGTCGAGAGGGGGTCAAATCAAAGAGATCTTTGGATGGCCTGCGTGATAAAGAGAAGCCTGGTTTTGAAGAGTACCTTAATGGCACCTTTGGGGGTCACTGTTGTTCAAGCTGAGGTCGCGGTCCCTGAAACTGAGGGAAAAATTGGGAAAAACAGTGAAAAGGAGTGCCAAATGTGTAAATTGGGCGTGGTGGAGACCGTGGAACACTTTCTTCTAGAATGCCCAAAATACCAGTCTAAAAGAATAAGATTCACTGGGAGTATAATTGGGAAGTGGGATGGGAGAATAAAGGACATGTGGTTAGTGGGAGACTCAAATGAGATGGTTAATATGCTAATCGGAGAGACTGGGAAGAATGGGGAAAGGGATGTCATCAAGCAATTCGTTTCCGAGTGTTGGGAGGAGAGAAGAAGCGTGGGAATAGGGAGGCAGTTGGGAGGACAGGGGTAACCAAGGCCTTCTCATCCGAGAACCGCGACAAATCAGCGGCCGGCCGGCCGACCAAAGTGTTATTATTATTATAGTAATCGCTTGACTGGACTGGTAACGTGAAATAATTCATTCGAGGCGACGGATTATATTGTAAAACACTCGTGTGCATTCTCGCACTCGTGTTTGTACAACGTCCCTCACCTCTCATGAATTATTTCACGTAACCAGTCCAGTCAAGCGATTACTCTCTATATGTTTCTAGGTTTTTGTCGACTGACACAGATGCCGTTTACTTCGGATATTAGTTTGCTGTCCTTGAAGCATACACGGACAATGGCTGCCTTCTTATATGGGATCCACGACAGACCGCTGGCTGATCAGAATGTTATTATTATATTACTGATGGCAACGGAAAATTAATTACAAACAACGTGCGTGCTTGATTGATTGATGATTTATTCTACGGTATACGAATAGTACAATAGATACAGGAAACATGAGGTAGTAAAAATACATAAAACAGTAGAAAACTATTGTCCCATAAAAAATAAACATGTATACCTCAGGGAAGTGACAGATTGGCTGTGTACCTGTCACCCCCCCCCCCCCCCCACCACCACACACACACATACACACACACCAAATTCAGAGATAAATTCTACTTGGTGTCAGACCACTGGTTGGACCACACCCAAATTAAATTATGCGTGCTTTTCGACATGTATATAGCAGACCCGTCGATTGTTGAAAACACTTCCTCCTTAGGCCAGATTGATTAGGTAATACACAAACCCTAAGGACAATGAAGCTAAGGACGAGACTCCGAAATGAAGACTTTTTTTAAATAATATATGACATTATTATTATGATAAAGTAAATTTAACACAGAATCATGAATTAATCCTAAATTAATTGGTTGGGTTCGCAAGACATGAAGGAAGATCGAAAACCAAATTCCTAAATCGAGAACTAAATCCCCAGAACTTTATGCCTATAGCAAGATAAATAAAGTGTGCTAAACAAGGCCTAAATAATTTTAGTCAAGTTGCCAAACTAACCAGCTTACATTCTACCCATAAAAGAAAGAAAGCAGCGTTAGTCCGTTAAATTAACTGACTGTGTTTACCAATGAACCAACATAAATCACTGGAGAAAATATTTGGGACCACTTTTAAAATCGGAAAACCCCCCGCCTCCAGGCAGCAGATTTCAGATCTCAAATTGCCAACCCCTTATTCTCTATTAATAGTTTCAATCACTCAGAGAAAAACAACAACAATAACAAAAACCAGTAGCGAAAGATTTAACACGAGTATAACCATCAGTTATCACCAGAACAATATGCACAGTATGGGTTATTACTTGCACACTATCAAAATGTGTTAAAATTTGTTTTTCAATTCATTCTGATATGTTAACCTACGTGTAACGTGTAATGGTTCGTACTTCCCCCAGTCCGTAAAAGATTTTAGGATACGCATAATTTATTATGTTGGAAGGGCGTCTGTGGATTGGGTACTCGATCTCCCATCGGCACCTTCTTGATCTCCATAACTAGAAATTTTACCATTTCCCTCATCAGGGACGTGGCGACAAAAAACAGTGAAGGGCTCATTACACAGCGTCTTCGTTTGCGGATACACGACCCAATTGTTGATTGAATAATTCACTTGTGAAGTTATCGTTTATAATCAAACCCGGAAATCCCAGTAAATCACACTTTGGAAAGTAATAAATTGCCATTATTTGTGTAGTTATAACAAGGATGTTCAGTACGTTCAACTTGACAAAGTCGAAGTGAGCTATCATATTGCCATTTCACGGGTGAATGTCTGTAAGGCGGAGAGTCTGTCATTTTTAGCTTAACTTGACAAAGTCAAGATAAGCTATTGCCATCACGAGTGCGGAAGTCTGTCATTCGGTTCACATTTCCTTTAGCACAGGCTACACCCCGTAGTTCTCGTCCGATCATCACGAAATTTCACGTCTAAATGAGAACGTCCCCTTTTGGTCGCGATCGGTCACCGGTGATGGTTGCCCGAGCCTGAAATCCGAAAACATTTATCACAGTCTGCAGGTCGTATTTATGAAGGGATTTTATTGAAACTTCGTGGGATGACTCCGTATAATGTCTAGATAAGAACATCCTTGTTTGTTTGGGTTCAGTCAACTGTGTCGGCCACAGGGACGCGTAAACTAGATTCCTTTAGCACAGTCTACAGCTGGCATTTATGATGGTATTTCATTGCAAATTTGTATGCTGACTCAGTATAATGTCTAGATGAGAACGTCATATTTTGGCCGGGATCGGTTAACCGTGACGGCTGCACAGGCCTGTGACCTAGATTTGTTTAGCACAGTATACAGTTCATATTTGTGAAGCGATTTCATTGTAACTTGGATGGATAACTCGGTATGATGTCTAGATAAGACTGTCCTATTTTGGTCACGGTCGGTCAGCCATTACCACCGCCTGGTCACGTGACCTAGATTCCTTTAGCACTGTCTACAAGTTGTTTTTATGGGGGGGATTTCAAAGTGACTCGGTAGGATAACTCAGTATGCTATCTAAATGAGACTCCTATTTTGGCCATGATCGGTCAACTGTGACCACCCAGCCGTCCTTTAACCTAGATTCCTTTAGCAAAGTCTATGAGTTATATTTATGAAGGAATTTCATTGTAACTTGGTAGGATGACTCGTTTTGGAATAATTTTACTGTAACTTGGTGACTTTGATTGACATACATTAAAATGTGAGGGCCACATTAACCCAGGCCTTAATTTAGTACAGTCTGCACCTCAAATTATTGTTATTGAAAATATAACACACATGGAACGGAAATTAGCATATTCTCAATTATCACAACTTTTGTCATATTTCATAATCCTTTCATAAACATTGAACATTATCCTTTTTATCAAACACTACACACAGTCAAGTTAAGCTACAGTGTCAATGAAACTTTCATTTATTCAGCATTGTCTACAGCCTTTAATTCTGGTCACCACAAAATTTGGTCTAAGTTCAGGGTCATATCTAGATGAGAAACTCCTTTGTTGCGATTGGTCAGTTGACTTCGGGGGTTTTAATCCCAAAATTATTCGATTCAGTATGTAGATGAAGGAAATCCATTGCAGCTTAATAAAATGACGTTCAGATGTTAAACATTCTTCTTTGGCCAAGATCGGTTGACCATGACGGCTGCGAGATTCGAACCTTAGTCTCCG
Organism: Pictodentalium vernedei; assembly: GCA_031216915.1. NCBI lineage: Eukaryota > Metazoa > Mollusca > Scaphopoda > Dentaliida > Dentaliidae > Pictodentalium > Pictodentalium vernedei. The sequence goes on along the minus strand of CM062291.1, from coordinate 67,409,763 downwards.
GACAGATTCATATTAATTTCTTTCATGGTAGTAGTATAACTAATGGTGGTATAGTACAAGCAGTACTATACATTCTACAAGCAAATCAAGCAAAATCTGACTATGTTCAAGTAGTAGCGGATGAATTCAATCAATGCACATGATCATAGATGAATTCCACATATTTTGCTCAATATGAATGCCATAAGCAGCTTAGTGTACAATTAGCTTGTTGAAACACCTAAATTTTGAGTTGTATTTATCTTCTTGGTTCTATTTTTGTTACTTTAATTTTGTGTTTTACTTCTGAAGATTGAAAAAAGTATTTGTCAGTCCTAAGTTCAGTTTTGCACTTTTCAGCTGAAATTTCCAACAGTACCTCACAATGGTTGTGTGATACACATAGTAGCAATCAGGTTTAATACTCCAATTTTCACAGAACCTCAAATCCCCATATACATCAGTTGACCAATCTTTTAAGTAGTAAAGGTTCAGTACCCGAAACAGTTACACAAATGCATGTGTATTCCTCAATGAGTGAACTACTCTAAATTTTATTCCAACATTACCTGATAGTCCTACTGTGTGAATTGCTCACAGTTCTCAGCTTGAGAATTTGTTTAGCACATATTCAATTCCCAGAATAATACCAAATACTAATAACCTGATAATTCTATCATAAATGTGTTGGCATTTCTGTTACTAGAATCAATTGTATGCCCCCTTTCATTCATCTTCAAAATATTTCTCCCTCTGGGAGGGGACACCCCCTCCCGGACCCTCCCCAGTTGAAAATTCACTAATCTATACCCCCCCCCCCCAAAAAAAGGAAACCTCTAACCACGTCCCTGTCCCTCATGTCATTCCCCCATCCACTTATCCTTCAGGTTTTCATCCCATTTTTCCATTAGTATTCTGAGGAGTCTTGTCCTACTAGGCAGATATTTGAGGCATTCTAAAATAAAGTGTTCGGGGGTCTCCGTAACTCATAACTGATATATTTGGTGCACTCTTTCCTCGCCTTCTCCAATTCCCCCCCCCCCCCCTCAACTCCAGTATGTGACTTCGATCTGACTTTGAACAACAAAGACCCCCCCCCCCATGATCCATCTAGGTACTCCCTCCTCAAAAGCTCGGGCATCTTTTTGTACAACAAAGAGCTCTTGATCCTAATTCCAGCTCGCCAGTTTCTATTGCAATCCTCGAGCACCCTCCCCCTGATAAAGCTACTCCCCTGCTTCAGACCCCCTTCCAAATCTCCAGTCTCTATATTGTAATTCTCCTTTAGCTATCTGACTTTCCTTTACCACCCTATCTGAATGTTACGAGTTCCATACATGGTTAAACGTCGTTTTACACCACCTGTTGTTTGATAGGTTTAAAAGATAATTTAGGTATCATAATAACCGGCATCCACCAAAGTTCCCCTATAGCCGCTTCCAGCGCAGCAATGCTACTTGATCTGGTTAAAAATCAGTGTATTGTAACCATTTCAAAACATTACAGACTCTTTACTAAGATCATAAAATATTATCAAATAATTCGTGCATTAACCCTTTACCTAACATGAGTAGTATGTCAGGGGCTTTTGGGGCAATATTTGCCGGACCTCGGTGCCGGACTTCGGAAGTGGCGTCATGTCACGTGACTCAGTGCCGCATGTTGTGTTGTTGTGGAAACCCGCGCAAGCGGCCATGTTGTGACTAGGGCTGGGCGATATTTCGATATACCGGTAAATACCGGTATTGAAATCAGTACCGGTTAAATATCGTCTATTTTTTGGCAATACCGGTATATCGTCTGTAACGATATTGGTTTGGGTCACATGATAATCAAATTTCAACATGTTTTTTTTTCGTAAAATCGCACAGAAAGTTGCTTTGAAATTACAGGAAGTTTTTCTTTCCTTATTTCGTGAACAAATGATAAACAGCGAGAGATGATGAGAGTAACGGAAAACACACCCGACTGTCACGCTGTAAAAACACGGTCACTTGCTGTTGGTCGCATTTGTTTGAACTGTAATCAGCAAGCCATACTTATCGCTTAATTCGTTGTCAGCAATCTGACACAAAAATGTTTCAAATCACACTATTCAAAATTGCGAAATGTGCAACAATTTTTGTCAAATATGACAGAGGTGTGATTCCATCACTGGGAGAAAACATTGTCGGCTGGTGATTGACACTTGCAGACTATCATGAAAGTGAAGGGTGAACACGTCTTGGAGGCGTGCTTAATATCAACAGACCGACTGGCCTGACATGTGACAGATGACATTTGACATTGTCATCTTAGGAAGTTCACTGCTGGAAGATAGGAGAAGGGGAGGAGCTACTACTGGTTCTTTGTGAAACCAGGCCCTCGGAATTCCATCAACTGGATACCTGTTGTTTTGATAAAAAGTTTTGTTTGCCACAGTTTTCATGAAGCCACACATACGCAATTAATACAATGTGACAATTGACTGGCTCAGTAATTAAACGCTTATCAGTCAAGAGAGGCTGGCCATGTTTTTACAGGAATTAAATTGACAAAGACTAATTTACTTGTATCCCAGATTCAGATGAAAGCCAGTAAACCCATGATAATTTTATGGCTTATTTTCGTATTAAACAATAGGTTCAATAACTTTGTAGACATGGATTATTATGGTCTTCCATTCAAATCACTCATTTTTCCAGAGCAGTAAGTGATACTTCTATCTTTTGCTTCAAAAATATCTTTTTTATTCATGATATCCTTTGCACTTAATATGTGTTTCACACACTGGTGCACGATATACCGGTATATCGCGATATTTTTTCTGATATCGTTACCGGTATTCAGATTCCCATATCGCCCAGCCCTAGTTGTGACGTCATTTCCATAGTGATAGCGGTGTGAGTGCGCATGCGCAGCGCGTGTTGTTAGGGTGATACGTGTTTCCGTCGTCCATTTTGTATACTGGAGGCCGCCATCTTGGTTTCTATGGTAGCACGTGATTGGTATATTACTCAATTTTTCAGCAATAGGACGGGGTATGTTCGGAGGGTGTGTTCGATTGAATCGGAGTAAATCTAATTACCACAAACAACCCGACAAGTTCACCATTTCGAATTCTTTCAGAACCTTATTTAGGACCGCCATTCTTCTGGCTTATAACAGTAGCACGTAGTGCTATAGTACCAAAGGGTCCCTGTGGGGTGTGTCCGATTGAACTAGAGTATTTTCTGACTTACAATTCTCCCAGAATTCTCGAAGAATTACCCAAATAGACCCAACCACCTTTACAGACCACCAAAATCTCCACCAAACCACCCAAACGGACATGTGAAGCCCATTTTGGGAATATAAAAATAACACGTTATGCTATAGTACCAAGGAGTACAAGGGGTATGTTCTATTGAATAGGAGTACAGGGCCTGATTTTCCCAGAATCCCATTTTTAATGCCTATTGCATATGTTTCTGATAATTGATTGATAATTTATTTCATGGTATGCAATTTAACATTTATACAAGATATTACATTTTACAAATACGAGTTGAAGCTTATATCTTGAGGTATAATGAACAAAGCATATACATAAGTCTGTAGTTAGAAAAGTGTATACCATGGGGAGATGACATAGCCAGATTGGCTGTCTACCTGTCGTCCCCCTAAAATTGATTTATTGCAGAATTGTGTCAGTCCAGTGAAAACATAACGTATAAAACGGTGTATATGTTAATCATTCGACCGTATTGACTGTTTGATGGTCGCCTTTGGTATTCGGTCCTGTTGGGTTGAATTTTGTAACTTCCTCGCTTGCTTGGACCAGCACACGAATCTCTCGTGTACTAATCCAAACCAGCGAGGAAGTTGAGGACGAGACTCAGGGCCCGGAAGTGCGACTGATAATTTGATCATGACGTATTTATTCTTTTTTTAATATCTATCGGTGGTTACTTTAATTTTCATTGAGACAGTCTGTACAATACGGATTGTTGCATTGCACATTTTCATGGTATGTATTGAAGATTTGTCTTTTCAATTCTCTCTTGAAGGCCTCTCGGCACTTGATCTTCCTTGTTGTTTCGTTTAATCCATTCCAGATTTTGGTGTATTGAAAGACAGGAAGGGCTCCGATTGATTTATTTCTCGATCTCCCTTCGTGTAGCAGGTCTGATTGTCTGGTTGCCCTGTCCGATACGGCCCGCACAAGTCGGTAATGATCATTAAATGAAGATGGCAGTTTATTATTTGACCAGTCCCACATAAAGAGAGAAACATGAAGCCTAAAAAGATCTCCGACCTTTAAAATTCTATCTTTTAGAAAAAGCGGATCAGTGTGTGTGATAAAACGCGAATTGTTTATTATTCGTATGGATCGTTTTTGTAATGTGAATATTTTTTTCATGTCTCTACAATTGCCCCACACCTGGATTCCATACATCAACCTACTTTGAACAAGGGTGTAATAGAGCGTCTTCATACATGTGTGAGGAAGGATACGTTTGACCTTATTTAAAATATAATTGGCACTTGTTAGTTTTGAGCAAATATTTGATACGTGGCTTTTGTATGAAAGATTGTCATCAATAATAATGCCTAAGAATTTTAGAGAACTTTCATTAAGGTCTGTTGCAACTCTGTTTATTTTTTGGTTCTTTATGACTATGTCCATAAGAGAAGAGTGATTTAGTTTTTTACTCGGGTTGATTACAATGAATTTGGTTTTTGATGTATTTAGTAGGAGTCGGTTTGCAGAACACCACTTGAAAATATTATCAAGTTCCGAGTTAGTAAAATTGATAAGTTGATTCAGGTCAGAGTTGGATGAATATCCAGTAGTGTCATCCGCGAAGGATACGAGATTTAGCTGTGTGGCTTCATGAAGATCATTGACGTATAATAAAAATAAAATAGGTCCGAGATTTGAGCCCTGAGGCACGCCGGATGTTATAGGCGCCAATAAAGACGCGTGGTTATTATACACTACATATTGTGACCTATCGGTTAAATAGCTTCTAAACCATTCCAATGCCACCCCTCGAATTCCATAATATTTTAATTTTTTCAACATAACGATGTGATTTATTGTGTCGAAGGCCTTTGAGAGATCGAGAAATACCGCCAGTGTATTGCTTTTATTATCATTATTATTTTCTTCGGCCACGTGTCGCAGTAACTGGAGGACTGGATGGATTGTTGAGTGGTTTTTGCGAAAGCCATATTGTTGGGGCGTTAAAATATTGTTTTTATTTAAAAATTTGCACAGACGCTCACTCATAATTTTCTCTAATACTTTGGAAAATGTAGGCAAGATGCTGACTGGTCTGTAATTGTTAAGACTGTGTTGATCACCAGATTTGTAAATTGGTATCACCTTGGCTATTTTCATTTTGTTAGGAAAAACGCCGCTTTGAAACGAAGCATTGATGATATTAGTTAATGACGGGGCAATGCTATCAATCGTTTGCTTTACAAGAAACGGGGATATATTGTCCAAATTCTTACTTCTTTTTGGTTTCATTCCTTTCAAAACGTTAATTACTTCCTGTGTCGAGCATGGGTTAAGGAAAAAACTATTAGGAAAACTCTCTACCAAGTAGTCTGTAAAGGAGTTCTCGTGATGTGCTATCTTATCACACGTTATGGACCCTATATTAGCAAAAAAATTATTGAATTCTTGGGAAATTACAAGGGAGTCAGTTATTGTTAAGCCGTTGATGATGAAATTGGATGGGATTGTCGAATTATTTTTAGCTTTCCTGATAGCATTGTTTAGTATGTTCCACGTATTGCGAATATTATTCTGGTTTTGAGATAGTAGATTTTTATAGTATATCGCTTTACTTTGCCTTTTCACTTTGTTAAAAACTTTGCAATATTTTTTATAGTTGTTAACATTTTCATCCGTTGGATTTTTTAGTTTTTTGTTATAGAATTTCAGTTTATTATTGGAAGAGACGAGAAGGCTTTTTGTCATCCAAGGTTGATGTTTAACAAATTTTTTATTTACTTTGATTTCCTTAATAGGGAACGCCAATTCGAATGCAATATGATAATTTTGTATAAATGTATCATAAGCTTCATTTGCATTCTGGGAGGTCTCCGCTACCGCGAAGTCGCAATTAGATAATATATTGTTAAAATTTTGTATTGTATCTTCATTTATAATACGCACCTTTACTGAAGATGGGATGACGGTCTTTTTATGCTCCTTTTCAATGAGAAATGTGCCGAAATGATCAGAAATGTCCGTGATTACCATTCCGGACTTGGCAAACTCAGTAATATTGTTAGTGAAAATATGGTCGATCAGTGTAGCAGAGTGGGGTGTAACTCTTGTTGGCTTTGTGATGTAGGGCATAAAACCTTGGCTGAATAGGTTGCTTACATAGGTAGTGGTTTTGGGGTGAGAATCCAACTTTAAAAGATCTATATTTATATCACCCATTATGTAAGAAGGTTTGTTTTCCTTATTTATGGCATCTGCTATATCATTCAGTTTCGACAAGAAGAGATCCAAGTCAGCTTTTGGAGGTGTGTTAGGTCTATAGATAACTCCTATTATCCTAGACGTGTTATGGTATTTAATCTCGACAAAAAGTGATTCAAACACATGTGGTATGAATACGGTGAGGTCATCTCTTATATGGAAATTAATATCACTTTTAATGTATAGCCCCACCCCACCCCGACCATCGTCTCCGTGTGGTCTGACATTCTTTAGTAAGCTTTGGTAACCAGGTAATTCATATGAGATATCTGTATGTGGATGGAATAACTCTGTGAGAGCTATGACATCCATTAGATTTTCTTGTTTTTGAAGAGAGGACAGGAGGTGACAGAAAGGGTCCCAATGAGCAGACAAACTTTGGACATTGATATGAAACACGGAGAAGCTGTCCTTTCTATTACAAAAGGTAGAACAGAATTGTTCAGGTGAATAATACTCACAGACAAAATTATTCATATGGAAAGGGGAATATTCACTCTCTTCCTCATCGGTCATTTTATTGTTATACACCCATTTAAAGTCAAACTCACTTCCACCCCGAATCTCGTCCAAAGTAACCCTACCAGCCATGATACATCGTAATGGTTCCAGGACCTAAACAGCAACGGCAAAGCAATCTTAAGTGCGAAGGTAAATCGGGTCGTTGTAAAACTTCTATTTTTCGTTTGCTAGCAGTGGTCTGACACAATTCATTGTTTTCAAGTAAATAAATGGCAAGCTGAACTAGATAACAGAACAAATATATGTACACGGGAACGATATGACTAATAGGAGTGTCCATGTTGGAAAAAAAGAAAAAAAGTATGTTTGACTCTCCAATGACTCTGAAATTAGCTGCACGGGTGTCTCGGGGTGAGGGTATGTACGCTTTTGAAGCGACTATTATGGGCTTTGGGAGAAAAGAAGGAGGGGGCGTTGAGAAAAACCAGAATTAATATTTAATCAGAAGTTTGTCAAATATTGCTTTTTCTATGAATTTAGTGGCCAGGGTTAATAGCATTGTACAGTTTTTTTACTTTGTTCCTCCCAATCTTATTAAGGAGAGGGCTAGTCCACATTGATCGTTACTTAAAATCACAACACATCCTGGATGTATTGTGATTTTAACTAAAATTAAGATTTTTGTTCGGTGAACCCGTGTCCACGTAGATTAAATGATAACTACTCTATAGAGATGACAGACATGGAAGTAGGGATGAAGGAAGGCAAAAGGTTTGTGAAAGAGAGAGTCATGGAAGACTGCAATAAAAAAATCAGCAGGCATCCACCCTGATTAGCATAATGTAATACTATAAAACCCAGCAGATTAAAATTCCTCTAAGATTTAAACGTTTACTCTAAATTATGGACGATCCCTGCTATTCAAACCAAGATCAAGATCTCTAACGCTAGTAGCAGACGACACCCGTAAAAGAGTTCTCGTATAACTAAAATTTTCACCCCTTGCCTCCAAAACACAGGTCGCGACCTCCCACCGGAGCGAGTGCGTCGCGCTCGCTCCAATGAGGGGTCACAACCCATGTTTTGGAAGCAAAGAGTGAAAATATTTAAAAAAAAACAAAAAAAACAAAAAAAACAAAAAAAAACAAAAAAAAAAAAAAAAAAAAAAAAAATCAGCAGGCATCCACCCTGATTAGCATGATGCAATACTATGAAACCCAGCAGATTAAAATTCCTCTAAGATTTAAACGTTTACTCTAAATTATGGAGGGTCCCTGCTATTCAAACCAAGATCAAGATCTCTAACGCTAGTAGCAGACGACACCCGTAAAAGAGTTCTCGTATAACTAAAATTTTCACCTTTTGCTTCCAAAACACAGGTCGCGACCCCTCACCGGAGCGAGTGCGTCGCGCTCGCTCCAATGAGGGGCCACAACCCATGTTTTGGAGCCGGCTCCAATTGTATCCATACCTGTATGCGTTAATTAAAAATGAATAAATATTCCCTAACAATCATACACAGATGCATACCACCAGAACCAGCACACCGAGTCCGCTCCATTGGTACCGATATTTGTATGTTTTAATTAAACTATGGACAAAATATGAATGAATAGTAGCTATATACTGGTGCATTATTGGTATGTCAATAATTGAGGCCTCATTAATGTTTTAATTTGCAAATACCTTTAAAATTCTGTCAATTTCCAAGTCACTATTCACAACACTTGGCCTGTCTGTTTCAGTTTTCACTACAAAAATCCTTCCGTCAGTGGTCCAAAATGAATGTATCTTTTTCTCTTTTCTTAGTTTGGCGAGTTTACCAACAAGTTCTGCTCTGCGAATTGTGAGGGATTCTGTAATGAAAATGCTGTTAGCTCCCTTCAGAACCTTTTTGTTAGAGTACACTTGATGCTTGGCTCTATACGAAGTAAATTTACATATTATATTACACACCTTTCGAGAACTCGACCCCGTTCCTGTGTCCTTCTGTGATGACTTTGAGGCTGAATGTAGTGGAGGAAGACTTCTTATCTTTCCGATTACATGTGAACGACTTATATCTGATTTCCCCACTGGAACACGCATAGTATTGTTGCATATATCCAAACATATGTTGTCAGAATTTTTGTTTACATCAAAGACCTTGTCCGTATCCACCGGTACATTGCGGAAAACCAAGCTCTCACGCCGATTATACTGTTCCTGTTCATCTAATCGCAGGTCAACATCATTTTTCATTGCTTCATTCTCATCCATCAGCCACGATACTTGGTCTTTTAGCGATACATTCTCTGTCTTGAGGGCCTCTATTTCTGTTTTCAAAGGCGAAATATGCATCTCTACAAATGTATCCAATGCACTTTCAATTGCTTTTGGAATCACACTGTTTGATTGTTCCTGAAACTGACGCTGCATTTCAGCCTGGAATCGATCAAAGAGTTTATCTAATTTCTGGTCGTCGATGCTGGGTACTGGTAAATGCGGTTTGATCCTATTTAAAAAAGGTTCTTGCGTGACAGTTTTGTATATAACTTCAGTTAAATCTACTATCCCACCTGCTGGGTGTCCAGCCGGGACCAGGGGACCTCCATGGCCACTAATTAGCAATCTATTACTACTTTCGTTGGGATCTACATCATCCCCCACATGTTCACTGTCATACTGGATAGCCATGGTTGAAGGAATATCCGAACAAGAGCCACTCCTTTTTCCAGCTGTTTTAGTCATCTTCGTCACCTTCGACGTGAGAGGAGAGATTTTATCGCTACTCCTCTTTTTGTTTACATTCTGCTCCATTACTCATTGACTGGAACTCCGTGGTTCAGACGTTTTCTTCTGTGGTGGGGTCCTTTCCATTGGCATTATGCTTCCCTTTGACCAGATCCAGAATCTTTTGATTGATTATCACAAAAAGCCCATACACTGGGCAACAACAACAAAAAAAATATAGAGGTCAATATCTGTGAACTGCTGTTTCTTTATCGATCGAGAATACAACTGAAGGTGTCAAACAATACCAGTGAATAAGTGACTCGGTGAATGAATAAGTTAATGAATTAGTGAGTACATCTCGCTCTTGAATGTCATGTGTAATTAAGTCCTTGTCTGGAGATTACAACGAAAGTACGACAGGTGATTTCATAAATAATAAAAACACCATTTTCTTCATATTCTTAATCTCAAAAATTTAACTGAAACATTGATTAGTTCTTCATCAGCAGAATAATGGTCTAAAACAATTCCCATCACCACCGAGACATGTAAAAATATTGATAATAAGAAGAGAGTCAAACACACATCCTCCTACGTCAGCGCCATTTTTGATCATTTTGTTTCTCTATCACTAACAGTCTATCCAGTCCAAACTATCTCTGGTTCTCTCGTCCAAGTCTTATAATTACCAGTGATTGATTCCCACAATGCAATTATCTCCCTTGTGTACATCAAAAGCATCACCAAACCCAATAAGCAATCGAGCAGTTACTGATAAACCATTGCTCGAATGACTCGAATCCCATCGGGCAAATGAGCTTTAGAGTGATATCTCGATCGAGTGACTCGGCATATTGCTCGAACGACTCGAATCCCATCGAGCAAATGAGCCAACGAGTAATTGCTCGATCGAGTGACTCCTCGAACGACTCATTTCAGAAAAAAGGGATTCCATAGCCACAGGCGTTTTCGAAAAAGGGATTCCACAAATGGGATTCCAAAAAGGGATTCCAAAAGTGGTATTCTGTCTTATGTCGAGTGACTCGCAGCTGTTGATCGAATGACTCGAATCCCATCGAGCAAATGACCAAAATACTCATCAAAAGTGGATAAAAATTCACACACGAGTAAAACATATACCCGTACACACACACCCTCTACCCCTTTTAAACTTTCATTAGCCTATAATGTAGCCATTTTTTTACTTGTTTTCGTTTGTTTTCGTTATTTAGTAGCACCGCCACAGAGAGAACTAATTAACAATTCACACTGTCGCTTTCCAAAATGCTGCCGCATTATATACTAATTACTAAGCTATCTACTAAATACCGAGGGGAAGATTTTTCAGCGAACGCTATTACTTTAGTGCCCATAATTCTGAAATATAGCATTAAAACCATGCACACATTGTTTAAATCTATTTATATACTCATAATACACCACCCATACCCTTTTCATACTTTTCAACCCATTCCCACCCCATTCTCCTTCACCTCGGTGTTTTGTACGACCGAATTCAACCATATCGTTGGCAAAGAATAGCCCTGGGATTTTTGTTTCCGCAACTTTGCCCCCTCTGCGCTTGCCATCAACTCCTCTCCCAAATCATTTATGTAGAACGCAAACAGAATCGGTGACAAGATGCACCCATGCTTAAGGCCTATCTCCAGTAGGCCCGTTTTGTTGGAATGTTTCCCCAGGTGTATCTTCTTTCACGTGCAAATCTGTTCTAAACGAATGGTTTTATTACCCATTTCCATAATTCAGCCGATCGGGAAGATATCTGTTCCGCAAAGAAATTACATTTTGTAGTTTTGTTTCTCCATCAGCTCCACGAAGTTAATCCAAAATAACAAATGAAGAGAGATGATTCTTTTGAAGAAGTTGGCATAGATTCAACAGAATATTCTCCCAGACACAGAGGTTGAAAATCTATAAATTCAGTCATTACTTCTGCGGGTTTCATTTGCATTTTACTATGTTATTTCCTATTTTCGATGCACGTGGTTTAGCATAATTTATGACACAGCTTTTATAAAATCGCCTCAAAATGAAAATCTTAGCCGACTATTGGTTATTTGTTTAGATTCGTTGGTTGAATACTCTATTAAACCAGTTAGCTTATTGATCAAAACTCCCTTTTAAAACGGAGAAAGACTTGGGAACTGGAGTAGAGGTTGGAACAGCGTTTTCTTCACTAAGGTGGCCTACTGGTAGACAAGTTTACTGTACACTAGGACCTGATCACCAACGTTTCGGGTGGGCATCAATTACAATGGGAAATTTAATTATGAATGTTGATTTTGATTAAACGTTATTTTATTTGTACTCAGGCCTTTAAATTCTCTCCAACTAACGACGGTAAACGCTGTGCCCAAATAAGATAATTGCGCCCAAATTATGCACAGTTTGAAACTTTTTCCAAAGTTTTGCAGTGTTTCGGTAATATATAGTTTGGCCAGGTTTCCCCAAATGCTTGCAGTATAGCTTAGAGCTTACAGTACAGTTGCCATGGATTGGTCGTAATCTACATGTGGGCTGTTATGTCCATGCATGTGTTTACCAGGTAGTAAAAATTATCATCAGCAAAATTTTAATTAATGAAACACCGGGTTGTACCCGGTGCTTCATTAATTAAATCTTTGATGATTATTCCTGTAATTAGTGTTTGAAATCTAATATTATTGCGCCCGTGGACTGTACTGTAACTTCGGATCAAACAATGCAACAGATAAATTTTTTTTTTAAAAACCCACAGAGTTTTGCAGTGTTTTGGCAATATATAGTTTGCCTAGGTTTCCCTGATGCTTGTAATATAGCTTAGAGCTTACCTTCGAATCAAACAATGCTACAGATAAATAACTTTTTAAAACACCCACTGAGTTCGCCACAGAAAAGCAATCGTCATCAACAGTGTCGTATACAGCACTTTCAACGGTGATTGCTTTTCTCAAGTTTTCTGTGGCGAATTCCATATGATCATGCACTTAAAGCTTGAGATCTATTATATTCATGTTTGTGGCATTTCTCAGTGAACACCATGCATAATTTAAATTCAAATAGACCTTTGGCTCGACACTGGGAAACTAAGAAGCCTTCTTGAGGTAATCATAAACGTACATCAAAGGGTGGTGGGAGGGAACCAGTGATAATGGTGAAGGCCTATAACAAGGGATTGTAAACTAGCATTTTAAGACAGGGGGGCCTAAAACCTGAAACAGAGGCCAAGAAGAAGAAAATATCTGTGTTTTTTCTCCAACCATGCAGGCCACATCCATATTTGCCATTGTGCCGAAATTAGACTGATCTAAAGGTCTGTTTGTACTCTGACATTTATTGTTGCAATGTGACCACCAATGCCGAAAGTGACCTTAAGCCCCAAATAAACACAGCCCCTTGCAAATCAGAAAATTCGCCTTGGCAAAAAAAAAATGCAGAGGCAACGGCTGTTTGCGTCGGCTAAAAACACTTGGCGTCGGCACTTTTCAAAAATGATTAATGTTAACAGAAACAAGACTTACGAGAGCCTCAGAGGCATTATGATGAGTGCAGCTTTTGTGTGAGTGTGTCGATTTGAAGTCTGTTGTTCCTGAATAAAATTCTACGTTGTGTGGTAAGTTTTGCATTGTTTGTCATTGTTTGAACATATCACTATCGCGAAAAAAGGGAATAATCTTTCGGCGGCAAAGTGGGTTAAAAACCAGTCACCTCAAACCCTGTCAGTCTACCTCAACAAAGATCCAAAGTTTGATTAATTTTATCACTTTCGATTCCATAATTTCAATAATTTGATCTAGGTTATCAAACCCATACTGCATGTTAGGTGGCCTTGTTTACTTCCACTTCAAGATTAACACCACGTGTATCGGGACGGGCGTCCATGGGAAGATTAGTCACGTGAGACGGTTTTGACCAAGTTATAACCACTGTCGTCCAGGTACTCAGTAACAAAAAATTGCGTCGTAAAATAGTCAGTCAGCTGTGAACATTTTTCCATTCTGAGATCAGTGCAGGGGGGGGGGGGGGGGGGGGGGGACTCCATCACTTTCAGTTTGTAAATGCGTATAAAATTCGTCACCAGATTCTTTCAAAGTTTGAGTGGTCCTAATTTGACATTGTTCCTGAGTAAATGTGACATGCAAGATGTTAATGCATTGTATTCCTTATTGATCATATATAATGTTATTATCGTTATGTCATGAGCGGATTAAAACAAAAAATAATAAAATTTTATCAATAAAAAGTTAAAAAATTTATAGTAATTTATATATTTTTTATACTTACCAATGACCCAGACATAGCTGGTGCTAACTCTTAAAATATAGGGCCAAACACAAATTTTGCCCCCCAATCCCCCAAATTTGCATCTAAAACTAAAGAAAACATGTCCTGAAAGGCCCTCCACACTTCGCCCCTACTGCGCATGCGCAGTGTCAAGGACGTTCCGAAATTGGCGCCATTAATCATTCTAATAACCAGTGCCTGGTAAGCGCTATGTACTCAGCGGGGAGGCAAGAGTTCCCAACTCCTGGGAGGGCCATCCCCGTCTGGGTCATTGGTAAGTATAAAAAATATATAAATTACTATAAATTTTTTAACATTTTTATACTGTACCAATGACCCAGACATAGCTGAATAGTAAAAAGGCTGGAGGGCCAAGGACATAGAGCAAAATGGAATACGCTCAATAAAATAAAATAGAGTCATCCCCTGTAGGGAAAAAGAAGTAATAGGCCTTACATGTATCTTTCTTATTTATGATAAATTAGAAAGATACAACACCTTCCAAAATTGAGCTTCATACATCCATGTACTCTATTAATATCCAATATAATCCTTATACTAATAATTTTTAAAGTAAGCCAATAAATAAAGTAAGTCTAGAGAATAGAGACTCTTATACTCCTAAAAGTGTCTGAGGATTGCATAATCATGTCTGTTGACATATGCAATATTCAAAAGCTATACTTTAAAAACTAAGACTTGAATGAATTTTAAAAACCTAAACTTCTCACTAAACAACCATCCCAATAACAGCTCAGAATTACTAACTCCGGAGGAGGTATCCCCTTGTTTTCATAGTAAAACAGGTGACCCAAGGGAACACCCTCCCCCCCCCCCCTTTTTCTTGCCCTGGGTCAAATAGCCCAGAGCGAAGAGGGCAGCCGAACGGAGACACTGCCGAAACAGACAGCCTACCTAGCTATAGTAGCAACTGTTAAGTGAATGACATTCTGAGCAGTAGATAATAGACCTAACAATAGAGGCCTCCAGAAATGGACTCGATATTTCTGAGATAAAATTCATGAATGTGGATGGCTGAGCGCATAGAGCGGCCTTCAAAAATCTATAATAGCGATACTATTAATGTAAGCCCAAGAAGTAGAAGAACTCTTACTTCATGAGCCGAAATCTTAAGAACAACTGCTAAGTCAATGATATACCATAAGCAGTACCGATAGTTAATAGAATCCATTAACAATAAAATGGAGCGTAACGTCCTTCTACTAGACATCAAAGACAGAAGAAGCTTACGCCCATAGTAATAAACAGATATCTGTTTATAAATACATAAACTGTACCCGGAAAGAGTAAAGGCCTATGCCCATACGAAGACGGAAGGACCTTAAAATAATAGGTTCCGGATAATAGGAGCCTAACTCTTATGCAACAATCCAACCTAAATAGTAACGGAAGTATTGATTCCGAAACTATGAAAGTGAAAATCATCCATCGATAGTGCATGAAACTCACTGACTCTACAGTAAAAGAGAAACCAACAGAATTACTGTCTAAAAGGTCAGAATTTGAAAACTACTGTTTCCAGAGGCTCAAATGATTACTTAGCTAAATAAGAACCGAAGTTAAAATCCGTATAGGAATTTAATCTAAAGATTCTAAGTCTATTTATCAAAAAGTTACTAACTGACTTAGATAAAAAGACAAAAGACTCAATTGTAAACTATCGTAGAGTGCATAGGTATGAGGTAACATAAACCTATAACCTAAATAATAACAGGCTGCAGTAGATCTTGTGAAACAAGTATACTAAAAAATAGCAATGAGTAGTATGGAGGGATCAACAATATGAACATAATGATCCCTACACCACGACGGAAGAGCCTCCACTTTAGCCGCATAGAATAGCGAAGAAGAGGATCTCCTATAGTAAGAAATCGCGTCCAAAGCTCGTCCAGTACAGTGCTTACAATGCAATACGGACCACACAACGGAATACATGAAGGTTGCGACCTTGCTGGTTGTGATAAAGATGACACGATTTACCCAGTGAAAAAGATCCTCACATAGAGGAAGATTTCACGTTAAGACCCACAGTAGACAAGAGAGTAAATTACTCATGATCTCTGTGAAGATAGAGATGCTATCAACAGAAATGTATTGTGGTTGTTTATCTTAGCAATACCTGCTAAAACAACAGCGCCGGAGGATACGCGTATCCTATCATTCCGTCCTATAGATCAATAGAGCGTTAACAATATTAGCTCAGAGATCTGGACAAGCCAACACATACGTCTGCAATTGATTAGCAAGCTGTGTCATAAATAAATCATCATTGGGCGCTCCCATAGATAGCAAATCTGATTGAATACTTGTTTGTTGAGAGTCCATTCTGACAGCAACAAGCGACCCGTAAGAGAATGGGAGTCCGATAAAACAATCAGACGACCCGGAATATGACGGACCAAAACTGAACTTGGTGTACTATAACCAACAGACGGATTCTTTCCATTAAATTGAATAACGGAAACGAAAGAGTGCCTCCCTGGTTCCGGAGATACGCCACTACTGTCGAATTAAAGGACAGGAATTTTGGCATGCGTTTCTGAATAATGTTCATGCAATGACATAAAGCAAGCCTAAAAAAACATTATTCCGCGGAAGAAAACTGATTGCTAAAAGACTGCGGAACCCAAAGACCCTGGCACTTCGAATCCGTAGGGATCAGTATTATATCCCAATCTGTTTGACTGGCAACCGTCATAACAGCCACACTCGGGTCCGGCAACTGCGGCGGCACTCTCTGAGTCAACCACCGAATGTTTGCCCCAGTCTGAATCTCTTGTAACACTAGATAGACAAGAGAACGTGTAAATCGAGCAATTCATGGATTGCCGAAAAGTTGCCGTCGAAGAGAAGCTCCTCCGAGAACGAAGCGACTCTGAGAGAGTTCTTAACCTTACTATCCACGCGTGTGGATGTACCTAGGGCTGCGTCACGTCTAACTAACTCCAATCAGCCACTGAAGGGCGGAGTTATACGTGAACAAACTACTGCCCTCAAAAGAAATTACATTGAGAATAATATCCCGTAAATCTTTTCTTGAAGACGTAATGATAACGCCTCAGTAAGGCGGATTACGTATAATAAAGCGTCTAAGTTAAGTCTACTATACATAATGTCGTTCCCAACATTGAAATTGGAAAAGACATAAACGGCGAAAAAGAATATATGCAGTCTTTAATCACACCGTAGACGCATATGAACTCTCGGTATGCCCTGCTCTGCCAAAATAAACTATTTGTATAAATGATAAAATGGCAGAAATGAGCAACGCGGACAAGAAACTAAACTATCATGCTTAGTAGCAGGCTTGTATATATATATATATAGCGTCGAAAAATAAAACACATGTTGTAATGACAAAATTGGACTGCGTCGGTAAGTCAGGGACAATGTCCCTGAACCGATCGAAAAATCCGAGTCCAATGACGCTATAAGTCTCTTATCCAAGATCGCAGCAATGAAGTCCGAAATAATAATCACTGGAAGATAATGCCAGAAGATATGAAAGGCATCTTCCGATACTACTAAAGGGAAAACTCGAAATCTTTCGAATCCCTTTCGCCATCCTGTCGGACCCTATAAAGCGGTTGATGCAACCGCGGACCGCACCGACCCAGCGCCGTCGGATAATTCCTGATTCGACCGAGAAACTGTCAATTGCTGGGATGCTGCGAAACAACTGTGCTAACTCGGATAGCACGTCCGTCACTGAGGCCTGAGGAGAAACGGTCTTACGATGCATTGCCGCTGGAAGCTCCGTGATCGTTACCCCGTGCATACTACCAATATGCGAGCGAACGGAGTGTATAGGCCTCGTGTCCCTTGGCTACCGGATGGCGCGACCTATTAGCCGTGGAATCACTGAATGCCGAAACTGATCGGATACTCGAGGTCACGTAGCCAATGTGCGGTCGTGTGCCCTGCTGTGAGGATGAGGAAGCATTAAAGACAGTCTCTCGGACTGTCAATATAACGGAGCGTCCCGACCAACGGACATATGCTCCGAATGTAAAATATCTGAACCACAACATGCGGTCCCCTATGTTGTTGGGCGAGAGAGGGACCTCTCTCGCTCACAGCCCGGACGGACCTGGACAAGCCAGGAACCGGACTAACAGGCTTCCTCCGATCTGTCCTCAATCTGCCGTCACTGGGTGAGTACTAAAGTAATTAAAGTGCTCGCATCACCCAAATCTCCTTCCTAGACCGCAACGGACGAACCCGGCAGCCGAACCATTCGATGAATGTACGCTACACCGGGTGAGCTAGCGAATGTCACTCCGTAGGCGATAGACATATTCCATGAGCACTTATTGCCGCTAACTCTTCATTAACTATGACGACAGAGGCACACTTTTGAAAGACATCTCCATAACTCTTCGAACAAGAAACCAGAAATGCTTGGTTAGCAAGCATAAAATAATAATATATATAGCGTCGTTCAATAATTCGAAAGTTTGTGTGACATTATTGGACTATGTCGGAACTGAGGGACGATGTCCCTGAACCGAACCAAAAATTTCTAAGTCCACCGACGCTATCAGTTTCTTATCCGGCATCGCAGCATTCTGGTCCGACGAAAGAAGCTGTAGAAGACCAAGTCAGATGACATACACAACAGCATATGTTGTTCCGAAAGGGAAAGCTCGAAATTCTCCGAATCCCTTTCGGTATCCCGTCGGACCGGATGAAACTTTCGGACGTCCGTACCCACTTCCGCGGAGCGTCCCGACCCAGCATCGTCGGATAAAATATATGCGACAGATTCAGTTGATGCTGGGATGCTGCGATAAACTGTGCTATTAAGGAAAGCACGTCCGTTCCCGAGGCCTGTGCAGTAGCGGTCTTACGATGCATTGCCGCCGGAAGCTCCGTGTACGTTGACTCCCGCACACTTCCTATGCGAACGTCCGGAGTCTGCAGGCCTCGTGTCCCTGGCTACCGGATGGTGTGACCTGGTCGCCGAAGAATCCTTGATCGGCGAAGCTGGTAATATATCGGCGGTCACGCAGCCAAGGTGCGGTCGTGTGCGCTGACGAGAAGAGGAAGCCTTAGCAGTCTCAGCGGACTGCCTATACAACGGAGCGTCCCGAGCGACGGACGTATGCTCCGCTTGCGACACATTTTGTACCACAACATCTGGGGCCAGATGTTGTTGAACGAGAGAGGGGCCTCTCTCGCTTGCCGTCCGGATGGACCGGAACGAGCTATGAACCGGACTAAAAGGCTTCCTGCGTTCTCCCTCCGATCCGCCGTCACTGGGTGTGCATTAGGTTAATTTATAGTGCTCGCATCACCCCAAAATTCCTTCTAGACCGCAACGGACGAACCCGGCTGCCGAACCATTCGGTGAATGGACGCTACACCGGGCGAGCTAGCGGACGTCAAAGGCCGTCGAACCTACTAGGGTCCTCTTAGGCAATTGGCGTATTTACATGAGCACTTTTCCGCTAGCCCTTCATTAATTGTGACGACGGAGGCACACTGTTGGAAGACATCACAGATACATCACCCTAATCTTGATCGTCTGAAATAGAAATTGATAAAGTAGAGTGACCCTGCGGGGAAAGGACCGGAGTGTCCAAATCCCCAACAACATACCGTGACATACGCTTCCCATATTGTCATCGAAATCATACGATACAGAACAGGAGTTAATGCGAGTACACTGACCACATATAGAATGATAATAAAGTCAGAGGAAGACTTCCTCTTAAAACAATTGATCAATATCCTTTCAATGTGAAAAGAAAACAAGTCCTGGTACTCGCACTAACCCCTGGCAATCAAAATACATAATAATAATATGATCCATTAATATAGAAAAAATAATTGAAATCAAAATATTTTGAAAAAATATTTTTTCAGAACAGCCCAAGTTTCTGAAAAGTAACGTTGAGCCCCAATGGATCCCAAGCCTAAGTGTGGACAAAAATTTTAAAAATATTTTAAACAATTTATTCAACACTTACGAACAATAATAATGTATCTAGTTATGATTAAAATAACATCAAGATATTATTTTTTAGAAATCCCCCCCTCACACAGAGGGCTGTTGTAAATGTAAACAATGAGTGTAAAAACACTAAAATAAGACTCCAGGCACCCAGGCCCGAAATCAGTTACCAAAAATACACTATCTGATGCAAAACAGAGACTTCCAGGGAAGAAACTGCAGAACATCAGATGGTAGATGCAGAACACAACGCCTAACCACCCGTAGGTGAAGACGTAAACATGGGGAAAGAACAGAATTCATTCTGTAATTCAGCTAAAACTCCCAAGAAAATTTAGTAATAATAATTACAAAATCTATGCCAAAAGCATGGGAGAATAGCAAGGGGGAACTTAAAGGACAGGGAGAGAGGAAAACACTTAAAAAACAGTGTAACTAAATAATCAGAATGACAACAAAATGGCTGCTGCCTTGAAAATAGGTAACTTAACATAATTTCATTAAAAAAATTTAAGTTACAGCCCTGATAATATTCTGTCACACATTCTTTTCCTCTCCTCCTTCTCTATCCTCCTTAGAATCACCATTTCACTAATATTTATGTGTCTGGCATCATTTAAACTGAGATTTATAAGCACAAAGATCAGTCAGATGTTAACTGATGAAGGGCCAAACTTAGAATGATTAATGGCGCCAATTTCGGAACGTCCTTGACACTGCGCATGCGCAGTAGGGGCGAAGTGTGGAGGGCCTTTCAGGACATGTTTTCTTTAGTTTTAGATGCAAATTTGGGGGATTGGGGGGCAAAATTTGTGTTTGGCCCTATATTTTAAGAGTTAGCACCAGCAATGTCTGGGTCATTGGTACAGTATAAAAATAATCGGTATCTGTTTTATTAATAAATAATATAACATGGGGGGAGGGGTGCAGTACACAAGTCAAAGTGGAACTAATAACAAAGTTTGTTATCAGTTCCACTTTGACTTGTGTACCGGCCTCCCTCCCCCCCCCCCCCCTCACAAATGAAATCTCAAGTCCTTATTCCATTTTGTTCAATATATGGAAGCTGAAACTTCTTGAGGCCGAAACGTCCATATCCTGCCGACATGAGCATGTTAAGCGCTATGATCTTGGATAACAGAAAATACAAACTGCTCTGCATTGTGCAACTGAAAGGAAAGCGCTACTTTCACTTCGCTCAGCAGGGAGGGGTTGATGATTTATAACTTTTTTTATAACTATCATTTTATGGTGGACCTGGTGCCTAAATTCCTCAGACCAAAAAAGGCGACACGTGAACAAGTCTCAAGTCCAGCGTGGAAGTAAATTGATTGAAGAGAGACGCAGTCATGATACTAATGCAGCCTCCCCTCTAAGTATGATTCGTGGTTTCGAAACTTTCCCCAAATTGGGAAGGGTCTTCATGCCCAAGATTTGAGCTAATCCCAAACACAGTGTTCTATAATGGTCCCTGACAGTGACGCTTATGCCTTGTGACAGGAGAAAAGCACCATATAGCCAAGATTTGAAGGCGATAGTATTATCAGAAAATTACACGAAGTGGAGTCTTCCAAGAAAGTGTCAATGTCTTACCAACAAGAGTGTAGCCTACTAGCCTTCGCTACCCCCCACCCCCCTCCTTCCGTTCCACCCAGTGTAGTAGTTACATGATTTTTAGTGGTTATGATGATTCGATCATTGGCGAATGACTCCGACCACCCATACCTCAGTAAATTAGTTTTAATGGGGATTAATAAATGTGAGTCGGTATTTTCACATTGCCTCCAGATTGGCTCTCATGGCTCCAAAATTGAAAAATTTCCTGGGGAGGGCCCAGACTTCCATTCAGTGGGGGAGAACATTCCATCTCGCCCAACAGAATATTACTAGCCCCCATTCTGCCCCTCCCCATTCCGTGATCCTGGCTATGCCCTGTCCACCTCCCCTCCTGCATTTGACAAGGAATTGTATAGAAATAACATTCTCTATCAGTTGCATCAAATAGATATTTCCCAGCCCTCCCCCCCCACCCCCCTTCATTCCCAGATTCAATCCTACCCTCTAATTTGTGCTGCCCACCCCACTTCCAAAATTGGAGATCGGTGATGCCAACCCAGACCCAACCTTTACACACACACCTTAACATTCCTGCAATCGTTCCCATCCTCTAATTCTGATTCAAATCGTATCCCTTTTTACACTCCAATTTTGTGACGTTGTTTTTTATGTTTTGTTTTGAAAGGTGCGTATGTTTACTTAAAATTGCAGAAGCAAGAAGCAGAAGGAATGGAGTATATCTGATAACATAGACCTATAACCCTTAATAGTAACAGGCTGCAGTTTGATTTCGTCAAACAAGTATACTAGAAAGTTTGCAATGTCTGGAATGGAGGGATCATAAATATCTACTGAATGATCCTCACACCACTGACAAAAGACCCTCCACTTAGCAGCATAGTTTAGCGAAGAGGAGGTCCTCCTACAGTTAGAAATCGCGTCCACTGCTCGTCCTGTAAAATGTTTTCCGTGCAAGAAGGACCGCACAACGGAAATACATGAAGGTTTAGACCTTGCGGATTGTGATGGAGGATGCGCGATTTCCCTTGCGAAAGAAGATCTTCCCGTTGAGGAAGCTTCCTCGGCATGTCCCACAACAGACATCTGAGTAGATTTATCCACAGTCTCTGTGGAGACAGAGATGCTACCAACAGAATCTTGCATTGCGATTGTTTTATCTTGAGCAATATCTGCTGAATCAACGGCACTGGCGGATACGCATATCCTATCATTCCGTCCCAAGAGATCGAGAGAGCGTCTACTGCAAACGCTCGAGGATCTGGACAAGGTGACACATATGTCTGCAACTGATTGTTGAGATGTGTCGCAAATAAATCTATCATTGGCCGTTCCCATTGGTAGCAAATCTGATTGAATACTTGCTTGTTGAGAGTCCATTCTGACGGCAACAGGCGACCCCTCCGTGAAAGGGAGTCTGCTAAGACGTTCAGACGACCCGGAATATGACGGACGGAGAGAAGAATCTGATGTTCTAGTACAAACTGAAGAATTCTTTCCATTAGATTGAGCAACGGAATGGAATGAGTGCCACCCTGGTTCCGAATATACGCAACTACTGTCGTATTGTCGGACATAATTTGCACGTGTGCATTCTGAATAACGTCTATCCAATGACGTAGAGCAAGCCAAATCGATATCATCTCTTTGATGTTGATGTGCTTGCTTAGAAACTGCGGATCCCAAAGACCCTGGCACTTCAAATCCGATGGGCTCAGTGTCGCGCCCCAGCCTGTTTGACTGGCATCCGTCATAATCGTAAAACTCGGATCTGGCAACTGCAGTGGAACTCCCTGAGTTAACCACTGTATGTCTGCCCAAGTCTGAATCTCTTGTTTCACTTGGCTTGACAAGAGTATGTCCGTTTCAAGCAAATGAATCTTCACTCTCCAATTCTGAGTCAGATAGACGTGGAGAGGACGAGTGCGTAGCCACCCCATCGGAATGAGATCCGAGGCAGCTCCGCACAGACCTATTAGTCTCATGAATTCCCTCGCTGACACTTTGTCTGAGTGAAGACAATAGCGAGCATAACAACTGACTAATTTCGCTCTGGTTAACGGCAGACGAACGAGATTGTTGTGCGTCTCGAAGCTCATTCCCAGGTGGGTAAATGACTTGGACGGCACCAGATCCGACTTCTCTTCGTTTACTATGAAACCGAGACATCGGAGCAATAGAAGCAGATTGTGCATGTCGTTCTGAAGCGTTAACTCGTTGCCGTATCTCTGAAGAATATCGTCCAGGTAAGCCGACGTTACCACAGACGAATGAGCTCGGAAATGAGTCATTACCGAGTTCATTACTCGAGTAAAAGCCCAGGGCGCTAGATTCAGACCAAAGCACATCGCTTGGAACTGATAAACAACACCTAGGACAGCGAAGCGAAGATACTTTCTGAACGCCGGATGTACCATGACGTGAAAGTACGCATCCTTGAGGTCTATGCTCGCAGCATAGTCGTTCACTCGAATGCTCGCTCTGACCGATCGAATGGTCTCCATATAAAACTTTGGAGCCACGATCAGCTTGTTTATCCAGCTTAAGTCGATCACTGGACGGAACGAGCCGTCTGGCTTCGGAACCAGAAAAAGATGGCTGTAGAAACCTGGAGATTCCTGGTTTTCTACGACCTCTATCGCGTTCTTCGTTAAAAGAGACTGGACTTCTGATAGAAGTGCCGTTCTTTTCTGACAATTTGACGGAAGCTGAGTCCATCTTGGACTTCGAGTTAATGGAGGTTTGCCTTTGAAGGACAGTTTTAGTCCTTCCGAAATAACCCCTCGAACCCAAGGGTCCTCCGTAATTGATTCCCAATTGCTTGAGAAACTCGACAGTCTTCCGCCCACCAGAACGCGACAGAGGTCTAGACCATCACCTTCTGGATCCGCGAGGTTTGCGGTAGGAGAAACCACGTCCTCCGCGACCCGCACCTCGCTCCGTCGGCCTAGGGGCGTCTGACCGGTTATTTCGGCCAGCATAACGGCCCCTAGTCGAGTCGCTACTCTGCCGGTCTCTAGAGTAAGACCTAGAGGACGCATAGGAACCTCTATAGGAACTTCCCCTGGATGAACTCGTCCCGGAAGTGCCTGGCCTACTCCTGTCTGCTGGTTCCGATTTCTTGGAAGCAGACTTAAACAGCAGAGAGTCCGAAGCTTTCTTTGTTAATTTATCATATATATCAGAAAGCTTGCCACTGAAGAGAAACTCTCCAGAGACCGGAGCGACTCTAAGAGAGTTTTTCACCTTACTGTCCACGCGTGTGGAAGTAGCTAGGGCCGCTTCACGTCTAGCTAACTCCAGATTTGCCACTGAAAGGGCGGAGTTATAAGTGGAAAAAGCTATGGCCCTGGACAGAACTCTTAAAGACGTTTGTACGTCTTGAAATTCTGGTCCTTCAAAGCGTAATGACAACGCTCTAGTAAGGTGATCTGCGTAGGACAGAGCGTCTAAACTAGCTCTGTTAGACGATATCGTCGTTTCCATCGTAGACGACGGAAGTGACATAGATGACGGCATGGATATATCAAGGTCTTCAGCCTGGTCGTCTAAACGCAGAGGAACTCTTTGGATGCCCTGACCTGCCGTATCAAACTTGTTCCTTTGATTAATAAACGGCAGCTGTAGAGCAGATGCCGGTAGGAAGGCTGACCTGCCCGTCTTGTTGGCAAGTTTATCAATAGCGTCATTCAATAATTCAAAAATCCGAGAGACATTCTTGGATTGTGACGGAAATTCCGGGACAATGTCCCTAAACCGATTAAAAAACTCGGTGTCCAGTGGCGCTATCACCCTCCTATCCGGCTGCGCAGCATTTTGGTCTGGCGGAACAACTTCTGGAAGGTAGTGCCGGATGAATTCTACGGCTATTTTATGTTGTTCCGAAAGGGAAATATCTAATTCATCAGAATCCCTTTCGCCATCCTGCCGGACCTCATGCAAATCATGTAAATCTCGGTCGTCCGCAACGGATCCAGCAGCAGAACCTACCGACCCAGCATCTTCTGACATTTCATGTTCCGACAGAGGCTCTGCCGGTTGCTGGGATGCTGCAATTAACTTTGCTATCTGTGATAGCACATCCGTTACAGAGGCCTCGGGAGCGGCGGTCTTACTGGATTTAGCCGCCGGAAGCTCCCTGGACGTTGCATCCTGCATACATCTTTTATGCGAACGTCCGGATGAAGAAGGCCTCGTATCCCTGGCTACCGGATGGCGTGACCTGGTCGCCATGGAATCCCTGGTCGGCAAAGCTGACTAATTCACTGGTCACATAGCCAAAGTGCGGTCGAGTGTGCTGCTGAGAGGATATGGAAGCCTTATAGGTAGCCTCGGCGGACTGCCTATATACCGGAGCATCCCGAGCGGCGGACGTATGCTCCGACTGCGTAACACTACGGACTACAACATCTGGTCCCAGATGCTGCTGTATGAGAGAGGGACCTCTCTCGCTTGCAGCCCGTGCCGAACTGGACAAGCTAAACACCGGACTGTCAGGCTTCCTCCGATCCATCCTCCTTTCCGT
Organism: Pictodentalium vernedei; assembly: GCA_031216915.1. Classification (NCBI taxonomy): domain Eukaryota; kingdom Metazoa; phylum Mollusca; class Scaphopoda; order Dentaliida; family Dentaliidae; genus Pictodentalium; species Pictodentalium vernedei. Next base: position 67,383,780 of record CM062291.1, on the reverse strand, counting down.
CGTCACTGGGTGTGCACGTGGATGTTTTATAGTGCTCGCAACACCCGACTCTCTTTGCTGGACCGCAACGGATGAACCCGGGTGCTGCCCCATTCGGTGAATGGACGCAACCCCGGTCGAGCTAGCGGACGTCAACCCCTTCGGGTTCCTTTCAGGGAATTGACGAATCTCCATGAGCACTTTTGCCGCCAGCTCTTCTCTTGTATGTGACGACGGAAGCACACTTCTGGGCGACATCACGGAAACATCACCCTGTTCTTGTTCCTCTGAAAAAGAGAATGAAATACTAGAGTGACTCTGAGGAGAAAGAACCGGAATGGACCTTTCTCCAGAAACAACATACCGTGACACACGTTTCCAACGTTTTTCATCCCATTTGAAACACACAGAACAAAGATCAGTATGAGTACAGAGAGAACAATTAATACAGAGATCATGAGAATCATAGGAAGACTTCCTCCTATTACAATTTGAACAATAATCATTCATTGTGAAATGTAAACAATCAAAGTACTCGCACTAATCCTTGAAAATAAAGATACATAATACAACAATCCATTATATTCATTAATAAATAATGATTTGAAAAGAAAAAATTTAAAAAAAACAAAACAATTTTTTTCAGAAGAGCCCAAGTTCCCAAAGGGAACCCTGAGCCCAATGGATCCCAAAAAAGCCTAAGTGTGGACAAAAATTTAAATTCATATTGAAAAAATTAATGAGACACTTACGGACAATAATGATGTATCTTACTATGAATAAGAGATGCAGAAGACAAATAATCACTATCAGCAGTAACTGTTGTCAACCTACTAGTAAGCAAAAGTGTCAACAAACCGGAAACATGACTCCAGGCACTGAAACAAACATGGCCCGAAATCAGTTACCAATTAAAACACTATCTGATGCAAAACAGAGGCTGCCAGAGAAGAAACTGTAGAACATCAGATGGTAGATGCAGACCAAAACGCCTAAACACCCCTAGGGTGAGGACGTAAACATGGGGAAAAAACAGAAATAAATCTGTTACCAAGCCAAAACTCCCAAGAAATTTTAGTAATAAACATTACAAAAAAATAAGCCAAAACATGGGAGAATAGCTAGGGGGGAATAAGGAAGGTAGAGAGGAAACACTGATCAAACAATGGTACTTCATAGCAAGAATGACAACATCAGGGCTATGCCTTGAAAAAAGGCAACTAGAAATAATTTCATAAAATAATTATAAGTTACAGCCCTGAACATTTTCTTGCACTAAATATTTTCCTCTCCTCCTTATGTATCCTCTTTATTTCCACCATTTCTCTCATGAATATGTGTCTGGCATCATGAAAACTGAGATTTGGAAGCACAGAGAAGTGTGACTGTTTTGAGGGCCAAACAAAGAATGATAATTGGCGCCAATTTCGGGACCTCCTTGACACTGCACTTGTGCAGAGGAATAAATGTATGGAGGACCATATAGGACATGTATTTTTCGGTTTTTGATGCAAATTTTGGGGATTGGGGGGGCAAAATTTGTGTTTGGCCCTGAATTAAGGAGATTAGCACCAGCTAAGTCTGGGTCATTGGTACAGTATAAAAATATGGTCGACTGGCAGCCATTTTTGTTGGAAATTGCGTGTAATTAGTTTTCTGCCTTGAACTTCTAAACAACATTTCCGATTTCAATAACGTTTGGTATGGAGTTGTAGCAGCATAAGATAAAAAACATAGCATCCAGGTTTGTTTCAGTCATATTTGTACATATTTATTGCTTACCATGGGGGACTATTGTCTGATTGTGGGCAATTGGCGTTGCACTTGTTTTGGCAGAAACTCTTTCAAAATGGAAACATCATGCCATTCTATTCATATGTGGATGCAGTGCTGAACTATTGAGTCCAGATAGCCTCGAAAGATTTTAAAGTCTTTCTGGAAAAAGATGCGATATTAGCAATTTAATGGAGTTATGTTGCATTGATCGGCGCACTTGTATTTTCCTTTTGCGAATTTTACAGTTGCCGCAACCTTCATGTAACCTTAACGATCGCTAGCTGGTTATTTCTAGGCCTGAATAATCTACAGTATGTTTAGAGAGATACCGCAGTAAATAATGTTGCACTATTTACATACGTATATATAAGCTTGTAGGTAGGATTTTGCTGCCTCCCCTCCTCCTAGTTGGAAATTCAGCACCAAGAAAACTTTTCAAAATGAAGCCATGAAAGGGGGCATAAAATTTATTCTTGTGACTGGAATGCCAACACATTTATGATAGAATTATCATGTTATTATTATTTGATATTATTCTGGGAATTGAATATGTGCTATTTATAAAACAAATGCTCAAGCTAAGAACTTTGAGCAGTTCACACTATCCTAACATTAAGTCAGATCTTTTGCAGGAATGATCAATTTTCGATGTTTCATCATTTTGTGACTGTGAATGATGGAATTAACTAGACATACTATAGAAATCTCGTACCGATTGACATGATGCATACTTATGAAGCTTGATATTGCATACACTGTAGTTGTAAATAGTAACAGTTGGAATTTTTGACGATTTGAAATCGAGTTGGAATTTTGGGAAGTAAAGGAGACATCAGCATCACCAAAGAAGTTCTAAAATCCAGATAGATGGAATTTCCACCTACTCATGACTTGTCCTCCGATTTTCCAGCTACAGGACATTTTGGCCAGGATACCCCCCTGTCACCATGTCCCTGAAAGCCACCCTTCAATAAATTATAACAAAGCAAAGATGAATAAACAAAACCCTCCCAAAACTAAACCAGTCAATATGATACAATAATAGTATGTATAACTTTACTGAGGTTTAATGTCACTAAGCATATTTGATTGCAGTATCAAAACAATACAAGTATGAAGTTATGATAATCCAATTGTTTATATCTGTTGTTGAATATCAACAGCAGCCACATAAACAGTGTTTAAACAGAGTTAAGCTTACACAATATTAAAAATGTACATTAGTAGACAAGCACTGGTCCAGTTTTAAATAAAGCTGAGTAACCTACCATGTTAAAGTATTGTCAGCAAATTATTTATTTATTTATTTATTTATTGGTGTTTAAGGTCACATATTTATGCACAATGGCTAATCATGACCGTGACAGTTTTACGGGTGGAGGAAGCCGGAGTACCCGGTGAGAACCACGAGCAACGGCGAGCAACTGTCAGCTCCCCAACATACTAACTCCACACATACAGGGTTAGCATTGGTTGAAGACAAGTGCAACATCGACGTGCAGTACGCCTTAGTACACAATGCCACCGTGCCCCCACGCGGGCAATGGAGATGAAGTGTCTTGCCCAAGGACACAACGCGGTTGCCGCAGGTGGGATTCGAACCGAGGACCTCTCGGCTTGCAGCCTGCACCTCTATCCACTGAGCCACTGCGCTCCTTGTCAGCAAATAACTGACTTTAAGTGAATGCACTTGTGTGAATAAAGCAAGATGTTATCTCGAAGGGGAGATAAATATATAGCTAAATATATCAAATGGTATTCTAAATTGGAGTTCTAAATATAAATGATGCTTACCCTCAGAGTGATGAATTCAGTGAGGCACAACAACCACCAGTGGCTATGTCATCTTCATCATAAATAAAATAAAATGAAGTCTTAATTTTTTCGATTGCTGAACATATCAGACCAGGGCAAGCCTGAAAATGGGGGCGTGGTGGCATTGCGGTAACCGGTTCTTGTCAGATCACCGAAGTTAAGCAACGTCGAGCCCGGTTAGTCCTCGGAAAGGTGACTGTCTGAGCGATCGATTTGGACTCCCGCATTGTGTCCTTGGGCAAGATAATCAAGTTAACCCTGATTGTCCACAAGGGGGCACGATGATGCCGTGTACTAAGGCGTACTGCACGTCGATGGTGCACATGTCTTCAACCAATCTAACCCTGCCTGTGCTGCTGTGTTGAGTTACGATGTTGGGGAGCTGGCTGCTGCATGTTGTTGCTCGGTGGTTCTCTCCAGGTTCTCCGGCTTCCTCCACCTGTAAAACTGTCACGGTCATGATCAGCTATTGTGCATAAGTATGTGACCTTAAACACCAATAAATAAATAAATAAATAATAAGCCTGAAAATAAGCAATCTGTCATGAGGTCCCCAGGGGGTGAATTTTATGATGCTATCCTATACGGTGGCCAATTTATCCTCTGGGTACCTCTTTCTGTTTAGGTTTGAGATCTTGATTCAGATCGACATTAACAGAGTGTAAATTTTGTGCAGGGTAGCATCACCAAATACACCCTCTGGGGACCTCATTTTGCAGGTGACAGTCTGCTTATTTTCTGGCTTGGACCAGGGGCCTCCTCTGTGATTGGCACTGTGAAGAATTAGTGATGGTCAAAACAGCATTTTTCAACTGAAGTAGTGGTCAGAAATGAAAAAGTGTCGGATTCACCCAACCAGCACTAACTGACTTTAGTGGGCTCACCCATAGTTCCTTCTGATGATCACCAGGTATTCCTTTTGTGATTGTGGTGCAGCTGCTTCGTTAGAAGCATCTGGAACTCAATTACAAAATTGATACCTGTGTAACAGGAGGAGAGATAAGTGCGGGAGCCAGGGTTTCCAACAGTCGACCTCTAGAACACAAAGTGACTGATTTACCACGAGACTAAGAGATCCAGACTAACCAGGCAGGTTGGTAAATGGCCTTTATACCTCGACTGCTACACTACTCTCCCCTTCTTTTGAGATTCACCACATGTGAATCTCACCCAGGTTTCTCCCTCAGAGCGATCGAAACACCTGCAGTGCCACCAACTGCTGAGTATCAGACAAGCCCCCCAAATGTAACAGGAGAAGAGATCAGTGTGGAAGCCGGTGGTTCGAACCGTCGACCTCAAGCACACAAAGCGATCGATTTACCTTGAGACTAAGAGATCCGGACCTACCAGGCTGGTTGGTAAATGGCCTTTATACCTCGACCGCTACACCTTAATCTGAGAGTCTGATTCAAAACTGCCAAAGCAAATGGTGTTTTGGTCAAGGCACAGTCATTTTACTATGGCAGTTGTTTTACCGATGCAAATATATTCAGTTGGCAGGCCTGTACATTAAAATAAAATGCCACTGTACCTTTGTCATTGGTTATTGCACCAAACAAGAAAGATCCAGTCCCAAGTGATCCTATCCAGAAATCCTCGTGGAAACAAAGAATTTACTTTGTCTGCAGATCTCAATTTATGTACTTTTACACAGTATATGTAAACACTTTATATCACAGAACACAGTTTTCAAAAAAATATATATTAATATATGAAATTTTTGTCTAGAATAGAACAAAGCACTGCATAATAGGAGACCTGAGTTAATTATGCTTGGTCACTACAGAGAAGTTATTAATTGGATTATCCAATTGAGAGTCAGTTTAACAAAGCTCACTGCATGCAGTTTACACATGTCGTGAAGTGGGACAAATCAAGTGAACCATGAATTGTCAACCATTATGATGCAGTGACTGAATTATATTTTTATACTGTACCAATGACCCAGACATAGCTGGTGCTAACTCTTAAAATATAGGGCCAAACACAAATTTTGCCCCCCAATCCCCAAAATTTGCATCTAAAACTAAAGAAAACATGTCCTGAGAGGCCCTCCACACTTCGCCCCTACTGCGCATGCGCAGTGTCAAGGACGTTCCGAAATTGGCGCCATTTATCATTCTAAGTTTGGCCCTTCATCAGTTAACATCTGACTGATCTTTGTGCTTTTAAATCTCAGTTTAAATGATGCCAGACACATAAATATTAGTGAAATGGTGATTCTAAGGAGGATAGAAAAGGAGGAGAGGAAAAGAATGTGTGACAGAATATTATCAGGGCTGTAACTTAAAATTTTTTAATGAAATTATGTTAAGTTACCTATTTTCAAGGCAGCAGCCATTTTGTTGTCATTCTGATTATTTAGTTACACTGTTTTTACAAGTGTTTTTCCTCTCTCCCTGTCCTTTAAGTTCCCCCTTGCTATTCTCCCATGCTTTTGGCATAATTTCTGTAATTATTATTACTAAAATTTCTTGGGAGTTTAGCTGAATAACAGAATGAATTCTGTTCTTTCCCCATGTTTACGTCTTCACCTACGGGTGGTTAGGCGTTGTGTTCTGCATCTACCATCTGATGTTCTGCAGTTTCTTCCCTGGAAGTCTCTGTTTTGTATCAGATGGTGTATTTTTGGTAACTGATTTCGGGCCTGGGTGCCTGGAGTCTTATTTTAGTGTTTTTACACTCATTGTTTACATTTACAACAGCCCTCTGTGTGAGGGGGGGATTTCTAAATAATAATATCTTTATGTTATTTCAATCATAACTAGATACATTATTATTGTTCGTAAGTGTTGAATAAATTGTTTAAAATATTTTTAAAATTTTTGTCCACACTTAGGCTTGGGATCCATTGGGGCTCAACGTTACTTTTCAGAAACTTGGGCTGTTCTGAAAAAATATTTTTTCAAAATATTTTGATTTCAATTATTTTTTCTATATTAATGGATCATATTATTATTATGTATTTTGATTGCCAGGGGTTAGTGCGAGTACCAGGACTTGTTTTCTTTTCACATTGAAAGGATATTGATCAATTGTTTTAAGAGGAAGTCTTCCTCTGACCTTATTATCATTCTATATGTGGTCAGTGTACTCGCATTAACTCCGGTTCTGTATCGTATGATTTCGATGACAATATGGGAAGCGTATGTCACGGTATGTTGTTGGGGATTTGGACACTCCGGTCCTTTCCCCGCAGGGTCACTCTACTTTATCAATTTCTATTTCAGACGATCAAGATTAGGGTGATGTATCTGTGATGTCTTCCAACAGTGTGCCTCCGTCGTCACAATTAATGAAGGGCTAGCGGAAAAGTGCTCATGTAATACGCCAATTGCCTAAGAGGACCCTAGTAGGTTCGACGGCCTTTGACGTCCGCTAGCTCGCCCGGTGTAGCGTCCATTCACCGAATGGTTCGGCAGCCGGGTTCGTCCGTTGCGGTCTAGAAGGAATTTTGGGGTGATGCGAGCACTATAAAATTAACTTAATGCACACCCAGTGACGGCGGATCGGAGGGAGAACGGAGGAAGCCTTTTAGTCCGGTTCATAGCTCGTTCCGGTCCATCCGGACGGCAAGCGAGAGAGGCCCCTCTCTCGTTCAACAACATCTGGCCCCAGATGTTGTGGTACAAATGTGTCGTTAGCGGAGCATACGTCCGTCGCTCGGGACGCTCCGTTGTATAGGCAGTCCGCTGAGACTGCTAAGGCTTCCTCTTCTCGTCAGCGCACACGACCGCACCTTGGCTGCGTGACCGCCGATATATTACCAGCTTCGCCGATCAAGGATTCTTCGGCGACCAGGTCACACCATCCGGCAGCCAGGGATTCGAGACCGATGGACTCCGGACGTTCGCATAGGAAAAGTATGCGGGAGCCATCTGATGCGGAGCTGCCCTCGGCGAAGCAGCGATAGACTGCGCCTCCGCAGGTCTCGACGCAGGACATTCTTGTGCACATAGCACAGCTTATCGCAGCATCCCAGCAGCCGACAGAAACGGTGTCGGATCGAGAATTATCCGACAGCGCTGGGTCGGTAGCCGGGGACTCGAGGCCTGCAGACTCCGGACGTTCGCATCGGAGCTTCCAGCGGCAATGCATCGTAAGTCCGCTACTGCACAGGCCTTGGGAACGGACGTGCTTTCCTTAATAGCACAGTTTATCGCAGCATCCCAGCATCAACTGAATCTGTCGCATATATTTTATCCGACGATGCTGGGTCGGGACGCTCCGCGGAAGCGGGTACGGACGTCCGAAAGTTTCATCCGGTCCGACGGGATACCGAAAGGGATTCGGTGGATTTCAAGCTTTCCCTTACGGAACAACATATGCTGCGATGCCGGATAAGAAACTGATAGCGTCGGTGGACTTAGAAATTTTTGGTTCGGTTCAGGGACATCGTCCCTCAGTTCCGACTTAGTCCAATAATGTCACACAAACTTTCGAATTATTGAACGACGCTATATATATTATTTTTTTATGCTTGCTATCCAAGCATTTCTGGTTTCTTGTTCGAAGAGTTATGGAGATGTCTTTCAAAAGTGTGCCTCTGTCGTCATAGTTAATGAAGAGTTAGCGGCAATAAGTGCTCATGGAATATGTCTATCGCTTACGGAGTGACATTCGCTAGCTCACCCGGTGTAGCGTACATTCATCGAATGGTTCGGCTGCCGGGTTCGTCCGTTGCGGTCTAGGAAGGAGATTTGGGTGATGCGAGCACTTTAATTACTTTAGTACTCACCCAGTGACGGCAGATTGAGGACAGATCGGAGGAAGTCAACAACATAGGGGACCGCATGTTGTGGTTCAGATATTTTACATTCGGAGCATATGTCCGTTGCTCGGGACGCTCCGTTATATTGACAGTCTGAGAGACTGTCTTTAATGCTTCCTCATCCTCATAGCAGGGCACACGACCGCACATTGGCTACGTGACCTCGAGTATCCGATCAGTTTCGGCATTCAGTGATTCCACAGCGAATAGGTCGCGCCATCCGGTAGCCAAGGGACACGAGGCCTATACACTCCGTTCGCTCGCATATTGGAAGTATGCACGGGGGTAACGATCTCGGAGCTTCCTGCGGCAATGCATCGTAAGACCGCTGCTCCTCAGGCCTCAGTGACGGACGTGCTATCCGAGTTAGCACAGTTGTTTCGCAGCATCCCAGCAATTGACGGTTTCTCGGTCGAATCAGGAATTATCCGACGGCGCTGGGTCGGTGCGGTCCGCGGTTGCATCAAGCTACGGACGACCGAACGCTTTATAGGGTCCGACAGGATGGCGAAAGGGATTCGAAAGATTTCGAGTTTTCCCTTTAGTAGTATCGGAAGATGCCTTTCATATCTTCTGGCATTTCTTCCAGTGATTATTTTTCGGACTTCATTGCTGCGATCTTGGATAAGAGACTTATAGCGTCATTGGACTCGGATTTTTCGATCGGTACAGGGACTTTGTCCCTGACTTACCGACGCAGTCCAATATTGTCATTACAACATGTGTTTTATTTTTCGACGCTATATATTTATATATATATACAAGACGGCTACTAAGCATGATAGTTTAGTTTCTTGTCCGCGTGGCTCATTTCTGCCATTTTATCTTTTTTTACATATAGTTTATTTTGGCAGAGCAGGGCATACCGAGAGTTCATATGCGTCTAGACGGTGTGATTAAAGACTGCATATATTCTTTTTTCACCGTTTATGTCTTTTCCAATTTCAATGTTGGGAACGACATTATGTATATTAGACTTAACTTAGACGCTTTATTATACGTAATCCGCCTTACTGAGGCGTTATCATTACGTCTTCAAGAAAAGATTTACGGGATATTATTCTCAATGTAATTTCTTTTGAGGGCAGTAGTTTGTTCACGTATAACTCCGCCCTTCAGTGGCTGATTGGAGTTGGTTAGACGTGATGCAGCCCTAGCTACATCCACGCGTGGATAGTAGGTTAAGAACTCTCTCAGAGTCGCTTCGTTCTCGGAGGAGCTTCTCTTCGACGGCAACTTTCCGGCAATCCATGAATTGCTTGATTTATACATTCTCTTGTCTATCTAGTGTTACAAGAGATTCAGACTGGGGCAAACATTCGGTGGTTGACTCAGAGAGTGCCGCCGCAGTTGCCGGACCCGAGTGTGGCTGTTATGACGTTGCCAGTCAAACAGATTGGGATATTTACTGATCCCTACGGATTCGAAGTGCCAGGGTCTTTGGGTTCCGCAGTCTTTTAGCTATCAGTTAACTTCCGCGGAATAATGTTTTTTAGGCTTGCTTTATGTCATTGCATGAACATTATTCAGAAACGCATGCCCAAATTCCTGTCCTTTAATTCGACAGTAGTGGCGTATCTCCGGAACCAGGGAGGCACTCTTTCGTTTCCGTTATTAAATTTAATGGAAAGAATCCGTCTGTTGGTTATAGTACACCAAGTTCAGTTTTGGTCCGTCATATTCTGGGTCGTCTGATTGTTTTATCGCACTCCCGTTCTCTTACGGGTCGCTTGTTGCTGTCAGAATGGACTCTCAACAAACAAGTATTCAATCAGATTTGCTATCTATGGGAGCGCCCAATGATGTTTTATTTATGACACAGCTGGCTAATCAATTGCAGACGTATGTGTTGGCTTGTCCAGATCTCTGAGCTAATACTGTTAACGCTCTATTGATCTATAGGACAGAATGATAGGATACGCGTATCCTCCGGCGCTGTTGTTTTTAGCAGGTATTGCTAAGATAAACAACCACAATACATTTCTGTTGATAGCATCTCTATCTTCACAGAGATCATGAGTAATTTACTCTCTTGTCTACTGTGGATCTTAACGTGAATTCTTCCTCTATGTGAGGATCTTTTTTCACTGGGTAAATCGTGTCATCTTTATCACAACCAGCAAGGTCGCAACCTTCATGTATTCCGTTGTGTGGTCCGTATTGCATTGTAAGCACTGTACTGGACGAGCTTTGGACGCGATTTCTTACTATAGGAGATCCTCTTCTTCGCTATTCTATGCGACTAAAGTGGAGGCTCTTCCGTCGTGGTGTAGGGATCATTATGTTCATATGGTTGATCCCTCCATACTACTCATTGCTATTTTTTAGTATACTTGTTTCACAAGATCTACTGCAGCCTGTTGTTATTTAGGTTATAGGTTTATGTTACCTCATACCTATGCACTCTACGATAGTTTACAATTGAGTCTTTTGTCTCTTTATCTAAGTCAGTTAGTAACTTTTTGATAAATAGACTTAGAATCTTTAGATTAAATTCCTATACGGATTTTAACTTCAGGTTCTTATTTAGCTAAGTAATCATTTGAGCCTTTGGAAACAGTAGTTTTCAAATTCTGACCTTTTAGACAGTAATTCTGTTGGTTTCTCTTTTACTGTAGAGTCAGTGAGTTTCATGCACTATCGATGGATGATTTTCACTTTCATAGTTTCGGAATCAATACTTCCGTTACTATTTAGGTTGGATTGTTGCATAAGAGTTAGGCTCCTATTATCCGGAACCTATTATTTTAAGGTCCTTCCGTCTTCGTATGGGCATAGGCCTTTACTCTTTCCGGGTACAGTTTATGTATTTATAAACAGATATCTGTTTATTACAAGGGCGTAAGCTTCTTCTGTCTTTGATGTCTAGTAGAAGGACGTTACGCTCCATTTTATTGTTAATGGATTCTATTAACTAGCGTACTGCTTATGGTATATCATTGGCTTAGCAGTTGTGCTTAAGATTTCGGCTCATGAAGTAAGAGTTCTTCTACTTCTTGGGCTTACATTAATAGTGTTCTATTATAGATTTTTGAAGGCTGCTCATTGCGCTCAGCCATCCATTCATGAATTTTATCTCAGAAATATCGAGTCCATTTCTGGAGGCCTCTATTGTTAGGTCTATTATCTACTGCTCAGAATGTCATTCACTTAACAGTTGCTACTATAGCTAGGTAGGCTGTCTGTTTCGGCAGTGTCTCCGTTCGGCTGCCCTCTTCGCTCTGGGCTATTTGACCCAGGGCAAGAAAAAGGGGGGGGGGGGGGAGGGTGTTCCCTTGGGTCACCTGTTTTTACTATGAAAACAAGGGGATACCTCCTCTGGAGTTAGTAATTCTGAGCTGTTATTGGGATGGTTGTTTAGTGAGAAGTTTAAGTTTATAAAATTCATTCAAGTCTTAGTTTTTAAAGTATAGCTTTTGAATATTGCATATGTCAACGGACATGATTATGCAATTCTCACACACTTTTAGGAGTATAAGAGTCTCTATTCTCTAGACTTACTTTATTATTGGCTTACTTTAAAAATTATTAGTATAAGGATTATTGGATACTAATAGAGTACATGGATGTATGAAGCTCAATTTTTGGAAGGTGTTGTATCTTTCTAATTTATCATAAATAAGAAAGATACATGTAAGGCCTATTACTTCTTTTCCCTACAGGGGATGACTCTATTTTATTTTATTGAGCGTATTCCATTTTGCTCTATGTCCTTGGCCCTCCAGCCTTTTTACTATTCAGCTATGTCTGGGTCATTGGTACAGTATAAAAATGTTAAAAAATTTATAGTAATTTATATATTTTTTATACTTACCAATGACCCAGACGGGGATGGCCCTCCCAGGAGTTGGGAACTCTTGCCTCCCCGCTGAGTACATAGCGCTTACCAGGCACTGGTTATTAGAATGATAAATGGCGCCAATTTCGGAACGTCCTTGACACTGCGCATGCGCAGTAGGGGCGAAGTGTGGAGGGCCTCTCAGGACATGTTTTCTTTAGTTTTAGATGCAAATTTTGGGGATTGGGGGGCAAAATTTGTGTTTGGCCCTATATTTTAAGAGTTAGCACCAGCTATGTCTGGGTCATTGGTAAGTATAAAAAATATATAAATTACTATAAATTTTTTAACTTTTTAAACATCTGAGTGATAATACTGTATGTACAACAAACAAAAATATACAATAAGACCAGAAAATATATCATCCTGAAATAAAATATCAGTCTTAATGAAATTTCAGTGTACAATTTAACCCTGTCACAATTTATCTAAAAAATGAAAAAAATGAGATTTTGATTTGATGATCAAGTTTAACTCTAAACCAACTGAGTATTTTAAAAATATTTTTCATCAAATCTAGTCATGGCTGCTCTGAAGCAGCCATGAATAGATTTAATGGAAAATTCATTTGAGTTTGACTCAAGAAATTGGTGGTAAAAAAGTTGATCCTTTTTATAGGTGAAAATTGGGTTAAGCAGGTGCAAATGTTCTTTTAGTGGCAAGAGATTTCCTGTCCTGGGTAGGAATATCTGCCGGCAGCATGCAATGATGCAAAGAATTAATTATAAAAAAGAGTACAAAAGAAATAAGCACATTTCTTCTCCTCTGGTCATGCTACATACAGTCTAGAGGACTGAGGTCTCAATTTTCAGAAAATGTCACTTTCTCCATCCATCTTTCCATCCATCCATTTGTCCATCTGATTATAACTCAAGGTCATAGCTAGCTCTATGGTCAAATTCACAGACCATTTATTTGTTTGTTCCTCCATTCTAATTTTGTCTGGCCCATAAAAATTATTCAGTGGACCGATCTTGTTTGCACCTCATGCAAAAATTGCTTTAGCCTTATGACTCAAATAGATGTCATGACCTTGACCCCTTCCTTCTGATGAGAGGCCATTTGTTATTTGTTCCCATTGTGACTTTCGTCTATCAGAATTTATTCAATGGACTGATCTTGTTACTACACAGAATCCTTACTTATGACAGTATTGACTCAAGGGTCTGTCAGTCTTTCGATTTTGAGGTGAGCTGTCACTTTTGTACACCTGCAATTTTTAGCTTAACTTAACAAAGTCAAGATAAGCTATTGCCATCACGAATGTGGAAGTCTGTGAGTCTTTGCCACAGCCTTCGCCCCGAAGTTCTTGTCTGATCATCACAAAATCTCATAACCAGGTTCAAGGTCATGTCTAGATGAGAATGTCCCCTTTTGGTTGCGATCGGACAACTGTGATGGCTGCGAGAGCCCAAAGTCTGAAAACCTTTAGCGCAGTCTACAGGTCGTCATATTTAAGAAGGGATTTCATTGTAGCTTGGTAGGATAACTTCATATAATGTCTAGATGAGAACGTCCCCTTTTGGTTGCGATCGGTCAACTATACCTCTGTGAGAAACCCGAAAACCTTTAGCACAGTCTACAGGTCTTATTTATGAATGAATTTCATTGTAACTTGGTAGGACTCTGTATAATGTCTAGATGAGAACGTCCCGTTTTGGTCATGATCAGTCAACCGTGACGGCTGCGAGAGCCCGAAATCTCGAAAACCTTAACCTTTTAGCACAGTCTACAGGTCATATTTATGAAGGGATTTCATTGTAATTTGGTAGGATGACTCCATATAATGGCTAGATGGGAACGTGCCCGTTTGCTCATGATCTGTCAACTGTGTTGGCTACGCGGGCCCAAAAACCTTTAGCACAGTCTACAGGTTGTATTTATGAAAGGATTTTATTATAACTTGGTAGGATGACTCTGTATAATATCTAGATGAGAAATGTTGTATTTTGGCTGTGATCAGTCAACCATGACAGCCACAAAGGCATGCGACCTAGATTTGTTTAGCACAGTCTACAGTTCATATTTATGAAGCAATTTCATTGTAACTTGGAAGGATAACTTGGTATAATGTCCAGATGAGACTCTTGTATTTTGGTCATGATCAGTCAGCAATTTCCGTCGTCTGGTCACTTGACCTAGATTCCTTTAGCACTGCTTAGAGTTTGTTTTTACAAAGGGATTTCATTGTAAATTAGTAGGATAACTTGCTATGATATCTAGATGAGACTCCTATTTTGGTCATGATTGGTTAGCGGTGACCGCCGAACCGTCATTCATCTAAATTTGACTCCGGCAATCATTGGTGAAAAAATCCATTCAATTTACAGGGTGGAAATTGGATTAGATACACCCAAATTATACATATTTCAGTGTCTAGAGAAATACTGTCCCGGGCAAGAATATCTGCCAGCAGCATGCAAGGAGTAATTAGGAGTTAATTTTTTAGTACAGTCTATTGAAAACATAACCTACAGGGAACAGAAATTAACATATTCTCATTTATCACAATTCTTGTCTTATTTTCATAATCCTTTCAAAACATTGAACATTATCCTTTTCATAAAACACTTCACACAGACAAGTTAAGCTACAGTGTTATTGACACTTTCATTAGTTTCTGCAAGTAAACAATAGCGTACTTTTTAAGTCTACCTAGTAAACGATTAAAGTCTGTTTCATTTTGATTCCATTTCGACTGTTGATCAGCTCGGATGCTCACTGGACTCTCCGTTAGCATCACTAATTACAGCCAGAATGATTCTACCACACAAGTTATTGGGCATGCTAAACTGCCTAAATGTAACCAACACCAGAGACTGGCCCATCCGATGATCCACGTCTCTGGTAATACCTGCCAGGTGATATTGGACTTTCAGATACCACCTGGAACGGCGCCAGAAAAGGACCCCCACCAGAAACCAAAGAAGCCAGCAGCCAGATCATCGGCCTCTCTGGGGAGCGGTAGTACCTTAGCCCAGTCGGGCTCTGGTCCATCCCCGCAGAACACTGAGAAAACCAAGCACAAGAAAAAGAAGAAAAGCCCGTCCTCAAAGCACTGGGATGCCAAGCGCGCAGAGGATTGGAAAAAAAATAAGGCAGAAGAATCCTGCAAAGAGAAGGAAGAGGAGATGGAAGTCCACACCTCTAGCCAACAGGAGAAACCTCCAACAGACACAACCCTTACAACAGACATCTCTCTCTCTAGTACCATCTCCAGCCTGGACCCCCAGGCTAAACATGGAGATGACGAAGAAATAAGTAAGCTTGCTTGCCCACGAACTGGAAGAACAGATCTTGGGCACTGAAGACGAGCAAAAACTAACAAAAGAGGACATGGACGAAGCCACTCTTCAAAACGAGTTTGAAATCAAGAGCAAGAATGACATGAAGACATTGGAAGCCAGCTGGGAGAACTTCGAAAGGCAACAGCGACACTACAATCACTAGCGCAAAACAGGACGACAACACAACCTTCATCTCCAATAGTCATGGAATCGCCACCTCCACCTCCAAAGAAGAAGTGGAGGATCACAAGCAGTAGGAAGAAGACCATCCAAGCAGCCACCAGTCCACTATGGGCAGTACATGCACGAGAAACAAAAACACCGACATCTATCCACTTATGGGATGCACGTTGCATCCCCAAGTGCAGAATCCTTTGCAGGCCCAATCATTAAAGTCTGTTCATGGGATTTGGCCAAATAATATAATGCATGCACAGAAATATGAACAATATACCATGAATTATAAACTGTAGCATTCCTACCAGGGTATTCTGTTTTGGATATGCTGTAAGTGTTTCTATTTGCAGAACGCATTTAACCCTTTACCCAACGTAACGGCCAAAACCGGCCAGCGCTATTCTCAAAAATCGCCAATTAATTTTCATCATTTTTTCATTTTTTGTCTCAAAAACATAGGTTATGACCCCTCATTGGAACGAGCTCGTCGAGCTCGTTCCAGTGAGGGGTCATAACCTATGTTTTTGAGACAAAAAATGAAAAAAATTAGTTATTCAAGAATTTTTTTTGCAAGTGTCGTCTGCTTTTTATGTTAGGTAAAGGGTTAATAAACCTGAAATGATCACCAGCAGTTTTGTTTCATCTTGTGAAACCACCAGAAAATTAAGAAACCTTGAGTAAAGTTGACCTCACAGAGGAAAACCTATCCAAGAGAATTATGTAGAAAAAAATGTGACCTGAAAGCAATCTTGAAGATTTTAGGGGGGTTAGTGGACTACTGGTACTGATCCATTGCACGTATTCTACTAATTCCTACATTGTGTACTCTGACATGCTAAGTTTAGAGTATTAAGCTCATGTTGTTTACTATTTTTAAATATTTTGAGCATTGTTGGGGCAATGTTGGCTCAAAAAGTGAGGGTTGGTGGGGGGGGGGGGGGGGGGGGGGGGAAGCTTGCGCCTCCCCATCACCAGCCCTGCCCTTGTAGAACATTAAAGTTTATTTCATAAGTTTCTGTCACTAACCGAATAATATTCCATGACAGCTTTTTCCGGAAGAGTGTTACATTACAGTGTTTCATTGTCATAATCCAGTAACTCTAGGTTTTACATGTATAATCATTGTAAAGGACATCATAGTTCTGGGAGTGTTAACAAATGAATACAGTGGGTATTCGAATAAAGATATTTGTCAAAGGTCTAGCAATTTAGGCACTTAAAATTTGTCACTGTTCAACAGAAATAGTATTGCAGGGATCAAAATACATTTTTGTATTTGCAGAGTGAAATGCTATACATTTAAAAAAAATGTATAGCATTTTCTGTAAATTGAGTAGCATTCTTATGTTTCAAATTCAATATACAATATTCAGTGCATTTGTTCCCAAGAAAGCATTTGACACTTAGTTACATGTATTTTAGTGGTAGACCTACTTGAAGAAAAAAAAATACAAAGAAATTTATACAGCCGGATAATGCTGTTATTAACTTTCAGTTGCAGCATTACCTGGGTCTGTAAATATGTGTAGTGCCGCCTGGCACAAACACACATGGAATCTTTAACTCTCACTACTGTAGTTTTAAAATTTTCAAGTGGTTTGATCCATGCATTACCAGTACATACATGTATGGTACAGACATACTGATTTGGTATTCTGTCATAGTGTGGGCTTCTATCCCCAATTAACCTTTTACCCAATGAATCGCCCACATCCGCCCGCGTAATATGTAAATTCAACAGTTGAAAAAATATTATTTTTCATAAAATTTCTACAAAACCATAGCATGTGACCCCTCATTGGAACGAGCTTGTCGAGCTCGTTCCAACGAGGGGTCACGATATGGTTTTGTTGAAATTTTTTGAAAAATTTGAAAAAATGATATTTAAAATAATAAAATTCGATATCGTCTGCATTGGGTAAAGGGTTAACTTTTTCACTCTAGTGGATACTTGAGGACTTTGAGGCAAATCGACAGTTCATGAACCACCAGGTATTCTACCCAGTGGTCCATGGACTGCTGATTTTCAATTGAGCCATCATGCTTCTGACGTACAAGCAGTTACAAGGTAGGACTAATGCCTATTGTCCACCATGATATAGAACTTAAGAATGTGTATCGCATTTCGCTATGCATATTTAATGATTGCATAGCTTTTCCTGAATTTTGCATAGCGAAATGCGATGTGATACCGCTTAGTTTGATCCCTGCAGTATTGATTCTCATGAAATTCTGTTGCTAGAATCAATCTTCAGTTCTTAAATAATTTAGAATTTGAGAGTATTGTAAAACCCTTTTAAGTACAACCACTAAATGTGTCATAGTGAAAAACAAAATTCTATAAATTACAAAAGTTTACCTCTTTGGGAAGGAGGGGGGGGGGGGGTTGTCTAGTTCCAAGTTTTGTGTGTTTTCTTGTCTAAACCCTTTACCTAACAGGAAAGGCAGACGACACTTACAAATTATATTCTTGAATAACTAAATTTTTTTCATTTTTTGCATCCAAAGCATAGCTTATTATGACCCCCATTGGAACGAAATCAACAAACTTGTTCCAATAATGGGTCATAAGCTATGTTTTTGAGACCAAAAATTAAAAAAAATAATGAAAATTGAATGGTGATTTTTGTTGGCAGCACATGTTCCTACACAAATGCTTTTGGTGCTCTTGCTGATGAAAATTTTAGTACCTTGGCATTGTTGTCCAGTGAAGTCTTGGCTTCCTGTTCAGGCAACCGAGACTTCAAGAGACACCACTGCTAAGTCAAAGTGTTACATTATAATGAGGGAGCAATAAAGTAGAATTATCCAGGCTTTCAAGGACACTTGCAGAACCCGTGATGGGTATCAAATGAACATTTTGCAAGAATCAAAGTTGATACACATTTTTTCCCTTGCGAGAATTATTCACAAAAATTGATTCTGCTTCTCCAGTGAATTTTAATTCCTGCAAGTGGTTGCCCTACTTCTTTTAAGCAAATGAACTGATTGTTCACCTGATTTGTGGAGGTCTGCTGTATCCTAAAAAAAATGTTATCTGAGATGCGATCGTGTGAAATTCTTCAGGTTTGTGGGTAGAAATGCTGATAGAGAATTTCTACTGGATTATGACCCAGTCACAATCTGGTCAAAAGGTACAATCTGCTTCTGTAAAAGCAGTGTTGTACTTTTAAGTATTGTGAATAAATATGCTTAAAGGGGCAATAAGCTGCTAATTTTAAAAAAAGGGTGCGCGGTGGCTCAGTGGTAGACTGCTGGACTTGTATGCTAGAGGTCCTAAGTTCTATCCCCGTCCGGGCGACCTGCATTGTGTCCTTGGGCAAGGCACTTTATCCCGGTTGCCTACAGAGGGGCATGATGACGCCGTGTACTAATGCGTACTGTACGTCAATGGTACACATGTCTTCAGCCACTGTAACCCTGCTTGAGCAGAGCTTGAACAGAGTTAGAATGTTGAGGAGCTGACAGTTGCTCGTTGATGCTCGGTGGTTCTCTCTGGGTACTCCGGCCTCCTCCATCCATAAAACTGTCACGGTCACGATTAGCCATTGTGCATAAGTATGTGACCTTGAAAACCAATAAATAAATTGAAAAAAAAATATTGACTCTCAGATTTTGCATGTCTGTGAAAAAGCAAGTAAAAAACCACCACATGCAAAAGTATAAGCCATCAACAGCAATGTAAAATTACTTATATCTGTAATTAAAAAGTTTTAACCCTTAAAGACCTAACGTATTTCCAACTTCTACGATGTCAGAATAGGTGCCCTTAACCTACCATCATGAGTCGGTCCTGCTGACAATAAACAATTTACATAGGCAGTGGTTTCTAGTCAAGTCTTGGCAGCCTATTAAGACCAGAAATCACTGTTAAGCCATTGGATGTGGTCAAGTGTGAATTCAGGGCAATTGTCCAGGACCCTTAAGGATTAATGCAGACGAAATTTCAGACAACATGATAATGTGAAGATATAAACAAAGTTACTTCAAAGTTATTGAAAGTAAACATTCCCTGTGACATCATTTCTAATTTTAACTTCGCTGCTGTGCAAAATTTCAATTTCTAATTTCTAATTTTAACTTTGCTCCTGTCCAAATAAAACAACTACGAACAGCAGCTGTGCATTATTTTAACACTAATTGGGCTTAATTAAATAAAAAACTTTTTTATTATTTCAAATAATTGCATTATGTATCCAATAAATTTAACCCACAGCATGTTTATCGACAATGGCAATCTCAAGTTGATCTCAATTATGTGTATTCTATAAATAGACCCACAGGAACTCAAACTTAACTTTTGTCCTGAGAAAGTTGATTTCAACGATTATAGAAAATGCCATTGCCTCGAAATTTTCCATGTGTGATCGGCTCACCAGTTGGCATTGAAAAACTATGACAGCATTTTTCAAATACTTTACTAAATTCTCACCTAAAAGTTAATTTATTTAATCGAATTAGATGCTTTCATACAATTGATATGTAAAACATAAGGGTACTTTTGCATAACGGATATTGTGGTTTCGTTAAATGGTCAACTTATTTTTTTCAAAATCATGGTTTATTATCCCCTTAACTCTTTACCTAACACGAAAAGCAGATGACACTTGCAAATAAAATTCTTCAATGACTAATTTTTTTGACTTTTTGCATCAAAACCATAGCTTATGACCCCTCATTGGAACGAGCTCATCAATGAGCTCGTTCCAATGAGGAGTCATAAGCTATGGTTTTGAGACAAAAAAAAATGAAAATTGAATGGTGATTTTTAGCTCAACTTTGGCAAAGCCAAATTGCCAAATTTGAGCTTATGCCATGGTCCGTCTGACCGTCAACAATTGGATACGGCTTGGGCTAGAGGCCATATTTATGAACCGATCTTTACGAAACTTCTTGGGTACCTTTGTTATGACCGTGGGACGAGAACGAGTGTTTTTGGGTGCGGTCCAAAATTCAAGATGGCTGCCAGCCACCATTTTGTACCGACGATGCAGAAATCTGTTTTTTGTACAGAACTTCCATATGAAAGCTCTGATTTGAATAATTTTTTGTATGAATGTTTAGTACCATGGGATACATCACATATAATACAGGTTTTTTTTCTTGTGCATAAATTATGCAAATTTGACTAACTTGATGTTTTTTGGTGTTACTTTCAGCACTGTAAGTGCAAATGCCAATACGGCTCGGGCTAGAGGCCATATTTATGAACCGATCTTTACGAAACTCCTTGGGTACCTTTGTTATCACCGTGGGACGAGAACGAGTGTTTTGGGGTCCGGTCCGAAATTCAAGATGGCCGATGGCAGCCATTTTGTACAAAATTTGGTGCAATCAGATTTTTGCACAGAACTTCCATATGAAAGCGCTGATTTGAATAATTTTTTGTGTGAATGTTTAGTACCATGGGATACATCACATATAATACGGGTGTTTTTCTCGTGCAGAAATTATGCAAATTAGATGAACTTTGATTTTTTCAGTGCTACTTACACACAGTAAGTACACATATCAATACGGCTCGGGCTATAGTCTGTATTTATGAATCGATCTTCATGAAACATCTTGGGTACCTTTGTTATCACCTTGGGACGAGAACGAGTGTTTCTGGGTGCGGTCCAAAATTCAAGATGACTGCCAGTGGCCATTTTGTACCGAAATTAAGTCTAATCAGTTTTTTGTACATAACTTCTATACGGCTCAGGCTAGAGGCTGTATTTATGAACTGATCTTTACGAAACTTCTTGGGTACGTTTGTTATCACCGTGGGATGAGAACGAGTGTTTTTGGGTGTGGTCCGAAATTCAAGATGGCCACCAGCAGCCATTTTGTACCAAAATTAGTGCAATCAGTCTTTTGTACAGAACTTCTGTATGAAAGTTCTGATTTGAAAATTTTTTTGTATGAATGTTTAGTAACATGGAATACATTGGGGGCGTGGTGGCTCAGTAGGTAGAGGTGCAGGCTGCAAGCCGAGAGGTCCTCGGTTCGAATCCCACCTGCGGCAACCGCGTTGTGTCCTTGGGCAAGACACTTCACCCCCATTGCCCACGTGGGGGTACAGTGACGCTGTGTACTAAGGCGTACTGCACGTCGATGGTGCACTTGTCTTCAACCAATGCTAACCCTGCTTGTGTGGAGTTGGTATGTTGGGGAGCTGACAGTTGCTCGCCGTTGCTCGGTGGTTCTCTCCGGGTACTCCGGCTTCCTCCACCCGTAAAACTGTCATGGTCATGATTAGCCATTGTGCAGAAATATGTGACCTTAAACACAACTAAATAATAATAATAGTATGAATGTTTAGTAACATGGAATACATCACATATAGTACGGGTTTTTTTCTCGTGCAGAAATTATGCAAATTAGATGAACTTTGATTTATTCAGTGCAACTTATACACTGTAAGTGCACATGTCAATACGGCTCGGGCTAGAGGCAGTATTTATCAACCGATCTTCACAAAACTTCTTGGGTACCTTTGTTATCACCTTGGACGAGAATGAGTGTTTCTGGGTGCGGTCCAAAATTCAAGATGGCTGCCAGTGGCCATTTTGTACCGAAATTAGGTCAAATCAGTTTTTTGTCACAACTTCTACACAGCTCATATTTGTGAACTGATCTTCACGAAACTTCTTGAGTACCTTTGTTTTCACCTTGGGACAGGAATGAGTGTGTTTTGGGGTGCCTTTGTTATCACTGTGCTATGAGAACAAATATTTTGGGGTTCAGTCAGACCCACTCTGGGACTCAAAAGATTTCTTTTCTAGTTTAGCATCTAACTGTCACCCACCTTTACAATACTTTACCTATACATTTCTTACAGGCTACGGCCAGTATTTATGTACAGACCATTACAATACTTTATATGTACCTTTGTTATCAGGTCATTACCTAGATGTTTGTCATGGCTGTGTCACATACTATACATGTACATGTCTTTGTCTTGACAAGTTGAGCTACAGTGCCATTGACACTTTCATTGTGAATAGCAATGGCCGGTTTTGATCGTTATGTTGGGTAAAGGGTTAAATTTATTTATTTTTGTTTACTTTTGAAGGGAAAAAGATTATGGCTGAATATGGATGGGGACTCTCAGATGAACTTGTTAAAAAGGCTCGGAACGTTCTGAATGAAGTACCAGAGAGAATAGAGAGTGACATTGAAGCAGTCAAAGAACAAATTTTAACTAGACCTGATATAAGTAAGTTCTTACAATCACTGTATTCAGTTCCTAAGGACCTTTCAGTCTGGCAAGACTAGAAATAAGCAACCAATCAGCATTAATGACAGCCACAACTTGCATAAACTTGCATGTTTAACAGTTACCAATTCACTTGTGTCTGACATAATGACCAGTAGTTCCCCGTGCAAAGCCCAGAAAGTGAAGCAGTGCTTGTTTTCTGAGGTAAACAAGCTCTGTTTTTACTGGTAAAAATACAGTATGTGGAGGGAGGATTACCACCAATACGCCTGTCACCGAGTGAGCGACTGGGAGCATAAAGGATTAAAACCCACGGCGACGCAGCTTAGTAACAAGCACAGTCCCCGGAAAATCGAGTGATGGGGATGAGTGATCAGGTTATGAAACGAACAGTGAATTTGATGGTTCAAGCGAATCTGCCGCATCAGCTAGTGATAGAGATTGTTTTGGTCAAGTAACCTAACATTATATCTTGTATACATCAGATTTTAATCTTCTCAGGTGGTACCATGGAACCCTGTTAATTGAATAGCCACTTTGCCAATGAAAATTATTCAATTAACCAGAGTATTCAATTAACCGGGATTGTGTCACTTTCCTGTATTCTAGAGATAAACTTAGCATTTATTCTATTATATCTTGTTTGACAGAGCTCCATGAGCTCTGTCAAACAAGATATAATAGATTAAATGACTATATTGGATGTACTGAAGTCAGATAGGTCTATAACCAAAGGAAAACTGGGGAGAGTCAGAGTAATTTCTCGACATGGTACAAGATTTTTATTCAATTAACAGGAGTTTACTCTACAACCTATATTCAATTAACAGGTCAAATTTGTTCAGGAGGTATGGTAAATGGTTTTGTGTTGGGAAATTATATTCATTTAACAGGGATATACAATTAAGAGATATCCAATTAAGTGGGCTCCACTATAGTACTTTACGAATCTTTTAAAGACTTATTTTACAACACAAACTTGCATAAAATTTGATCGTTTCTCAAGGAAATCAACCTTTTTAATAAATTTTAAATTGTTTTTAATCTATTCTCATATATTCATACATATGTATGTATTCAACATGTGGATTTACACGGTATTCTTTAAAAACTGGTCTAATTTTGAGAGTTTGGAGGGTCTAGAAGTCCTGCCACGAATAGTGCGCTTATGTAGGCTTAATTGCGCGTTGGAATTGCGTGCAATTGGCATATCGAATGGCATCCAAAGCACGGCTGGTTCTCCTGGTTACTCATAGCAAACACATGCAATGTTTCTGCCAATAGACCTCCGGGTTACCTGGAGGTCCATTGGCTGAAACATTGCTTGTGCATAGGCCATATGTATAGAATTTGTTAGCTTTACTTGGGCCATAACGTGCACATTAACGCGCATATCAACGTGCTATTTGTGCACATTTCATGACAGGACTTCTAGTTTTAACTGTAGTCCAGAACACCAAGATTCTTGAGTCAGGTCTCCCCCCACCCCCAAAGTTCTGACTCTTGTGCCAAGCCTGGACCCCTGATCTCCTGGCAAGAACTAGCCAGATAAGTTGCCTGTCGTATATTGGAATACAAGTTGCCACCCATGTAGCGGTAAAGGGTGGTCCCCAAAAGTGGCTGTTGTTGTCGTCTATCCAGAACACATCAAACTGTACAGCTGGAAATTGATTAAAACAGCCTGAGGCAGACTTTACTTGCCAATGATGGCCCACCATCGCTCCACGACTCGAAGTGGCAGACTTTACTTGCCAATGATGGCCCACCATCGCTCCACGACTCAACTTCGAAGTGGCAGACTATACTTGCCCGACAAAACACTACAGCACATTCGGGGAGAGGTAGCACCTTTGTGAGAGGACCCCCCTTGCTCTGGTCCTCACCCGAGAGTCCAGTCGACGACCTACACAAAGTCAACCCAACACAACTGATCATCTAGCCTTGGACATCTGCTGAGTACGCGAACCTTTTTCCTCCTTTAACATGCCTTTGACATGCAGCTACCAGATATTATACAGTCACTGAGGGTTGAAAGGGGCTTGCCCCACAGCGTCCCTGCGTGCCTCCGGCATGCGAAACCACTCTTTCCAATTTGCCTTACAGAAGTGGGAAACTCACCCCAGTCAGCATCAAAAGCATACTACATTTTTCTTTCATGACGATTATGATTATTAAATGGTTGTAAGAAGCAAGCCACTATCAGGACTTTCAAAAAAATGAGGGCACCAGAGGAAAAGCCACATTTTCCTTGATCAATTTTTATATTCAGTCAAATGCAAATAATATTTTGTTTATATAAATTTGTTTTATCACAAAGTCAAGCTGAGCTATTGCCATCACTTCTTGTCCATCGGCGTACATGTGTACATATGTACGTACACAATTTCCTTTGGCACACCTCACAGGTCGCATTTATGATCAGATCGCTTTGAAACTTGGTATGCCTGTTTGGGGTGACCTCTAGATGGGAGCTATCGATTTTCTTCCATTTCCGTTAAAAAATGTTGCCACGGCCAATGTTCTTAGAACTTAGTTTAGTCAGACCTCAATATTTCCCTTTGGCACACCCTACAGGGCACATTTATGATTGGATTGCTTTGAAACCTGGTATGCTTGTTTAGGGAGACCTCTAGATGGGAGCTATCGATTTTCTTCCATTTCCATCCAAAAATGTTGCCGCGGCCAACGTTCTTAGTACTTAGTTTAGTCAGACCTCAATATTTCCCTTTGGCACACCCTACAGGGCACATTTATGATCGGATTGCTTCGAAACCTGGCATGCTTGTTTGGAGTGACCCTCTAGATGGCAGCTATCAATTTTCTCCCATTTCCGTCTGTCAAAAAATGTTGCCGCTGGCAACGATTTTTGAACTTAGTTTAGTCAGGCATCAGTATATTCCTTTGGCATGGCCTACAGGGCACATTTATGATCAGGTCGGTTTGAAACTTTGTATGCTTGTTTGGGGTTACCTCTAGATGGGAGCTATCAATTTTCTTCAATTTCCATCCAAAAATGTTGCCACTGGCAATGACCTTCGATGAACTTAGTAAAAACTTAGTGCAGTTAAGCATCAATATTTCACTTTGACACACTCTGCAGAGCAAATTTATGATTGGATCACTTGCAAACTTGGTGTGCTTGTGTGGAGTGACATCTATATGGGAGCTGTCAATTTTCTTCCATTTCTGTCAAAAAATGTTGCCGCTGACCTTTGAACTTAGTTTAGTCAGACCTTAATATTTCCCTTTAACACACCCTTCAGGGCACATTTATGATCGGATCACTTTGAAACTTGGTATGTGTGTTCGGGGTGACCTCTAGATGTGAGCTATTGCTTTTTTCATTTCCATAAAAAATTATTGTCGTTATCACCAGCCTTTGAACTTACTGCATTTGTGCATCAACTTATCCCTTTTGCACTCTCTGCAGGGTATATTTATGAATTTCCATAACCACCTCCCCCCCCCCTCCCCCCCAAAAAAAACAAAAAACATTACCACAAGCAATGACCTTCTACTTAGTGCATTTGTGCATTAACATCTTCCTTTGGCATGCCTTGTTACAACCGATAATGTTACAACGCCGCATAATGTTACACCAACGCATAATGTTACAAAAAATGTAGTAAACAACCGATAATGTTATAAACTCTGCATAATGTTATAACTTCTTTCAACCCGTTATGTTATAAAAATCGACGCATAATGTTATAACTTTTTTCAACCCGTTATGTTACAACAAATTAACCGGTAATGTTATAACTTCTGTATACTAATTCCAGTTACAGATATTGCAGATGGACTTTACCACTTACCATTTATTGCCGCATACAGGTATGTAAAATTTATACTAAAGGTTTCTGCTCTGGTTAAGGCGAGGAGACACCCCCCCCCCCCCCCCCAACTCCCAGGGATTTATCATAGAATGACCTAGTCATGTTACATAGACGCGGATTATCCTGGTAACTCAATCGTGTGACGTCATTACCATGATCGTGCAGTGCCCAACATGGTGAAGGCGGGGATGGTGGGGGAGGGGCGCTATTTTATCCGGTTGGAACGTTTACCAACATGCGTAATCCCCGCTTCCAGAAATGTAGTGTACCATAGTCCCCTGGCGCCTTTGGGGATGAGCAAATGCCTCTGTTTCTGCTTGTTTTGGGCATCTAAAACTCATTTGTCGCATATTTGTTAGTCATAAGAATATCTTATTGTTCATTAATTTGGAATTTTAACAACTACGGGGAACACAAATGAGGTGGAGTTAAAAGAGGTCAAAAAGTTGGATGGAGCGAGGTGCATACGGTGGATGTGGCAGGTTGGTAGTGTCGCACGGAAGCCGAAGAATAAGATGCGAGACTGGGTAGGAAGAGGAATGGGGTTTAGGAGGATTGAACGGGTTGGGCAGGGATTAGGCTGAGAAAAAGAGGAGGTCATGGATTAGTACATCAGGGTGATTGTGCAGAGAAAGCTATCTGAGAATACTATAAGAGAGTAGTGCTAGATGGTATGATAATATAGATGGTGGAGATGGTGGAAGAAGTGGAAGTGATGAATTTGGGATTACAGGTTCTGGAAAAGGCAGAATCACTAGAACGGGCATTATAGGGAGAAGGAGGAGATTGTGGAGGAGGAGTTGTGTTGATGTTGGTGTTGTGGCGGCGTTGGTGATGGTGTTGAGTATCTATGTATGTTGAAAATGAGCCATTTTGTAGGACCCCGGGGCAGGACCCCGGAAGTGACGTCATGTCACATGATTGGGCGGTCATGTTGGGTTGTCATGATAGTGCACGTGGGTGGCCATGTTGTGATGTCATTATCATGACAATAGGTGGAAGGAGCGCGTATGCGCAGTGCGTGTTGTTATGGGAGCACATGCTCCGTCTCACCCCTAACAACCGGACAATAGATATCGAATTAATCCAAACAACACGACAATCTTCAGCAAACTGTCCAAACACTCCCGAAAACACTCCCAAATAAAGGTAGGATAGTATCCTTAATGAGGGTATGAGACATATGAACTCATTGCGCTCATTTGCATAGCTTTCATTTTGAGACGTATGATTTTGCGCGCATCGTGCTCATTTTCATAGCTTTCATTGCTTTATACGACGAAAAGGGGATTCCGTGGGTTTAGTATCCTTAAAATATAGGATAGTATCCTTACCTAATGTCCGACCATATAATGGACGCGTAATTTATCACAGAAATGGGTTTATTACAATAATGGTTGGTTTATTACAATAGTTTTTTTTAACTGAGAGATAAACTGGAAGGGGAGGCGCCATCCCTGTCCCCGGAGCCCTACTGCCCCTTGCCCCTGGAGCTCATGAAGTCCCGGTCCCTCGAGTTTCTGGCGAGTTACTAAATCGGTACTGGCAGGATTCGGGAGTGTTTTCGGGAATGTTTTGGACAGTTTCCTGAAGATTGTCGGGTTGCTTGGATTAATTCGATATCTATTGTCGGGTTGTTAAGGGTGAGACGGAGCATGCACGCGCTGCGCATACGCACTCCTACCAACTTTTTTCCATGATAATGACATCACAACATGGCCACCCACGTGCACTATCATGACAACCCAACATGACCGCCCAGTCACGTGACATGACGTCACTTCCGGGGCCCTGCCCCGGGGACCTACAAAATGGCTCATTTTCAACATACATAACTACTCAACACCATCACCAACACCGCCACAACACCAACATCAACACAACTCCTCCTCCACAATCTCCTCCTTCTCCCTATAATGCCCGTTCTAGTGATTCCGCCTTTTCCAGAACCTGTAATCCCAAATTCATCACTTCCACTTCTTCCGACATCTCCACCATCTATATTATCATACCGTCTAGCACTACTCTCTTATAGTATTCTCAGATAGCTTTCTCTGCACAATCACCCTGATGTACTAATCCATGACCTCCTCTCTTTCTCAGCCTAATCCCTGCCCACCCCTTTCAATTCTCCTAAACCCCATTCCTCTTCTTACCCAGTCTCGCATCTTATTCTTCGGTTTCCATGCGACACTACCAACCTGCCACATCCACCATATGTACCTCGCTCCATCCAACATTTTGACCTCTTTTAACTCCACCTCCTTTTTGTTCACTGTTAGTTGTTAAAATGTCAAATTAATGAACAATAAGATATTCTTATGACTAAGAAATATGCGACAAATGAGTTTCAGATGCCCAAAACAAGCAGAATCAGGGGCATTTGTCCATCCCCAAAGGCATCAGGGGACTGTGGTGCACTACATTTCTGGAAGCGGAGAGTACGCATGTTGGTAAACGTACCAACCGGATAAAATAGTACCCTCCTCCACCACCCCCTGCCTTCACCATGTTGGGCACTGGATGATCATGGTAATGACATCACACGATTGTGTTACCAGGATAATCCGCGTCTATGTAATGTGACTAGGTCATTCTATGATAAATCCCCGGGAGTTGGGGGGGGGGGGGTCTCCTCGCCTTAACCAGAGCAGAAACCTTTAGTATAAATATTACATACCTTTATGCGGCAATAAATGGTAAGTGGTAAAGTCCATCTGCAATATCTGTAACTGGAATTAGTATACAGAGGTTATAACATTATCGGGTAATTTGTTGTAACATAACGGGTTGAAAAAAGTTATAACATTATGCGTCGATTTTTATAACATAACGGGTTGAAAAAAGTTATAACATTATGCGGAGTTTGTAACATTATCGGTTGTTTACTACATTTTTAGCTCACCTGACTTTCAGTCAGGAGAGCTATAGTGATCACTCACCGCCCGTCGTCCGGCGTCCGTGAACATGGTGTTTGCGTCTTCTCCTCCCAAACCGCTGAACCAATTTAATTGATATTTGAGATAATAGTTTGTTATGACATCGCAATTTGATTTTGTTCAAATCAAGTTGCCTCGCCCGTGGGTAGGGCCACACCCAAAAAGTTTGCTGAAATCTTAAAAAATCTTCTTCTCATGAACCAGCAGTAGCAGAGACTTGATATTTGGTGTGCAGCTTCCTTTTGAGGTGTAGACTCAGATTTGTTCAAGAGAAGTTTGTGGGGCTATACTTGGCGTCGTTATGGGAGGGGCAAACTTTTTGGCCCCGCCCAAAATTTCTATTTTCCAAACCGAGAGGCTGATTTGAACCAAATTTTATGTGAGGGCTTATTGGGTCATAAGTACCTAATTTATGCTGATTTTTTTTTTCCCGTAGCCCCATGGGAACCGCAGGAGCTAAAAATAGAAAAAAATTAAAACGCCCATATCTCCAAAACTGCATGGCAGGGAGAATTTTTATTTGGTGTGAAGCTTCCTTAGGACCAACAGAAAGGATTGGTAAAAAAAAATTGCCATCGGTTTTATCATAGGTTACAGTTTCGGGACTTTGAAAAAGTGCCGAGTCAGCACTTTTTAACACTGTAGGCAATGGGAAAAACATTAAAAAATCTTCTTCTCCAGATCCAGCAGGCAGAATCTTTTGATATTTGGTATGCAACATTGTAGGGTGGATCTGATTCAAGTTTGTTCAAATCGTCCCCCTGGGTTCATATTTGGGCTCAGTATAGGAGCCTGATTTCGAACTTACTGCATTTCAGGCAAATTTCTTCAAAAATCTTCTTCTCCAGATCCAGCAGGCAGAATCTTTTGATATTTGGTATGCAACAGTGTGGGGTGGATCTGATTCAAGTTTGTTCAAATCGGCCCCCTGGGTTTATATTTGGGCTCAGTATAGGAGCCCAAATTTGAACTTACTGCATTTCAGGCAAATTTCTTCAAAAATCTTCTTCTCCAGATCCAGCAGGCAGAATCTTTTGATATTTGGTACGCAACATTGTGGGGTGGATCTGATTCAAGTTTGTTCAAATCGGCCCCTTGGGTTTATATTTGGGCTCAGTATAGGAGCCCAAATTTGAACTTACTGCATTTCAGGCAAATTTCTTTGAAAATCTTCTTCTCAAGATCCAGCAGGCAGAATCTTTTCATATTGGGTATGCAACATTGTGGGGTGGATCTGATTCAAGTTTGTTCAAATCGGCTCCCTGGGTTTATATTTGGGCTCAGTATAGGAGCCCAAATTTGAACTTAGTGCTTTTCAGGCAAATTTCTTAAAAAATCTTCTTCCCCAGATCCAGCAGGCAGAATCTTTTGATATTTGGTCTGCAACATTGTGGGGTGGATCTGATTCTATTTTGTTCAAATCGGCTCCCTAGTTTCATATTTGGGCTCACTATAGAAGCTCGAATTCGAACTTAGTGCTTTTCAGGCAAATTTCTTCAAAAATCTTCTTCTCCAGATCCTGCAGGCAGAATCTTTTGATATTTGGTATGCAACATTGTGGGGTGGATCTGATTCCAGTTTGTTCAAATCGGCCACCTGGATTCATATTTGGGCTCACTATAGAAGCCCAAATTCGAACTTAGTGCATTTCAGGCAAATTTCTTTGAAAATCTTCTTCTCAAGATCCAGCAGGCAGAATCTTGTGATATTTGGTATGCAGCATCCTTAGGGGGGTGAGATTCAAGTTTGTTCAAGCCATGTCCCTAGGTCCATATTTGGGCTCACTGTGGGAGCTTGAATTGTAACTTTGTTCGAAATGAGGAATTTTCTTAAAAAATTTTCTTCTTCAGATCCAGCAGTCGGAATGGTTTGATATGTGGTGAGTAGCATCCTTGGGGGGGGGGGAGGGGGGGGGGGGTGGTTCAAGTGTGTTAAAGCCAAGTCCATGGGTCCATATTTGGACTCCCTGTGGGAGCCCAAATTATAACTTAGTCAATATGAGGAATTTTTCTTTAAAAATCTTCTTCTTCAGATTCAGCAGTTGGAATGTTTTGATATTTGGCATGGAGCAACCTTAGGGGGCTGAGATTCAAGTTTGTTCAAGCCAAGTCCCTTGGTTCATATTTGGGCTCACTATGGGAGCCTGAATGACAACTTAGTTCAAAATGAGGAATTTTCTTTAAAAATCTTCAGATCCAGCAGATGAATGCTTTTGATATTTTTTATGCAGCATCCTTAGGGGGGTAAGATTCAAGTTTGTTCAAGCCATGTCCCTAGGTCCATATTTGGGCTGATTGTGGGAGCTCGAATTGTAACTTGGTTCAAAATGAGGAATTTTCTTTAAAAATCTTCTTCTTCAGATCCAGCAGTCGGAATGTTTTGATATTTGGTGTGCAGAATCCTTAAGGGTGTGAGATTCAAGTTTGTTAAAGCCAAGTCCCTGGGTTCATATATGGGCTCCCTGTGGGAGCCCGAATTATGACTTAGTTCAATATGAGGAATATTCTTTAAAAATCTTTTTTTAGATCCACTGGTCAGAATATTTGGATATTTGGTTTCAGCTTTTCTTAGGAGGAGCAGATGCAACTTGTGGAAATCAATTCTCTGGGTTGATATTTAGGCTACCATGTCAGGTGAGCGCCCTTAGGCCCCCTGGGGCCTCTTGTTTGTAACATTATGCGTTGGTGTAACATTATGCGGCGTTGTAACATTATCGGTTGTAACATGCCTCAGAGGGCACATTCATTATCAGGTTGTTTTTAAACTTTGTATGCTTATGCAGGGTGACAAAGATAGGAGCTATTGATTTTCTTTTCATTTCCATCAAAAACTGTTGCTGTTAGCAACAATCTTTGAATTTATTGCATTTGTGCATCAACATTCTTTGACATGGCCTACAGGCCACATTTATCATAGGATTGTTTTTGAACATGAGTTTGCTCATTAGGCAAGACCTTTAGATAAGAGCTATTGATTAGCATTCATTTCTGTGAAAAAAGTTGCCATTTGCAATAACCTCTGAACATACTACATTTGCGTATCAACATTCTTCCTTTAGCCAGTCTTACAGTTTATATTTAAAAATGCATGGATTACTCTGACATTGTGCACACACAATGCTGTTATGTTGAAATTTCATCAAATAACATTGGTACCAATGATCTTGAATTTTGCCATTTCATTTATAACTTACCAAGTCCAAGTTTGTCAAGTTGAGTTACAGTGTCATTGACACTTTCATTTTTCTTTGCAGCATTTCTAAGAACTGATCACCTATTCATTTTGAGATTTTTGAGAGCAAGAAAGTTTAATACATTTGAAGCTTTCAAATTGTTTGCAAGATATTTTGAATTTAGACAAGATAATTTCCGATTGTTTAAAAACTTCAATGCATCTGAGCAAGGTATCAAAGAAACTCTTTTGGATGGGCTTCCCGGTGTTTTACCAAAACCAGATCATTTTGGAAGAAAAATCATGGTGCTGTATTCTGCAAACTGGGACAATAGTCGTTATGGGCTAGATACAATATATCGTGCAATACTTTTGACATTAGAGAAATTAATTGACGATGAAGAAACACAGATTAATGGCTTTGTTGTTATTGTTGATTGGAGTCAGTTCAGTTTTAAACAATCTACATGGCTAAATCCCAAAGTGCTAAAACTCATGATCCAAGGTCTTCAGGTAAGTGTGAAAGCATTTTTATTACTTTCCAAAGTGTGATTTATTGGGATTTCTGGATTTGATTTTAAACGATAACTTCACAAGTGTATTATGCAATCAGCAAATGTGTCATGTATCCGTGTGTGCAAACGACGACGCTTTGCCGTGGGTGTAATGGGGACTTCATTGTTTTGGGGTTTTTTTTTTTTAACCCTTTACCTAACATGAAAAGCAGACAACACTTGCAAAAAAAAATTCTTGATTAACTATTATTTCCATTTTTTGTCTCAAAAACATAGGTTATAACACCTCATTGGAACGAGTTCATCGAGCTCGTTCCAATGAGGGGTCATAATCTATGTTTTAGAGACAAAAAACGAAAAAATACTGAAAATTAATTGGCGAGTTTTGAGAATAGCGCTGACCTTTTTTTGCCCGTTACATTAGGTAAAGGGTTAAATAATATAATTATCGTTGATAATGAAAAGTAATAAACAGAGTAATGGCTTGACTGGACTGGTTATATGAAATAATTCATTCGAGGTGAGGGACTATATTGTAAACCACTCATGCACATTCGCGCACCCGTGTTTATACAACGTCCCTCACCTCTCGTGAATTATTTCACGAAACCAGTCCAGTCAAATGATTACTCTCTATATCCACTTAGAGATAATGCAACAAGATGATAAATAAGTTATTAAAGTTCTTTGTTTCCTTGAAGTTGGCCATTTTTATTGTCAACCCAATTTTTTTTCTTTTTCATATTTCTTTTGACACCATCAGTAAAGTTTGGTCATTCAGGTCATGTTTTTCACTGGGAAGCCGGGAATTGTATTCCCAGTCTTTCAATTTTGAAAATGGGAGGTGCGATGTGTACTGCTTACTACCATTTACAATGAAGCATGCTGTTGAGTCTGGCATCAGGAAAATGTTTCAAGAAAAACATCAACGGATATCTTCACAAAGTTCACTCCGCTGGTGCAGTTAGCAGGGATTCCAAAAATATTACCTGATTTTTTTCGAATAATCTTTTTTGCAGCTGTAAACAAATTTATTCAAGTTCAGAATAATACATGAGCAAGCCAGAAAATAAGCAGACTGTCATCTGCAAAATGAGATCCCCATAGGGTGAATTTAGTGATGCTACCCTGCACAGCAGGGTAGCATCACTAAATTTACCCTCTGTGAACCTCAATCTGAATCAGGATATCTAAACAGAAAGAGGTACCCAGAGGATAAATTGGCCCACTGTATGGGATAGCATCAAATTCACCCTCTGGGGACCTCATTCTGTAAATGTCAGACTGCTTATTTTCAGGCCTATACATGAGATGCAATTTCAATGGAGGAATCGTAAATCAATCAGATGATTCTCCATGGAATGCAGGAGACAGTGAAAAGACAGTGAGTAGCATTAATGGCTTTTGAAGTTTGTTGAATTATGGTATGTACCAGTTATGTACCAATTCTTGGAAAGTGAAGTTTGATCCGTTTGAAGTCTTGGAATGTTTCAGCTTATAATTCATGGTGTATTTTTCACAATTCTTTTATAATTTGGCCTATTTCCCATGAACAGATTTTAACCCTTTGTAGAAAAACACATGATTTCCAAATTGTTATTTTAATTTTTTCCCCAATTCCTAAAAATATTTCAACAAAACCTCATTGGACGT
Organism: Pictodentalium vernedei; assembly: GCA_031216915.1. Lineage (NCBI taxonomy): Eukaryota > Metazoa > Mollusca > Scaphopoda > Dentaliida > Dentaliidae > Pictodentalium > Pictodentalium vernedei. Next base: position 67,348,822 of record CM062291.1, on the reverse strand, counting down.
GCTTGTTCCAGTGGAGGGGGCATGATATGGTTTTATTGAAGTTTTTAAAAAAATTCTACCGCACAATTTGTATGTTATGGGACAGGTGCAACTGATTCATTAGGAAAGGGTTAATCGCTTGCTGGGTGAAACTGAGACATGCTGTTGTCTAGTCGCAAAAAGTAAAAATTGCAGATGTGAAGGATGCGCTTGAACACCAGCTCGTTTCAAAATCGAAAGACTATTCCTTGTGATGTTTCGAGGAAAAAAAACACTCATGAGCAAGAATCTGATCAGATCCTGTACACTTTGAGTTTCTGGTCTTGAAATGTGTGTATTTGTTCATATAAATTGACAACAAAAGGTCATTGTTATATTTACAGGTATCTTTATCTATTTATTTACAACACACCTAACCCTAAGTTTTTAGCTCAACTTGACAAAGTCAAGCTGAGCTATTGCCATCACTTCTCATCCGTCGGCGTACGTACGTACGTACGTACGTTAGTACGTTAGTATGTTAGTACGTTAGTACGTACGTCCACAATTTCCTTTGGCACACCTCACAGGTCGCATTTATGATCAGATTACTTTGAAACTTCTTATGCTTGTTTGGGGTGACCTCTAGATGGGAGCTATCGATTTTCTTCAATTTCCGTCAAAAAATGTTGCCGCGGCCAACGTTCTTAGAACTTAGTTTAGTCAAACCACAATATTTCCCTTTGGCACACCCTACAGGGCACATTTATGATTTGATTGCTTTGAAACCTGATACGCTTATTTAGGGTAACCTCTAGATGGGAGCTATCGATTTTCTTCAATTTCCGGCAAAAAATATTGCCACGGCCAATGTTCATAGAACTTAGTTTAGTCAGACCTCAATATTTCCCTTTGGCACACCCTACAGGGTACATTTACAATCAGATTGCTTTGAAACCTGGTATGCTTGTTTGGGGAGACCTCTAGATGGGAGCTATCGATTTTCTTCAATTTCTGTCAAAAAATGTTGCCGCGGCCAACGTTCTTAGAACTTAGTTTAGTCAGAAGACTCAATATTTCCCTTTGGCACACCCTACAGGGTACATTTATGACCGGATTGCTTTGAAACTTGGCATGCTTGTTTGAGGTGACCTCTAGATGGGAGCTATCGATTTTCTTCAATTTCTGTCAAAAAATGTTGCCGCGGCCTACGTTCTTAGAACTTAGTTTAGTCAAACCACAATATTTCCCTTTGGCACACCCTACAGGGCACATTTATGATTTGATTGCTTTGAAACATGGTATGCTTATTTAGGGTGACCTCTAGATGGGAGCTATCGGTTTTCTTCAATTTCTGGCAAAAATTGTTGCCGCGGCCAACGTTCTTAGAACTTGGTTTAGTCAGAAGACTCGATATTTCCCTTTGGCACACCCTACAGGGCACATTTATGATCGGATTGCTTTGAAACCTGGCATGCTTGTTTGGGGAGGCCTCTAGATGGGAGCTATCGATTTCTTCTTCTCCACTGGCAAAAAAACTGACATTGGTCCCAATGATCTTCAATTTTGCCATTTCATTTATAACTTACCAAGTTCAAGTTTGTCAAGTTGAGCTACAGTGTCATTGACACTTTCATTTAGCTCACCTGACTGAAAACCAGGGGAGCTCAAGTCATCACTTTCTGTCCATCATCCGTCAGTCCGCCCATCCGCCATGAACTGTATATTATCAACTTCTCCTAAACCCCAAATTGAACCATATTTGATATGCATGGTCCTTATCATATGTCAATTCAACTTTTTTTAAAATAAAGTTGCCACACTCCATAGGGAGGGGTGGGAGAAAATGCTAAAAAATTCTAGAAAAATCTTCTCATGAACCAGTGGGAACAATGACTTGATATTTGGTATGGAGCTTCCTTCTGAAGTGTAGACAGAATCAAGTTTGTTCAAACGAAGTTCGATGAGAAATATTTGCCTTCGTTATGGCAGGGGCAAGATTGTTTGGCCCCACCCAAAATTTTTATTTTCTGAACCGATGGTCTGATTTGAACGAAATTCGGTTTGTGGTATTATTGGGTCATAAGTACTTGATTCATGCTAAAAAAAATTTCCCATGTTTCCCGTGTGAACACCAGGAGCTAAAAATAGAAAATATTTTCAAACGCCCATATTTCCCAAACCATATAGAACTTATTTGGTATGAAGCATCCTTAGGATCAGTAGAATTGATAAAAAAAAATTGTCATCGGTTGGTTGTGTTAGGGTGTTCTGGAGGAGGGGTAGGGGGAAGGCATTGAAAAAATGCAGAGTCAGCACATTTGCTAATATTAAACGATAATTTCTTCTCCAGAACCATTGATCAGAATCTTCAGATATTGGCATACAGCATCCATAGGGGGTCAGATACAAGTGTGTTCAATTTAAGTTCCTCGGTTTGTATTTGGGCTCAATACATGAACCCAAATCTTCACTAAGGCCAATATGGAAAATAAGCTTTAAAAATCTTCTTCTTCAGAATCACTGGTCAGAATGTTTTAATATTTGGTAAACATCATTGTTATGAGGGTCAGATTCAAGTTTGTTCGAATCAAGTCTCTCAGTTAAGATTTTGGGCTTCCTATGGAGGCCCGAATTTTAACTTAGTGCAGTATGAGGAAATTTCTTTACAAATCTTCTTCTTTAGATCCACCAGTCAGAATCCATTCATATTTGTTAGGCAGCATCTCTAGGCAGATTAGATTCAAGTTTGTTCAAATCAAGTTCCTGGGTTAATATTTGGGCCCTCTACGGGGGGCTCGAATTTTACCTTAGTGCAATATGGGGAAATTTCTTTAAAAATCTTCTTCTCCAGAACCATCAATTAGAATCTTTTGATATTTAGTATACAACATCTCTACGTGGTCAGATTCAAGTTTGTTCAAATCAAGTCAAATGGGTTAATATTTGGGCACGCAATAGGAGCCGGAATTTTACCTTATTGCAATATGAGGAAATTTCTTCAGAAATCTTTTCCTTCAGCTCCACCAGTCAGAATGCTTTCATATTTGGTATGCAACTTCTTTAGGGGGCTCATATTTGGGCTCTCTATTGGTCCTCAAAGTTTAAAGTTCAACTTATTGCAATATGAGGAAATTTCTTTTTAAATTTTCTTTTTTCAGATCCACCTGTCAGAATCCTTTCATATGTGGTATATAACATCTTGGGGGGGGGGGGGGCAATTTGTTCAAATCGAGTCCCTGGGTTAGTATTTGGGTTCCATTTGAGAGCATGAATTTTAACTTAGTGCTATATGAGGGATTTTCTTCAGATATCTTTTTCACGAGAACCACCAGTCAGAATCTTTTCACATTTGGTATATAACATCTTTCGGAAGATCAGATTCAGGTTTGTTCAATTCAAGTCCCTGCCATTTGGGCTCTCTTTGTGGGGTAGGGGTGCAGATGGGGGATCGGCGGGTTCCAAGTTTGTTCAAATCTTTCCCTTAGTGTTTTTCCATAAAATTTGCATTTCAAACTGTAGTGACATAATAACCCTTGGGAAGTTTGGCAATGCTAGTCTACAGCTGATAGAATTGGAAGCAGTCAGGAAGTCCTATGATAATAATCATCGGACATGGCCTGGAGAGTTATGAATAATTTCATGACTTCATTCCTCTGTAGTGGTGATGAACCATGAGTAACTGAATGTGATCTTCTTTGAACCACTTTATCAGGTGAGCGATTAAGGCCCCTTGGGGCCTCTTGTTCAAAATGGACATTTAGTTATTTAATAGGAGATGTGAGTCTCATCACTGGCTAAACACTGCCTCATTATTGCCTGATTACATCATAATAATCAATGTGCTGTGAAGATAATATACTTTCTTGTAAACTGTTGTCTGCTCACCAGAAAAAGCAATTTTAAAGAAATGTCCCCCCCCCCCCCCAACCCCAAATGTCTTCAGGTAAATGTTCCTCATTGCATCTAAGCCTGGTCAACCCTCTTTTACTTAAATCTTGTTGCTAAAGTGTTTAGCCAAGTTTTTGTGCCTTAATAATGTCACTGTGTGGTAACATTACAGAAAAATATGGCATTATTAAGGCATTACCCCATGGTAACTCCGGGAAGTGAAGCAGTGCTTGTTTACTGTGGTAAACAAGGTCTGTTTACTGGTAAAATCTATCTCGATCACCAGTGCTCGGCGTGGAAGTTCTCTGAAATGGGCAACAAGGACATAAACGATTGACTAAACTTGACGTGATCTCAATGTTGCATTCACAATTAGCCATTGTGCTAAAATATGTGACCTTAAACACCAATAAATAAATAAATAAACTAAGGCAGTAATTTAAAAATTGAGCAGTTGAAAAAAAAATTAAAATTCCAAAAAGATCTCAATAAAACCATATTATGAGACCCTCATTGGAACAAGCTCATTATAGTGAGGTTTTACATGATATAGTTTTGTTGAAATTTTTGAAAAATCTGAAAAAAATAATTATAATATCAAATTTTGATACTGTGTAAATTTGGTAAAGGGTTAATATATTTTAAAATTTTGTATGTTTATTTATTATATATTATATATGTTTATTGCTTACAAATAAAATTGCATGTGCGCAGGCATTTTTTTATTTTATCTTTTTTTTGTAATTATTTCTTTGCCATCAGAAGTTCTTGGTTTGTTTTATGTTTTATGCCTCATAATCTACAGAATGGCATGGGTGGTGGTGTATTTCAACTCTTGAGTGCAAGGAGGCTGTGCAGTGCTAAAACATTGCAAAGCCTGGTTGCACACAAGGGACAAATTTATCAATTTTATTAACTTGGGCAAAATATCAGACGTACACGGTAAACCATTTAATTTTTATTTGTTTAAGTTTGCATTGGTTATAAAAAGAGAGCATAGGGCAGTCAAAAAGGCCATGTAGGAGGGCCTGACAAACAGATTTTTAACTTTTAGACCTAAGGCTTTTATTATCAATGAAGTAGAAATAAACAACCACCTGAAATAGTTGAATATTGACTTAAAATTCTCTTTAATAGTTCCAAATACTGATTTTTGAAAACCTTTATTGTGGGAGGTCTTTCTAAGGATCAATGTCAGAAGTCGATATTACCATAGAGAAATTCTCTGTTGGAGGCCTGGGAAGTGGATCAGTGTTTGTTCACTGGGGTAAACAAGTTCTGCTTCACTTGTAAATTAGAACTTGGTAATTGCACCACATCTGTTAAATTACAAGAAATACATTTTTTTTACTTGTGGATTCCCCATGGAAACCCTAGGAAATATAGCAGTGCTTGTTTACTGTGGTAAATAAGTCCTGCTTTACTGGTAAAATAGGACCCAGTAACCAGAGCCTGAGGTGAAAGTCCTCTACTAGTAAAGTGGGAAACACACATATAAATAACTAGCTAAACATGACTTCATACTTGTGTTGTGTTCATCGTATGGCCACAGATGCTGGAAGAGATCGTAACTGGAAGAGTGCTAAATTATTTTTGGCCGTCAAAGTTTGTTCATCCTCGTTATAACGTTAAAATTTATGCCTATGTGCACTCCTCCATAAACTGTAACATGGCAAATCCATACAGAGAAAATAATTTCTTTCAAAGATAAAATGATACACATCCAGTGAATATGAAGCTTTCAAACTGGGGCACCTGTACATTGCAAAGCCCAAATGTGGGCTTCCAGCACTCTACCAGTTAAACATCAATAAAATAAATAGGAATACCAGTGGATTTATACATCGTGGCATTCTGTGTTTATTACATGCATTTATGATAAATATCATTTTGTAAATTCACCATGAAAAATTTGGCCATATTTGTAGAGTTTGATGTCTTCTTGAAATAAAAACAAAACTCCGGTGTAATTGTTCGATACGTAAACAGAAAAAAGAAAAATGTGTCCAAATAGGTTATTTGTTTGTATTTTTAAGAGATTAGCTGCCATTATCTGAGAGATATTTACTTCAGAGTCAAAACTTGAGTGTTATAAAATCACTCCCCATTTACAGAATAAGTTTAGTCTTGTTAACTTTGGTGGATTTGAACAAAAACATTTTCCAATTCACACACGATTTATCGGCTGACACAACAGCTTTCAAATTGATCTGGGTCAGAATGCAACATTTCAAATGGCCGATTATGAAAATTGGTAGAGTTTAGTTCTTTTGATGGATCCATGTTATCAGCTGCAAAAATAGTCTGTCAGCCGGAATCCATATGGAACATGTGTTCTGTACGGATTTGTAAATGTGGAACTAGAAGGAAAAGTAATGGCATGTAATAATGATTTTTATGTTATATTTATGTCACATGTATTCTATTTCTATAGGACTGCTTTCCAGCCCGATTTGGTGCCATACATTTCATAAATCAGCCATGGTATATTGAAGCAATATTTAAAGTATTAAAGCCATTCCTAAAGGAGAAAAACAAAAACAAGGTAAGGCTATTAAAAAAAAATAATTCTTGTTTCTCAGGCACCTTTCCCATCATAGAAAATCTGCCTCTTCACCTTTTTTTCGCCTGGAAATCTCTTCTATGACTCTTGTAGGACAAATAATTAACAAACTAGGCCTTGTTTGACAGAGCTCACAGAGTTCTGTCAAACAAGATATTATAAGTGATCTCCCCCTACATGTATGTCGCTAAATCTAAAAACTTCTCACGTCACGGTAGTTGCGCATGCAATCGGTAATGCGTGAGGTGTGCAGGGAGAGTGCCTGTAATTTCGAGCGCCGGTCTCGTTCGACCCTTTCGATCTCTTTATAGTGCTTTTGCACTCTTCTACTTTTCCAAATTCATTTTATTAGCTTGAGTTAATTTCTGAAGTATGGCTTGCACTTACGTTACAGCCAATTGTAAACAATTGTGGTAGGTATGTTAAGAAACAAAATTTACTAAAAAATTTTAATTCTAAGGTTTCTGATGAACATCTTCATAAGATGCTACTTGGAGATAGTAGACAGCCATTTAAAATAATAAGAATTTGTTTCTTGATAAAATAAAAATATATTTAGATACAGTATTGTGATAACAAAAGTGATCTAAAAATTTTAGCCGATTTAATCAAAACAGTTTTTCGTCAAAGTCACAACTGAGAAACATCATTTTGTCTGAAGAATCTGAACACGTGTTGACTAAATCGAGAGAATATCCAGATACAAATTGTACGACCAATCAACAATTTATTCATAATTTGATAAAGAATTGCAATTTCAGTGAGGATAAATTGTTTGTTGTTTTAGATCGTAAAAAAATGTAATCATTCTCAGTCCTATATGTATATCAGAATAAAAATACAAGGTTGACCGCTGACATTCTGCTTATCACAGAAATCTTGATTTTGTATTGATTTGTATACATCAAGACCCAGGGTTCATTATTTAAGACCCAGGGTTCATATTTGGGCTCCTTTTAAATTTAAAATTCTTCAAAACTCTTTCTTCAGATCTTTTAGTCAAAATGTTTTGATATTTGGTATATACAGCATCATTGAGGTGTGGGGGTGTCAGACTCAAGCTTGTTGAAATCAAGTATCATGGTTCAAGTTTGGGCTCTGAAGTGTGAACTAACCATAGATGCTGAATGTGACATTAATTCCTTCATTAAACAGGTGAGCGATTAAGGCTCCCTGGGGCCTCTTGTTTATATTTTTTCACTTTTTGAATTAATTTTCTCATTCAATTTTTATAGATTCACATGCATGGTATTAACTTGACAACATTACATCAACACATTCACAAAGAAGTTCTCCCTGCTGAGCTTGGAGGGCTGGATCCACCATACAACAATCAATTCTGGTCAACACAGCTTATAGGAGATGAATCATTCAGCTTTGGAGATAAACAAATATACTGGCCAGACTTTTGTCCATTCAGGTGAGTGATCCTATATCATCCTACAAGACACGGAGGATCATCACCACAGATGTTAAAAGTTGTTGACAGGAGACATGGTCTTGTGTTCTCTGGATGGAACTTATATTCATCCGAGGCATTAGCTGAGGTCGAGTGTATATTCCATGCAGAGAATGTTAGGCCATGTTCCCTCTCAACAATTGATTGGGTGATATTATATAATGCGATAAGGCTTAAAAAATTTTAAAATAAGTTTCTCAGGCCCTCCTGCATTGTCCTTTTGGCTGCTGCGTGCTCTCTTTTCAAAAGCAATACAAACTTAAAAGAATAAAAATTAGATGGTTTATGTCTGATATTTTACCCAAGTTAATAAAATTGATAAATTTGTTCCTTTCTTTAGCATTGCAAGGCCTTCTTGCACTCAAGGGATGAAATACACTACCACCCATGCTATTCTGTATATTATGAGACCTAAGACATAAAACAAACCAAGAACACAAATGTTTATTGGCAAAGAAATAATTATAAAAATAAAATAAAAAACTGCCTGCCCACATGCAATTTTACAAAAAAAAATGGCCTGAGAAACAAGATCTACTTTGTGGGGCCTAACTTTATGATATTATATAATGCGATAACAGCTTTTGCTTCAGCAACATAAACCAATAAACTTAATTCAAATACACAACCCCAATAAGTCACCTTCATTCAGAAATGACATGTCAGAAAGATGATTTAATGTCATAAACGTCACAAAGAAATTCTTGACAGTAGACCTAGAAATTGATAAAAATAATAATAATAATGCAATGTTAACGTCTAGAATCCATTGCAGTGCTCTCTGACTTAAATTATTACCCCGTATCATAGGCGAACACACACTTTGATCACTCCATGACATTCTCAGCTCAACTCAATGGAGCATACTGCTGGTGCTCCACAGACTGTCACTCAGGCAAGTGCCTCAACAGGCCCCTATTTTACACCTAGGTACGGTGAGGATTGCGTAGTACTGGTGAACATTCCCAACATCCACAGCTGGCATGAGATTCAACGTCGCAGAGTCACACACTCAAACTCTGCTGATCCCACACCAGTCACTACTATGGGAAGCACCCGAATCACTCGCACAGTGGTCACCCATTCAAGGATTAACTGGGCTCGACGATGCTTAACTTGGGTGATCTAACGAGAACCGGTCTCGCTTCGCCAGTGCTTCATAGCCATGTACCTGTGAATATAAAAGCATGTCACAGTCATTAACCAATCACAGCAAGCTATTTTGAGTGGCCGAGGGACATAATAAATTGAGTCCCCATACAGCCACAAACTGTCCCTTTTATATTGCTCTGAAAAAGTTGTCCCATGTGTATACTTCCTTGAGAAATCTACTGGTAGGATGCTTTTATCTTGACAGTATTTTTACATCATTGTTGGCTGCCTAGTAGTAATGTAGAAACACTGTTAACCCTTTACCTAACGAATCGCCCACATCCGCCCACGTAAAATGCAAATTGAGCAGTTGAAAAAATTAATTTTTTCAAAATATTTCAACAAAACCATATCATGTGACTCCTCATTGGCACGAGCTCATTGAGCTTGTTCCAATGAGGGGTCACATGATATGGTTTTGTTGAAATTTTTTGAAAATTTTAAAAAAATTATATTTAAAATAATAAATTTTTATATTGTCTGCGTTGAGTAAAGGGTTAAGCCCCCCTCCCCCCCCCTCCTACAGCTCTGTACATTTATATATGGTAGTTGTTAACCCTTTACCCAACGTAACTGCCAAAACCGGCTAGCGCTATTCTAAAAAATCGCCAATTAATTTTCAAAATATTTTCATTTTTGTCTCAAAAACACAGGTTATGACCCCTCGTTGGAACGAGCTCATCGAGCTCGTTCCAACAAGGGGTCATAACCTATGTTTTTGAGACAAACAATGAAAAAAATTAGTTATTCAAGAATTTTTTTTACAAGTGTCGTCTGCTTTTCATGTTGGGTAAAGGATTAATGTAAAATCAATCTGAGGACTTGGGGGGTTAATACTTACACTGGGAGTTTTGAGGACAAAGTATCTACACTGGAGAGGAATTTTATTAGCATCATGTAAATTTCAATTGAATACATTTTTGTCGTTAGTTAACATTGATTTCCTTTTTAACCAAAATGTAATTAACTCTTTACCTAACAAATCAGCCACATCCATCCACGTAATTTACAAATTGGGCAATTGAAAAAAGATTATATCTCAAAAAATTTCAACAAAACATTATCATTTGGCACCCTCATTTCAACAAGCGACAAGCTCATCCCAGTGAGGAATCGCATGAGATGGTTTTGTTGAAAATTTTTGAAAAAATGATATTTAAAATATTCAATTTTGATATCCTCTGCCTTGGTTAAAGGGTTAACAAGTCAGATTTGTTCTAAAAGTTTTGTCCCCATGGGAACCCTGGGAAGTGAAGCAGCACTTGTTCCCTGTGGAAAACAAGTTCTGTTTTATTGGTAAATAGGACCCGTTCACCAATGCCTGAAATGGAACTCCTCTAAAATGGGCAACATGGGTTCAAAGATTGGCTGAACTTGATGTTATATCCATGTTGCGGTCATAATTAGCCATTGTGTAGAAATATTTGACCAATCAATAAATAAATAAATATTTTAAATTTAAAAATATTATAAACTGTTTGTGGTTTGACAGTGATAATTATGCAATAACCCTTTACCCAACGAATCGACCGCATCCACCCGTATAATATGCAAATGTAGCAACTGAAAAAAATATTATTAAACCATATCATGTGACCCCTCTTTGGAACGAGCTCATCGAGCTCGTTCCCATGAGGGATTACATGATATGGTTTTATTGAAATTTTGGGGAAAATTTAAAAACCTGATAGTTAAAATGATAAATTTTGATATTGTCTGCGATGGGTAAAGGGTTAACTAGATTATTCTTTTACTTGGAAAGACAAACTATTCAGATCCATAGTGCTGCAATCTAGTGATGCAACAAATAGAGATGAAATTTAAAGTAATTATATCATCACAGTTTATTGGCTTATTTTAACCGAAGTACTCTCACATTTGTTAAAATAACACGTTTTTGAAAATGTCAAAAGTATTTTAACTAATGGCTCATTTTCATCTTTGACAGGAGGTCTGAATCTTTTCCTGCAGATAAGTATACAACAGGACAATCATCAGAGAAACCTGATCGTGCTCACTTAGATGAAGAATTCTTCTTGATAGAATAGTCCACAAGCCTATAGATTTTGAGGCAGTGTATTTTCTTACCATCATTAATGTTATGTCTTTGTCATGTGCATTGCATTAGAGTTGTATGCTGCTGAATGAATCCTTATCATCGATCTCTATACAGCTGGATTGCTGGAATGCTGGTTAGTCGCATATACAAAAATTGTCTTCACTGTTGCTATCTTTGGGATGAGGGTGTGGTGCAGGGAGGTGGGGTGAACAGAAGTTGCTAAAAATAAACACTGTTCAACAAAAAATAAATTCTTAAAAGTTTTTAATTTCTAGATGCCTCGCATTCTCCTCTCACTTTTTAACTGGTAGAGAGCTAAATTATTTTTGGTCAGCAAAATTTGTTTACACATCTGCACCTTGTAACAATCTATGGGAGAATGCCTAAAGGCACTCTCCCATGAGTTATAATAACCGGGTTCGTACGGGTCATGGAATCCTGGAAAAGTCATGGAATTCTGAAAAAAAATTCAAGGGTCTTGAAAAGTTCTGGAAAATGGGCTGGAAGGGTTAAAGTTTTGGAAAAGTCATGGAATTCGTAACCAGGCTTTAAAGGGTTTGTTTTGTGTAAACACTTCATGCGACTTGCGCAGAAATTATGCAAAAAATGAAGCTTATCTGTTTGTGTGTGAACTAACCCAGTCATGGAATTTTTTTGAAAAGTTTTGGAGAAGTCATGGAATTTGATTCTCTGAAAAATGTATGAAGCATGTAATAAGATAAATCCCTAATGCCAAAACATTTTCACTTCAAAGATATAGTGGAACCCTGTTAATTGAATAGCCACTTTGCCAATGAAATGTATTCAATTAATAGGAATATTCAATTAATAGAGATGGAGTCACTTTCCTGAATAGCTAAAGATAAACTTAGCATTTATTCTATTATATCTTGTTTGATAGAGCTCCATAAGCTCTGTCTAACAAGATATAATAGATTAAATGCCTGTATTGGATGTACTCGGGCCAAATAGGTCTATAAACAAAGGAAAATTGGGGAGAATCTGGGTAATTTCTCGACAGGTTGCAAGATTTTTTATTCAATTAGCAGACGTTTACTCTATAGCCTATATTCAATTAACAGGTCAAATTTGTATTGGAGGTATGGTAAATGGTTTTGTGTTGGGAAATTATATTTAATTAACAGGGTTATTCAGTTGAGAGACATCCTTTTAAGTTGTGAAAAATGAATATGTTGATGTTGATCACATTTTTGGTGGCAATACAAATTTAATATTTACAACATTTTTTATTATATGACTATATAATTTAACCACTAAATATCACTACTGTGTGATGATCTTTTCCTGATCCCCAGAAAATCCACAGTGTGGAATCCGATTCCGTATCACTATAGTATGACAGACTAATTACGGGTGCATTTGAATTTGCATAATTAGCTGTTCTGGAGCAGACAGTACTTTACTCCGAGCTTCAATGGGTGCGCTCGAATGGCGGTCTGGATTTTTTATCATATTCATGATATTTTTTTATCATATTCATGCGCAGCAAGGGATTCCCCGGAAGTGTGCACCTGTTACAAAAATAAGTGTAAACAAAACTAGTTCTTTTTTACTTCAATCCAATTTACCCCAAAAAGGTTGGGGGAATTGTTAATGCTGGCGTTGGCATGCGATGTTGAACTTTATAAGTCATTTAATAAAACCTTTTATCGCTACAGTGAAGTGATTTGGGTCGTCGCATCACGTCTCGTTGAGGAGGTCGGATCACCAGATCTGATCCTGCGATGTGATCACCTCAACTTGATGTGATACTACGACCCAGATCACTTCACTGTAGCGATAATATGTATTTATCCCATAAATGGCCATTTATTTGAACAACGAAAGCCTTGGATAAATGCTTACTTTATTCACTTAGTAGGGTGATAAATTTTCCCCATAGGTTTAACAATGAAAGAATTTATTCCTATAGTATAGACGGACTTGTTGACCTCTGACCTTTACTGCATTCAGGTAGAAAATTAATAGTTCAAATTTGTTTTCTTTAAATCTTTTTGAAAGTATAACACAACGCCAGTATAAAAGTTCATTCAATAAAGTATTTTTGCAAGTTTAGCTCAAGTTTGTAGGGGAATTATTTTTAGACAGAAATGTATTACTGCACCTTGATTATTTTTGCCAATTTTGCTTGTCCATCAAATTGGACCAATTTGCTCCTCACTTCTTGCTGTGTTTTGTAGCGAGTAACAGCACAATTTCACCGTGACTACCCTATAAAAGATTTATGGGATAAACAAAATAAATGTATTGTGTTTTCAAGTAAAAAATTTATTCTGCTCGTAGAATTAAGAATGAAACCAACTCGCCAGAGGCTCGTCGGTTTCATTCTTAATCCTACTCGTAGAATACATTTTTTACTTGAAAACACTATTCGTTTATTCTATATTTATTGACCAAAAACAATTGCCAAGATTGGAAAGTTGATACTGTATTATTTGTTTTCAAGCAAGTGTCAACATTTTTCTCTGACATTCCAGCAGTCCAGTTGTGTGGAAATCAATGGTTCTTAATAGAGAATTATCTTCCAGGAATTTTCACCCACCATTAGCTATGAGAGCTCCAGATAAGATGGATATAAGTGTTAATCCATAACCCAGTGTAGCGGCCATATTGGACCAGCATTATTCACAAAATCTGGCATTCCAGTTTTATATTTTAACTCCTCAAGTTTTGCTTTACCGGTACTTGTGAAATAGGACCCGGTAACCAATGCCTGGGGTGGAAGTCCTTTGAAGTGGGTAGCTTAGATATAAATGTTGATACCTATGTTACAGTTATGATATTGCCATTGACTGTGACCTTAAACACCAATAGAAAAATTTTAATTTAAGTTTTTACAATTTTTGCCTAAAAAACATAGCCTATGATCCCTAATTGGAATGAGCTCAATGAAATCTTTCCAATGAGAGCCATTGAGCTAAGTTTTTGAGGCAATAATTGATAATTGAAAATGTTTAGTTAGACTAAAAAAAAATTGTTTTGCTTCTCAGGCAAACTCTCACTGAAATTTGAACCCTTTCGTTGGGCATTTTTATTGCCTTGTAGTCCCTTCCAGTATTACAATAAAATCGGGAGACTCAAAACTTACATTTTTTGATTTTTGTATGTAACTGAAATTTTAAGTGCATAACTAAAGATGCAAAACAGTTTATTTTTAAAATTAACCCTTTACCTAACATAACGGCAAAAAACAGACCAGCGCTATTCTCAAAAATCGCCAATTAATTTTCATTATTTTTTTCATTTTTTGTCTCAAAAACATAGGTTATGACCCCTCATTGGAACGAGCTCGTTCCAACGAGGGGTCATAACCTATGTTTTTGAGACAAAAAATTAGTTATTCAAGAATTATTTTTGCAAGTGTCGTCTGCTTTTCAGGTTAGGTAAAGGGTTAAATGAGTTTATTTGTATAATTATGCCCCTTCTATATATTCTGTGTGTGAAAAGACAGCGGAAAGTCTCTCAGTCCATGCTGACTATACGCAATAGAAGAATAGTTTGGGTGGCACAAATGTGGATTCTATTTTTAAAAACCCTTCCGACTGTCTATTACAGATGTGAAAATGCTACTGTTTTTTTTTTTAACCCTCTACCCACTGTAACGGCCAAAACTGGCCATTGCTATTCTCAAAAATCGCCAATTAATTTTCATTATTTTTTAATTTTTTGTCTCAAAAACATAGGTTATGACCCCTCATTGGAACGAGCTCATCGAGCTCGTTCCAATGAGGGGTCATAACCTATGTTTTTGAGACAAAATGAAAACAATTAGTTATTCAAGAATTTTTTTTGCAAGTGTCGTCTGCTTTTCATGTTAGGTAAAGGGTTAAAAGAATGCACTAATCTCTTTAATCATGAGTGCTCATTACAAGCAGAGCTCTAAGTTAAAAACAATTATTTTCTTTATAACATTTTTTATTGATTCACTATAGAATCAGTCAAAAATGTTTGTAAGACTATTAAAAAATATTCTGGTTTCTCAGGCTCCTTGCTTGCCATTGAAAGTCTCCCACTTTTTATTCGCTTGGAAATTTATTCATTTGTACTATTTTGCACTTACAGGACTTGTAGGACTAAAAATTTAACCAACTCACTGAGCTCTGTCAAACAAGATAAAGTTGATTAAATTTTTAGTCCTACTAAAGTTGGTTAAATTTTTTGATACTCTATTGCACTTATAGGACTAAAAATTTAACCAACAATATTTTGGTTGACAGAGTTCACTGAGCTCTGTCAAACACAATATAGTTGATTAAATTTGCAACTGTAGTATGGAAAATGTTCATGGCTGAAAAACTGGGTTTATCCACAGAATAGTGTTAGGGGTTAAATTAATTAATTCCTACTCTTTTCAGGAAAGTTTCATGGATTAACAAAAGAGAAACAAGGCTTTCCTTCCTCATCAAAAAATTGAGGGAAAATTACCTGAGAAACAAGATTTTTTTTTAATGAGCCTAAATAGATTAGATTAGATTATTATTTTATTTAATATAATTTTTTGACTTCACAACTTGTGACAAAAGCTGTTGTGACAACAAATTTCCGCAAAACAACAGGAAAATTGCCTTTCAAAAGTTTTTTCGAATATATTTTGCCAAACTTTCCAAGGTGTCAAATATGCATTTCAAAAAAATCAAAGGACAAAAACCCTTCATACTAAAATCTTACCGGGAGCTCTTTTAGTAATTCCAAATATGAGATTATTAGGAATTTTTTTATAAAAAAGAATTGATTGAAAATTTGTTACCATCTTTTGTTCTTATTGTTATAATTACCATTAATCAAAATTATAATGTTCTCGAGTGACAAAAACTGAGTTCACAAAAAATGTATGTTTTTATGTTAGGTTTAGTCCATCTTTGTGATTTTTTGCCTTTTTTGGCCATTTTGTTTCTAATTCATGTAATGGCTGCTCTATGACTTGAAGTAACAGGTAGTGTGATGAATTAATTTTGATCATCAAAATTTGGTTGCATGTCTTTGCCTTGTTAAAATTTATGGGAAGGTGCCAATACTCCCATAAATTGTAACAAGACAAATATATATATAGGGCCTAAAAAAATAAAAAATCTGTTTCTTAGGCCCTCCCGCATGGTTCTTTTGGCTGCCGCATGCTCTCTTTTTATAACCAATTTAAACTTAAAAAAAATGAAAATTAAATGGTTTATGTCTGATATTTTACCCAAGTTAAAAAAATTGATGAATTTGTCCCTTGAGTGCAAGAAGGCTTTGCAATGCTTTAGCATTTGAGTGCAAGAAGGCTTTGCAATGCTTTAGCATTACAAAGTCTTCTTGCACTCAAGGGATGAAATACACCACCACCCATGCTATTCTGTAGATTATGAGGCCTAAAACTTGAACCAAGAGCATGAACTTTTTATGACAAAAAAGTAATTACCGAAATAAAAAATAAATAAAAAAACGCTCGCCCGCATGCAAGTTCACAAATAATGGCCTGAGAAACAGAAGATCTACTTTGTGTGGCCTAGACAAAATAATTTTACTTCAAAGATAATTGAATACACATTTATAGAATATGAATCCTTTAGTTACATTATGTGTACTTCAGAATAATGTTCATATAATGGCTTCCAGCATTCAAACCAGTTAATACAGGAGATGAAATAAGGCCCCTGCGAATATTCGAATATGACTGACTTGAATACAGTGGAACCATGTTAATTGAGTAGACAGTTTGCCAATGGAAATTATTCAGCTAACAGGAGTATTCAATTAACAGTGATTGTGTCACTTTCCTGTATTCTAGAGATAAACTTAGCATTTATTCCTTTGTATCTTGTTTGACAGAGCTCCATGTACTTCCCCATGGGAACCCCGGAAAGAGAAGCAGTAAAACAGGACCCTGTCTCCAATGCTTGGGGTGAAAGTCCTCTAAAATGGGCAACATGGGTATAAACAATTGGCTGGACTTGACTTTATCTCCATGTTGCGGTCACGATTAGCCTTTGTGCAGAAGTATGTGACCTTAAACACCAATAAATAAATAAATAAATAAATTGGATGTACTGAGGCCAAATAGGTCAATAACCAAAGGAGAACTGGGGAGAGTCAGGGTAATTTCTTGACAGGTTACAAGATTTTGTATTCAATTAACAGGAGTTTACTCTATAACCTATATTCATTTAACAGATTAAATTTGTACTAAAGGTGGGAGCGCGGTGGCTCAATAGGTAGAGGTGCAGGCTGCAAGCCGAGAGGTCCTGGGTTCGAATCCCACCTGCGGCGACCGCGTTGTGTCCTTGGGCAAGACACTTCATCTCCATTGCCCGCGTGGGGGCACGATGACGCCGTGTACTAAGGCGTACTGCACGTCGATGGTACGCATGTCTTCAACCAATCTAACCCTGCCTGTGCTGCAATGCGGAGTTACGATGTTGGGGAGCTGGCAGCTGCTTGTCGTTGCTCGGTGGTTCTCTCCGGGTACTCCGGCTTCCTCCACCCATAAAACTGTCACGGTCATGGTTAGCCATTGTGCATAAATATGTGACCTTAAACATCAATAAATAAATAAATATTGTACTAGAGGTATGGTAAATGGGTCTGTGTTGGAGAATTATATTCAATTAACAGGCTTATTCAGTTAAGAGATATCCAATTAAGTGGGCTCCACTGTACTGAATTGAATACTACACACTAGTCGCAAATTGAACCAAATATCAAATCGAATACATAAGGCCTAAAAAAGTAAAAAATGTTTCTCAGGCCCTCCCACATGGTCCTTTTGTCTGTCGCATGCCCTCTTTTTATAACAAATGCAAACTTTATAAAAAAAAAAGATTAAATGGATTATGTCTGGTATTTTATCAAAGTTAATAAAATTGATAAATTTGTCCCTTGAGTGCATTTCATTTCATTTCATTTATTCACTTTTAACCATTTACATGGCGTAAAGCAAGTGTTAACACAGAGAAATTTTAATACATTACATGTCCGGGCAGTCCGTATATATACATGTGCTATACGTGTAACCTCTCCAGCGCTGTATGTCGATTGTTCATTGCATACGAAGTTCGAAATTAAAGGGTACCATGGAGTGCTGTCAACAGTACTCTCCCACAACCTCTTGAGGTTATGTGACCGTACTGTTGACAAAACCCCCCTGCCTTGGACGAAAAGGTTCTTAGTTTTCAGTGGGGAAGGCTGGAGGGGCCACACGAATGAGGTTTGCCGGAGAAGGTATGTAAACTCTAGTCGTCTGATATATCGGGCTATGATATTTTATGTGTTCGGTGTGTGTGCAAAGCCTTGTTGAACTCAAGGGATGGAATACACCACCACCCATGCTATTCTGTAGATTATGAGGCCTAAAACATAAAACAAACCAAGAATATGAACTTCAGATGGCAAAGAAATAGTTACAAAAATAAAAAATAAAATAAAAAAATGCCTGCATGCATGCAATTTTACAAAACCTGACCTGAGAAACAGAAGATCTACTTTATGTGGCCTAACAATTGTTATCGGTAGAACTTTGGTGAAAAAAATAACATTTTAATCCAGTGTGCATATTTATGCTAACCTGTCGCCAATGGACATCATGAAGTTGCCTATTCCACGAAGACTGACCAGAATTTGATAATGCATGTTTTCCAGTGGGCAGATTTACGCAGACATTCTGCAGTTGGTGTCATACCGGTATTTACTACACAAATAATCAAATGCCCCTTGCATCTCAGTAAGCCTGGATACATATAAAATATGGAACATCCCAGTCACGAAGGATATCCAAAACGAAACTCAAAAATTTATTTTGTTTGCTGTTTCTGAGAAAGGCCATGTAAATGCATCGATACTGGTGTACTGCCAACAGTTACACATAGTATTCATTGGTAATCCATTCAATAAGGAGAACTGAACGATGACCCCCCCAATGCATGTTGTTATGAACCCAGTTTCTTCAAGTAGTTGTAGTCGCTAGACAGGAAATAGTTTGGTTGACTGTGAATTAACTGGTAGAGTGCTAAATTATTTTTGATTAACAAAATTTTTCCACATCTCTTTGCCTTGTTACAATTTATGGGAGAGTGCCTATTGCACTCTCCCATAAATTGTAACAAGGCAAATCTCTGCAGATTAAATAATTTTACTTCAAAACTAATGTGAAGCACATTCACAGAATACGAAGCCATTAAGTTGTGGCACCTGCACTTCAGAATAAAGCCCAAATATGGGCTTCCAGCACTCTACCAGTTAAGCGTTGGCTGCTAATAGGTACTGGAAATCAGAAACCACTGACTACTTTTGGATTCCAGTGCCTGTTTTTTGCAGCGAGTTAATCAGTTTTAAACATAGATTTATCTTGTTCGCATTGATATCCGTTGCATTTTGACCACAAAAACATTTAAGATATTTGATAGATATTCAGAGTCGATTGTCAAAGCAAATTCAAATTGAATATTGTGATTAAATTGAACATCATTTCGAATACCAAATATATTCACAGAGGCCTAGACAAAATAGTTCATGTCAGCAGTGGTAGACTTGCTCTTACTGGAAGAATTAACTATGGAGAGCTTTGGTTGGTAGCATGGTATAGTCATTCTTATGACTAGGGGTGTAAAGGTATACTGGTACATCATGATACTTTGCGTGATTATCAATGCATCAGTTAGAGCTGTAGGTTTTTAAATTTCGTGTTCGGTTTTGGTTTTGGTTTTTCAGGTGGAGTAAAACCTCGGTTTTCGGTTTGTTCATGAGGCCAAATAAAATTCAATAAAACTCATTCTTATGTCCGGAGTCATAACTGAATGGCAGTGAAACTGAATGAAACTCAATGAATGCCCGAAATAAGCTATAATACATGAAGAATCAGGAAGTCCAATATAATAATTACCTAAATATACAGAACTTTTATTGTGCTTGGCCATTTTTCGAGATCTGACACCTACACGCAACTTGAGGAAAGCTGCAAACACAACTAAACTGAAATGTCGGAAATTCACAGAATGTAGCCTTCCCAGAGTAGTGAGAGTACCCAGACACTGCCATTGGCAGTGTCTGGGTACTCTCACTACTCTGGGATGGCTACATTCTGTGAATTTCTGCAGCAAGAGAAAACCTTAGATTACGGGATGTCGACGGTTTCAGTTTTTAAAAAAGACTAAAAACCTTGGTTCGGTTTTGGTTAACCTACAGCTCTAGCATCAGTGGGAGCAGTCAAATATTGGTTGAATGCAATACATGCAAACCAAGTCCAACTAATGTAACAAACCAAGTTTTTCATGAGGAATCAATTTCTTGAAATATTCCCGTAAAACGAAAATGTGGGAATCCAAGTGGATTAGTGGGACTCCAAGTGGATTCCCCTTATTCAAATGTAAATTATCAATTAAGAATTGTTTGGATGTAAATGTGACCAACCTTATACCCAAATTATCAACAGAAAATCAATATCTGTGAAAGTGTGAACCATAGTCACACTGTTAACCCTTTACCTAACATGAAAAGCAGACGACACTTGCAAAAATAATTCTTGAAAAACTAATTTTTTTCATTTTTTGTCTCAAAAACATAGGTTATGACCCCTCGTTGGAACGAGCTCGACGAGCTCGTTCCAACGAGGGGTCATAACCTATGTTTTTGAGACAAAAAATTAAGAAAATAGTGAAAATTAATTGGCGATTTTTGAGAATAGCGCTGGCCGGTTTTGGCCGTTACATTAGGTAAAGGGTTAGGCTGTTATGTTTCAACGAAAAATGGTAAGTTGAGACTATTAATTTAATCTCACAAAGTCTCCTAAACTGCTTCAAATTCAGAATTCATTGATAAATTACATATATTATTCCTACTATTGTGTTGCGATTGGTGATAGTATTTGGGTTTGTCTAAGCAAAGTGTATGGTGGTGTCACATGGCAAATACAACGTGACCAGGGACTGACCTAGTAAGTAGCCAGTGTGAATTTGACTTTTAAAATTCTGATTTGGCACCTGAAGCTTAAATATAGGCTTCTAAGTTGGTTTGTAACCATAAGCCTCATTTCTTCCACGGGTCACTTAGTCAGCCAAACTTGACTAGGAACTATTGTGAAAATGAAGTGTTACTATGGTGATATAAAAATATTTTTCAATCATTTGAGAAACAGCTTTAATTATATCCAAATACGAATGTAATTAAATGCAAAAGTAATATAACTACAATCAACTGGTAGAGGGCTTGAAGCGTATATTTGGGCTTTATGCTGGTGTGAAGGTGATTCAACTTAAAGGCTCCATGTTCTGTAAATGTATAATAAGGAAATTAATAATAATAAGGAAATTTTATAAAACGTAAAGTGCTCTAAAACGCTGTACAGTTAAATAAACAATGAGCTCATGACTTTCAGGGCAATATACAGACTGAGAAAAGTGTGAAGGTCAACAGGTTACATACTGTCAAAAGCCTCTCTGAAAAGATGCGATTTTAAATTTTTTTTTAATTGGTTGAGATCTTTCGATGCCTGAACCTAAACTGGTAAACTATTCCAAAGTGCAGGTCCAGCGAAAGAGAAAGCTCTTTTATTCACAAAAGTGGACCTAGAGAAGGGCATCTGTAGCTTGATTTGTGTGGAGGAGCGCAAGTTCCTTTCAGGTTTTTTAATTGCCAGAAGGTCTTGTAAGTACTTAGGTGCCGAGCCTGAATGCATTTCAGTACCAAAACCGAAATTGTGAAAATAATCTGCTGTCATACAGGGAGCCAGTGCAATTTGTTTAGTAGTGGTGTTATATGATCATAGCGTTTAGAGCCTGTGATGATATGTGCAGCTGGAATTTCCAAGCAATTTAGACTCTGGTGCATTTGACCAACGATGACGTGATTTATTTAGACGGGTTCCTCTCTTTTTACGTTAGAAACAAAATTGAACGTTTTTGTATCATGACATGTGCAATACAACTTTTTTATCGTACAGACAGAACAGTGGAAACCTCGTGTTTTATATTAATAGGTGTATGATAAAATGGATTATACCAACAATAAGTTGATCCAATACGGTTTTGAGGTATGACAATGTCTATCCCACAAGATAATATGTGGGGTTATGCATTTCATATTACCAAATTTTGTAATATGATAATTGATATGTTGATTTCGAAGAATTAAAACTGAACTCTACCATCAGTGCTGGATGTCAGGACTGTACGGCAGGTGGATCATATATTACTCATCTGAATGTTTATGGTGGTCTGTTTTTCAATAAAATTAGCCTTCAAAGGAAACTAAATTGTTGTTGAATAACAGTGTGTTGAATATTCCAAAGATGGCCTTCTATTTAGTATTTATTGTGTTATTGCTACTGTGCCTGTGGGAAATCAAGTTATTTGCTTATCGTATCTAGATGCGTAACTGTATTGATCCACATATCAAGATATGTATTGCATCGCGACACAATCATATCTTTACACCCCTACTTATGTGCTAAAATAAATAAATAAATAATTTGTTGCTGGTTGAATGAAGATATAATGATGAGTTGTTACACTTCAATTTATTATTAGATAATTGATTCAGAAGCAGAATAATTTATTACAAAAAATGGTTGTATATTCTAAATAAAATTATTATTCTATTTATAAATTAACTATATACTAATATCTGACAGCTTTATTGATTTTCCATGATATGATACTAGTTTAATATTTTTAAAAAAAATTTAAAATCTAGTCATGCAATCAAACTTTTGACATGTGCAATTGATCAACAATGGGTCCAATACTAAAATTATTATTGATAATAATTGTTGATGAATATTCTTCAGTAATTTTTGCTATTTTTCCTCTTTTGAGTTTTTGTTTATATTTTTCTTTAAATATTTTATAATTTGTTCACCAATATTGATTTAACCCTTTACCTAATGAATTGGCCATATCCTCCTTCGTAATTTTCAAATTTAATTGAAAAAATATATTTTTCAAAAAGTTTTAATAAAAGCATATCATGTGATCCCTCATTGGAATGAGCTCATCAAAATCATTTCAATGAGGGGGTCACTTGATATGGTTTCGGTGAAATTTTTGGAAAAACTTAAAAAAAAACAATTAAAATAATAAAAATTATATCCTGTGAGTTGAGTAAAGGATTAAGAAACATTTTTGAAAGTGATTGTATTATACTTTGTTGTTGTATATTTTTTTGTTTTGAGTGTACTTGCAATATATTTTATATGGTTGAACCCTTTTGGTGGCCCATTTGTATTGTATTTTTTTCCGTGACCAAACATTTTGTTGTTATATTTTTGTTTACTAATTATTAGATTATAAGACATTTTATAATTGCCCATATACATTTTTGTGATTTGTTTAAACCAGTCTTCACAGTTCACTAAAAAAATTATCTGAATTAATCCAGCCATTCAATTTTTCATTTATTTTCTTTCTTTTTTTTTTAGCGTATAGCACCTTATTAGGATGCGTTTATCAAACTTTTGGGAGGTTTCATTAGTTAGCTTTTAGGATGGTTTAACCCTTTAACCCTTTACCTAACATGAAAAGCAGACGACACTTGCAAAAAAAATTATTGAATAACTAATTTTTTTCATTTCTTGTCTCAAAAACATAGGTTATGACCCCTCGTTGGAACGAGCTCGATGAGCTCGTTCCAATGAGGGGTCATAACCTATGTTTTTGAGACAAAAAATGAAGATATTTTGAAAATTAATTGGCGATTTTTGAGAATAGCGCTGGCCAGTTTTTGCCGTTACGTTGGGTAAAGGGTTAACCAAAATAATGGCCCAAACCGGCCAGTGCTATTCTAAAAAATCGCCAATTAATTTTCATTATTTTTTCATTTTTTGTCTCAAAAACATAGGTTATAACCCGTCATTGGAACGATCTCATTGAGCTTGTTCCAATGAGGGATCATAACCCATGTTTTTGAGACAAAAAATAAAAAAAATTAGTTATTCAAGAATTTGTTTTTGCAAGTGTTGCCTGCTTTTCGTGTTAGCTAAAGGATTAAACAAGTCTTCACTGTTCAATAAAAAAAAAAAAATTATCCGAATTAATCTAGCCATTTAATTTTTCATTTAATTTTTTTTTTTAGCCTATAGCACCTTATTACAATACATTTATCAAACTTTTGGGAGGTTTCGTTAGTTAGCTTTTAGGATGGTTTAACCCTTGACAACTGGACAAGTGTTCTGAAATCCCATAATACCACAGCCTTTATACATTCAATGGTTCAGCAGTCATTTCTGGTCAAGTCTGGGCTGCCTCTTATGACAGCCAAGACTTGAATAGAAACCACTGCCTTACTAATTTGTCTTTTGTAAGCAGGAACTCTTCATGATAGCATGTTAAGGGTGCCTGTTCTGAGGTCGTAAAAGTTGGAAATAGTCCTCTAATGGTTAACATGAAGTTTGAAAGAAAAGAATTACATTTTTAATGTTTTTAATAATAATGATACTGTTTACACAGGTAGAGGAGCACTGCTTAGTTATCATAGAAAACAAATTCTGCAGATGATAGTCTGTATATTTCCAGGTTTGGTTGATACTCTTTATTGACTTGGAATTTGTTTCAGTTTTACCATCCGTCACAGCTTAGCTGCAATCTCAAATTTTTTTAAATGATAGAGTGTTTGATTAATTTTGGTTGTTAAATTAGTTTGTATGTACAGACACTCTCCAATAAATTGAAACAAACAAATACTTATCAAAAAAGTTTTCTTCATAGAGAATTTGAAGTACATCAAAAGAATATAAAGCCTTTTAATTGAGGCACCAGAAGTTTTCAGTGAAGCCCAAATATGGGTTATTAGCACCCAACCAGTTAAGAAATTTTGGGGGGTAACTGGTTAATTCCAACATCAACAGTATTCACATGTATAATTATTTATACTTCAGACTTTATTTGAAGTAGAGCTGCACGATATTCAAAACAGAATATCGCTGGTATCGGTATTCAAAAAAATATCGCGGTATACCGGTATATTTAAAACATGTTCAGATATCTGAACATAAGTACCACAATCGACACTTGAGGCATCACAGTCGGAACGAATCAGCATGCCTTGATGATGCGGTTCGAAAAACCCTTACACAACGCAGACGATATCAAAATTTATTATTTTAAATCAAATTTGTCCAAAAATTTCTTCAAAACAATATCAGTTGATCCCTCATTGGAACGAGCTCAATGGCTCGTTCCAATGAGGGGTCACATGATATAGTTTTGTTGACATTTTTTAAAATTATTTTTTCAACTGCTGAATTGGTATATTACGTGGGCACATGCGGTCGGTTCCTTGGGTAATGCAATATATTATTCATTCTGAACTACAGTTAAAAAACTCAAGACATCTTGAAAATTAAATTGTGGGTAAATAAATAATGACGATAAACTGATATTTTTGTAATTACACCGGTATTCAATCGATATTGGTTTGAATACTGGTATATATCGGTTTATCGAAATATCGTGCAGCCCTAATTTGAAGTACACCATTCATAGTGCTGAAATATTTATGATTTTCATTTTCCGCAAATATTTTTTAACATTGTCAATGTATTGAGTGTTACTAGTCCTATCAGCATGTTTCCAATAGTTCAGTTTAGACTTGTTTCATTGTTTTGTGAATGTCATTGTAGTCTTCCAAGATAGTTTTGTATCAATTTTTATTTTAACCCTTTCAAAAGCATTTACAGAACCACATGTTGTTTGTGTTTGTATTTTGTTTTTGGGGGTTTTTTTTTTGCTAAACTACTACCGGAAGTATAACTAGATGAAACTTATTTCAGTAGGAAATATTTAAACTTTTTAAACCTGTCCAGCATTTCTGAAATTTTCTTAAAATTAATAATAAATGCTGTAAAACAGCTGTAACTAAATTCCATCAAAAAGTTAACCCTTAAGGGCCTAATTCCGACTTTGATAACTTTTTTAATGAAAAGGAACAGGTGCTCCAACATGCATTGTTTGGGTAAACTCAAAACTTGTTTTCTAAGTACCGAGGCAGTTATTTTCTAGGCACATCTTGGCTGCCTCTGAAGGCAGCCAAGACTTGACTAGAAATAACTGCAAAGCGTCTGGAGGTAGACTTTCAAAGTATAGTGAAAATGTATAAAAATCTCCAGTCCCTTAAGGGTTAACTCTTAGGGGTCTAATTCTTTTTAGTGGAACGGAACAGACAGTCATGGGTGGAACTGAGTACTGTAGCAGTTTGTTTCTAGGATGATTTGACTGCCTGGATAGGCTGGCAAGACTTGCATAGAAATAACAGCAAATTATATTTATTTATTTATTGGTGTTTAAGGTCTCATACTTATGCACAGTGGATAATTGTGACTGCGACAGTTTTATGGGTGGAGGAAGCCGGAGTACCCAGAGAGAACCACCGAGCAACGATGAGCAACTGTCAGCTCCTCAACATTCTAACTCTGTTCAAGCTCTGCACAAGCAGGGTTACAGCGGTTGAAGACATGTGCACCATCAACGTGCAGTACACCTTAGTACACGGCATCATTGTGCCCCCGTGTAGGCAACTTGCCCAAGGTCACAACGTGGATCGTCCCGGACAGGGATCGAACTCGGGACCTCTAGCATAGAAGTCCATCAGTCTGCCACTGGGCCACCGTGCTCCCAAATAACGGAGAAGCCGCAGGATGTAAACCATCAAAGTGCAGCAGTAATGTGTAAAAATCTACAGCCTTTTAAGGGTTAACCCTTTACCTAACATGAAAAGCAGACAACACTTACAAACAAAATTATTGAATAACTAATTTTTTTTACATTTTTTGCATCAAAAACATAGCTTGTTACCCCTCATTGGAATGAGCTCACTTCTCTTGTTCTAATGAGGGGACAAAAGCTATGTTTTTTATGGAAAAAAATGAAAAAAATAATGAAAATTGAATGACAATTTTTCTGAATACACTGTAGAGCTTGCCAGTTTTGACCATTATGTTGGGTAAAGGGTTAAGAAAGAGTGCCCACCCCTTGTGAGAATCACAGGAAGTGAAGCAGTGATATTGTTTACCATGGTAAACAAGCTCAGTTATACTGGTAAAATAGGACCCAGTCACCAATGCCTGTGGTAGAAGTCTTCTGAAATGGGCAACATGGTTATAAACGATTGACTAAACTTGACTTTATCTCTATATTGCAGTCGCGATTAGCCTTTGTGCAGAAATGTGTGACCTTAAACACCAATAAATAAATAAATGATTTTCAACTGCTCATTTTTGCAAATTACATGCACAGATGCGACTTGATTTGTTAGGTTAGGAGTTCAATCCTGAGCAGTGAATGTTCTTCAAATTACACAATAGACTGAAGAGATGAGTACTAACAGCAATTTGTGTACACTTTCTTCCTTAACCCTTTACCTAACGTAACGGCCAAAACTGACCAGCGCTATTCTCTAAAATCGCCTATTAATTTTCATTATTTTTTTCATTTTTTGTCTCAAAAACATAGGTTATGACCCCTCGTTGGAACGAGCTTGTCGAGCTCGTTCCAACGAGGGGCCATAACCTATGTTTTTGAGACAAAAAATGAAAAAAATTAGTTATTCAAGAATTATTTTTGCAAGTGTCGTCTGCTTTTCAGGTTAGGTACAGGGTTAATTGTGTAATGTCTAGTAGAGCTGAAATGGTTAAGGGATTCTCTTGATCGATTAATCACATGGATTAACCTTGGTTAACCTATTAATCACTTGTCCAAATAGATATCCGAATAATTGCCATACCATTGATGATTTACAGCATGAACCCTTTACCCAACGTAACAAACAAAACCGACTAGGCCTATATACAAAAATCTCCATTCAAAGTTATTATGTTTTCAGTTTTTAGTAATTCATGAATTTATTTTTCAAGTATCGTCTGCTACCTGCAATGGGTAAAGGGTTAAGAATGACCATTTCCAGCTACGGATACAGTATGATTATCATGCAAGTAGGTCAGCAAGTAACTTGCATGCTTTACTTTGTTTCATATAATTGATTTAAGTCAGTGTGACAATGTTTGCCTGTTTTGGAGCATGTTTCTTCCTTTGTTAACCCGTATAATACAGTAGTTCAAAAGTGATGGTTAATCGATCAATTACTTTTTGGATCGATCAAGATCATGTTGATCATTGATTAATCGATTAATCGGTTAACCGTTTCAGCTCTAATGTCTAGTTATGTGGGTGAATGAAACAGTCATTTATCGAAGTTGCACAGATCTGAGATACAAGACTTCATGTAATGTACAAAATTCAAACTTTCTTTGACATCTGTCCCCAAATCATCACCAAGTTATAAAAAAAACGGAATAGGGTGTGAGAAGTGCTGACTTTCATTAGATCTGTATTTTTTGTTATTAATGTTGTTGTTTATTTTTGAAGTACTTATTGATTTTTTATAAGACATATTTTTATTTTATATATCAAGCTTTAGATTGCGAGAATGGTAACCAATTTTCTCCTCTGTATTAACTTGAAGTGTGAAGTGAAAGTTTGTTTGTAACTCCCACCTATCTCTATACAACTAGATTGCAGAATTAATCATTGTTCACATATAGACAAGTGTCTTGTCTGCCGATATCTTGCTGGGGCAATTATCCCTATGAATAAACAATGCCTAACAACAAAAAAACTGACAAAATTTCCTGAGACCTCGGAATTGCCTATCACTATTTAACCCTTTACCTAACATGAAAAGCAGACGACACTTGCAAACAGAATTCTTGAATAACTCATTTTTTTCATTTGTTGTCTCAAAAACATAGATTATGACCCCTCTTTGGAACGAGCTCAATGAGCTCTTTCCAAAGAGGGGTCATAACCTATGTTTTTGAGGCTAAAAATTAATTGGTGGTTTTTGTGAATAGTGCTGACCGGTTTTGGCCGTTATGTTGGGTAAAGGGTTATGGTTTTGTTGAAATTTTTTGAAAAATAAATTTTTTCAGCTGCTAAATTTGCATATTACGTGGGTGGATATGGCCGATTCGTTGGGTAAAGGGTTAAATACCAATAAACAAATTGACAGAAAATCCATTTGGGAAGCCCAGGAACTGAAGCAGAGCTTGTATTCTGTGGTAAACAAGCACTGTTTTACTAGTAAACTAGAACCCAGTAATCAGTGCCTGGGGTGGGAAGTCCTCCAAAATGGGCAACACAGGTATAAATGATTGACTGGCCTTGACTTTATATCCATTTTGCAGTCACGCTTTTGTATTGTGCAGACATTTGTGACTTTAAACCCCAGTAATTAAATAAATAAATTGAAAAAAAAATGCCTCTATTGGAAAGTTAATAACACATTACCAATTTTCAAGCTAAACTTTCATTTGATATTTGACGAGGTGGATGCTGTGACTAGTCTCAGCATAACAGCTTTCACATCATCAAATGTCGCCACTTGGAGGACTTACCACATTGATGTACTTGATGCCATCTTAAGGGGAGCAGATTCAGTTGCGACATTTTTTGTTGACATTCCAGCAAAAACCAACATGCTTTATTGATTTGGATTCCCTGTATAGAATCCCGGGAAGTGGAGCAGTACTTCTTTACTGCAGTAAACAAGTTCTGCTTTGCTGGTAAAATCAGATCCCGAGCCAATATCTGGGGTTGAAGCCCTTTATAAAGTAGGTATGCTAAACAATTGGCTAAACTTGACTCCATGCCTATGCTGCTATCATGAGTCAGCCAGAAATGCTGAATGTGACCTTAAACACCAATAAATAAATAAACTATTCATTAAAATTAACTTGAAATTTATTATTTTTATCATTTTAATCCATCATTGGAACAAGCTGATTCTCTACTTGGGGTTATTTAAGGGTGTCATAGGGCCTGGAATTTTAACACCATCTTCGTTTGAAGAGAACATTAAAAAATCTTCTTCCCCAAGCACTGATCTACATGCTTCCATGTTTGATATTTAATATTTTTGTTAGGGAATGATAATAAGTTGGTTCTCTGTCTATTATTGTGATTGATATACTGTTGTTAAACAGTTAGCAGTACTATTAAACCAGAACACTTTCAGATATATAAATGCCTTGACTTCTGAAATTTTTACAACTTAAAAACAAGAACCACATTGACTCCTGGCAAAATGCATACGATATAAATTTTTTTATTTTTTTACATTATTTTTTCAAAAATTTCAGCAAAATCATATCATGTGATGACTCATTGGAACAAGCTTGATAGGCTCGTTCCAATGAGGGGTCACATGAAATGGTGATTTTAATCATTTTCTTTCAACATTGTAAAACTACAACGCATACAGAAATGTTCAGCCCGAGTGGTCACATGGAACAAAATAATATGCCATAGAATCACATACAAACTGTATCTGCCGGTGCCAATATTATAAAACTTTTACAATTGTATTTTCTAGAATTATGCTATCTACCTATTAATATAACCGACTAAAATGAATCATTAGTATTTTAAAAGATATAGCAATTTGCCAACTGGCAAATTGCCAGATCTTTGAAAATGCTAATGGTTCATTTTAACCCCTATAAAGTCATAACAAGAAAATACAATTCTAGAAAATACAATTGTAAAACTTTTATAGTGCCTTCATGGCCTTGCACCACCATACCTCTCTGAACTTCTGAATGGATATGACCATGCCAGAACCCTTAGGTCCAACAATGAAATTTTGTTTTTACAGCCAAGGGCGAAACTGAAGACTACAGATAACAGAGCATTCTCTGTGTCTGCTCCCACTGAGTGGAACTTGCTCCTCAAAAGTATAAAAACCATTCAGACCCTGAGTTCATTTAAGAAAAGCGTTAAAACACATCTCTTTCAACCGGCATTCTATTAGCAACTGTAAAGCCAAAGAGCAATTTTAGGCTTATAAATTATTATTATTGTGAATGGGGAGTGTGTGATTCAGTCCAGCTAGAAATTCAAGCTTTGATTATCTCCTTTAATATGCAGTGCAACTAGAAATTTTCTGTCATATGGGTGGGAATGTCCATCCTATCCTGGGATGGGTCTGCCAGGCCTGACATTTTCAGGAGAGCAATTTATTCGCTCGGGCAAAAATTAGCCCTCCTGGCCTTGGAAAATAATGATTTCCATAACCGCCTATTCCTAAAACCCACATCTTTTCAAATCTCTGCTGTGCTGTTAGTGGTCTCTGTAAGGCAGCCACACTGCCCCTCACACACCTATGGGTCTTGCTACCTTGTTAGCAGCAACAAATAAAATGCACAAAGCCCACTAGGAAAATTTCATTAATAGTAAAACTTCATTTTGACACTTTTAGTTTTTGTTAGCTTGAGGAGAGCTACCGTATTTACTCTATGTATTGGGACAGCAAAAAATAATTATTTTCACAGGTGTCCCAATTCTTAGAAAATGGGGAAAGAACACAGCGTGGTCTTGATTTGATGCTGAATAAAGTTGTGTGTGATTCGTTTTCCATCACTATATACGAAAATCACCGTCCAATTTTTTTTTATATTTTCATTTTTTGCTTCCAAAACATAGCTTATGATCCCTCATTGGAACGAGCGCATTGAAAACACGGCTTATGATCCCTCATTGGAACGAGCGCATTGCGCTCGTTCCAATGGAAGCAAAAAAATGAAAATTTCTAGTTACTCAAGAATTTTTTTTATCAGTGTCGTCTGCTACTTGCGACGGGCCAACTGGAAACAAATCTTCTGAATGTCCCAAACTTTGGAGCATAAAAAAATATAGTTTTCTGGAAAAAATGTGTGTCCCAAATCATAGAGTGTCCCAATACATAGAGTAAATACGGTAATCGCTCGCCTAGGCCAAGCGAGGGGAGTGATTTTTTGCCTTCCTGTATTTTACTAGTCAAGCCTGAACTGCCCACTAATTGTTAATGTAGGAAGAAAATTCATAAGAAAATGTGATATGTTTTGAAATTGAAACGCTTTTTTGTAGCTGTATGAATCTGGTCTTTACAATCAATCACAAGATATCATGTTGGAAATACAATTGAGACATGGAAGGGCATAACAAATTAAATGACTATTTATTAGTAAATAATATGTTGTTTGCATTTTCTTGAAATAAATGCTTTTTTCTAACCAATGTGTCATGTTGTGTTTAGCTCAGTATGGATTCCACCCACCTGCCATCCACATTACATTTGCTGCTTCTCCATAATCTCCAATGCCACTAAACCATTTCAATACGATTTGATCCCCATGTGTACCCCGGGTTGGAAGCAGTGCAGGGCTTATATTTCATCTAAATTTGGGAGAATCCATTTGGATTCTCGCGAAAATGGTTGCGAGAATCAGTACCTGCTAGGAGTGTCCCAGGAGATTCCATGAGGCTACCATGGTTGAACCCCTGTTGTATACTGATAACACATGTTAACCCTTTACCCAACACAGCTTTGTAATTTTTAAAACATAAACTGAATTAGATAATTTTGGGGGGAAAAATAAAAAATATTTACCAATAAAACCATACAAATATGGATGTCATTGGAACCAGCTCAATGAGCTGGTTCCAATGACAGCCATATTTGTACAATTTTATTGACAAAGTGTCAGGATATTTCAGGTCTTGTTAGCCTTGTACTGGATACATTTTTTGTCGCTATGTTACTGAAGGCCACTGAAGTGTTGAATCGATTCATGCAAATCCTAGCAGAGATGCATCCAGAATCTGCATGGATTCTCCATGCTTTTTTTACGCGAATCTTTGCGTAAATCGATTCTTGGATTCGCGTCGAAATATAATCCCTGCAGTGCTTGTTCACTGTTGTGAAAAAGCTCTGTTTTACATGTAAAATAGGACCCAGTAACCAATGTCTGGGGTGGAAGTCCTCCAAAATGGGGAACATGTGTATAAACAATTGGCTGGACTTGACTTTATATCCATGTTGCGGTCATGATTAGCCATTATGCAGAAATATGTGACCTTAAACACTAATAGATGAATAAATATAATGAGATTTGATGTTATACAATTATTGACTTTCCTTGAGGTTGATACAAGGAATTATCAACCCAAGAAAAGTAATATTCACCCAGGCCATAGGCCGGGGTGAATATTACTTTTCAAGGATTGATAATTCCTTGTATCAACTTCAAGGAATGTCAATTATTGTTTTATTATTATACCCCCCGCAAACAAAGTTTTTTTGTTTTTTTTTGGGGGGGGGGGGGGGGGGGTATATAGGAATCACCCTGTCTGTCCATCTGTCCATCCTCGTAAGCGCAACTCCTCCTAAACCGTTTGAAGAATTTTCATGAAACTTTACACAATGGAAGAACTCCATATGAAGATGTGCATGAAGCAATATAATTCCATTCTGACATTTCCAAGGGGAGATAATCTAACTTATACCGTCTGTCCATCCTTGTAAGAGCAACTCCTCCTAAACCGTTTGAAGAATTTTCATGAAACTTTACACAATGAAAGAACTCCATATGAAGATGTGCATGAAGCAATATAATTCCGTTCTGACATTTCCAAGGGGAGATAATCAAACTTATACCATCTGTCCATCCTTGTAAGCGCAACTCCTCCTAAACCATTTGAAGAATTTTCATGAAACTTTACACAATGGAAGAACTCCATATGAAGATGTGCATGAAGCACTATAATTCCATTCTGACATTTCCAAGGGGAGATAATCTAACTTATACATTTCAGGCGCGGGGGGTATCACTTTGTGAGTTTGCTCACAGTACCTCCAGTTATGACAGAAAAAAATTGTTTGCAAAATTCTTAACATATTTTTTGAAGAAAAAGAGCATATTTTTATGCAACAAAATAAATTTAATTTCAACACATATATATAAGAAGTACTTTGCATTAACTTATTTGTTCTTGAACAGTTCCTAAACACTGGAACAGGGAAATTAAATGAAGGAACAAGTTGGAAATACCATTTCTATTTTTATAGGAAACAGGTATTTGGAATCATTATATTAACCAACCTGCGTTATTAATAGACAACAATGACAAAGTGGTGAAATATCAACTTGATTTCGATAAAAATAGAAATTATAGAATAGATCAGTAATACTGGAGTAGATCAACACTTCTGATGAGTATTTCAGCCAATTAAATTTCCAGATTTTTTTCTGCCATATACAGTGGAGCCCACTTAATTGGATATCTCTTAATTGTATATCCCTGTTAATTGAATATAATTTTCAAACACAAAACCATTTACCATACCTTCAGTACAAATTTGATCTTTTAATTGCATATGTGTTGTAGAGTAAACTCCTGTTAATTGTATATAAATTTTTATAATATGTCAAAAAAATTACTGTGACACGCACCAAATTCCCCTTATTTATCAACCTTTTTGGCCTCACTACATCCAATACAGACATTTATTCTATTATATCTTGTTTCACAGAGCTCTATGAGCTCTGTCAAACAAGATATAATAGAATAAATGCTCAGTTTACCTCCTGAACACAGGAAACTGACCAAATCCATGTTAATTGTATACTCCTGTTACCCGGTAATTGAATAAGTTTCACTGGCAAAATGGATATTCAATTAAGAAGATTTTACTGTAATAAGTACGTTTATTGTATCATTTAACAGTTTCAAGGTTGATTATGTAAATTGATGTACTCCATTGAGAGTGGATATGACCCAAATCCCCCAGTTTATCCGAATGCATTGTTTTTGATATTTGGCTTCATGTACTGACTTTTCTTGTGAGGTGCAGCATCAAGTTTTTTTAAGCTCCCCTGAGCGAAGCTCAAGGGAATCTTTAGTGATCACTTTCTGTCTCAAAAACTACAGTGCCGAATTCAACCAAATTTGATATGTGTGTTCCAAATCATATGACAAATCAAATTTGTTCAAATAATGTTGCCACACCCACAGGGGTGCTTGTGCACAAGGGGTATAAATCTGTTGGCCCCACAAAATGTTTTCGGAAAATTAACAAAACATCTTCGACTCAGAACTACCAATCAGAATCTTTTGATACTTGGTACAGTGGAGCCCACTTAATTGGATATCTCTTAATTGTATATCCCTGTTAATTGAATATAATTTTCAAACACAAAACCATTTACCATACCTTCAGTACAAATTTGATCTGTTAATTGCATATGGGTTGTAGAGTAAACTCCTGTTAATTGTATATAAATTTTTGTAATATGTCGAAAAAATTACTGTAACACACACAATTCCCCTTATTTATCAACCTTTTTGGCCTCACTACATTCAATACAGGCATTTATTCTATTATATCTTGTTTGACAGTGCTCTATGAGCTCTGTCAAACAAGATATAATAGAATAAATGCTCAGTTTACCCCAGAACACAGGAAACTGACCAAATCCCTGTTAACTGTATACTCCTGTAAATTGAATAATTTTCACTGGCAAAATGGATATTTAATTAAGAGGATTCTACTGTATACAACATCCTTTGAGGGGTCAGATTCAGATTTGTTTGAAACAAATCCCTGGGTTCATATTTGGGCTCCCTATTTGAACTTGGTGCAATATTAGGAAATTTATTTAAAATCTTCTTCAGATCTACCTGACCTTTAGAGGGTCAGCTTGAAGTTTGTTCAAATCAAGTCCCTGCAGTCACATTTAGGCTCACTGTGGGAGCCTGAATTTTAACTTTGTGTAACATATTTTAAAAATATTTTTCCAGTCCATCTGTCAGAATCTTTTTGATATTTGGTATGTAGCATCCTTTGTGGGGTGAGATTCAAGTTTAGTCAAATCAAGATCCTGGGTTCATATTTGCACTCCTGATGGGAATCCAAATTTCAACTCCGTCCTGTATGAGGAAATTTTTTTAAAAATCTTCTTCAGATCCGCCAGTCAAAATCTTTTGATCATTGGTATAGAGCATCTTTAGGGATGTCAGATTCAATCATGTTTGTTCAAATCAAGTCCATGGGGTCATATTTGGGCTCCTGTTTGGAACTTGAACTTGAGCTTAGTGCAATATGAAGAATATTCTTTGAAAAATCTTCTTCGGGTTTACCTGTCAGAATCTTTTAATATTTGATATGCAGCATCCTTAGGAGGTTCTGATTCAAGTTTGTTCTGGGTCATATTTTAGCTCTCTAAGGAAACCTGAATTTCAACTTGGTTCAATATGAAGAAATGTATTTAAAAATCTTCTTCAGATCTACCAGTCAATATCTCTTGATATTTGGTATACTGCATCTTCAGAGAGGTCAGCTTGATGTTTGTTCAAATCAAGTCCCTGGAGTGATATTTGGGCTAGCCCAAATTTTAACTTTGTGTAATTTGAGGAATATTCTTTAAAAATCTGCTTCAGATTAACCCTTTACCCAACGAATCGCCCGCATCCGCCCACGTAATATGCAAATTCAGCATTTGAAAAAATATTATTTTTTAAAAAATTTTAACAAAACCATATCATGTGACCCCTCATTGGAACGAGCTCGTCAAGCTCGTTCCAACGAGGGGTCACACGATATGGTTTTGTTGAAATTTTTTGAAAAATTAAAAATTATATTTAAAATAATAAATTTTTATATCGTCTGCATTGGGTAAAAGGTTAATCAATTAGAATCCTTTGATATTGGGTATGTAGGACCCTAGGTTGGGTGAAATTCAAGTTTGTTCAAATCAAGAATCAAGTCACTTGGGTCATATTTGAGCTCCCTATTGGAACTCTGAACTTTAACTTATTGCAATACGAGGAATATTCTTTATATTACAAAATCTTCTTCTTCAGATCTACCAGTCAGAATCTTTTGATATTTGATATGCAGTATCCTTAGGGGGTTCAAATTCAAGTTTAATCAAATTAGGTCCCTGGGCATCATATTTAAGCTCTTTGTGAGAGCCAAAATTTTAAATTTATTTAAAAACCTTCTTCAGATCTACCAGTCAGAATCTTTTGATATTTGCTTTGCAGTATCCTTAGTGGGATCACATTCCAGTTCATTCAAATCAAGTCCCTGGGTTCATATTTGGGCTACCCATGGCAACCTGGATACTTAGTGCAATATGGTGAAATTCCTTTTAAAAAATCACCTTCTTTAGACCCACCAGTCTGAATCTTTTGATATTTGATATGCTGCAACCTTAGGATGTTCAGATTTCAGTCTGTTCAAATCAAGTCCCTTGGGTCATATTTGAGCTCCCTGTGGGATCCCAACTTTTAACTTATTGCAATATAATGAACATTCTTTAAAAAAATCTTCACATTCATGAGTCAGATTCTTTTGTTACATAGTATTGACATCCTTAGTATGGTGAGATTCATGTTTGTTCAAAACAAATCCCTGGGCTCATGTCTGAACTCCCTATTGGAACCCGAATTTTAACTTAGTGCAGCATAAGGAATATTCTTGAAAGATCTTCTTCAGGTCCACCAGGCAGAGAATCTTTTTATATTTGCTATATAGCATTACTATAACTTTTATGTTAAAGTTTGTTCAAATTGTTAGGCTAGACTGGTTCCTGACCATAACAGTGACAAATGTCTTACTGTATTAGACTGTGGTCTAAGAGCTTGATGAGCAGGGTGAATTGTATGTGTGTTGTTGCATTAACCCTTCATCCTATGTAATGTCAGATATATTTGCAAGCCAGTTAGGCAAGTCAGAAAATAAGCAGACTGTCATCTGCAAAATGAAGTCCCCAGAGGGTGAATTCAGTGATGCTACCCAGCACAGCAGGGTAGCTTCACTAAATATACCCTCTGTGAACCTCAATCTGAATCAGGGTCTCAAAACGGAACAGAAAGAGGTACCCAGAGGATTAATTGGTCAACTGTATAAGATAGCATCATCAAATTTACCCTCTGGGAACCTCATTCTGCAAATGTCAGATGGCTTATTTTCAGGCCTGCAGGTAGGCCATATATAATATTTATTGGCAGGAGAATATAGTATTTTTCATGACCATCTATCCACCTTTCCATTCATCTATTCTATACTTGTATTTGCAACTAGTCTCGTTTTTTATTATTATTCCCCTGAAAAAAATTTGGGGGAATCTAGCCGTGACGTCGTCCGTCTGTCCATCTGTCTGTCTGTCCGTCTGTCCGTCCGGGCATAGACGGAATTCGTGTCGGCTCCAACTTCTTACAGCCTTCAAGGATATTAATGATATTTGGTATTATTATTGCCCACAACCAGAGGGTGTGTCGCGAATAAGGTTGGAATGGCTATCAAGGCTTTTTTCGGGGGAATCAGCCACCCTTTGGTGGCCATCCTCTAGTTTATCACATTGCTTGAGAGATGGACGGTATTGGAATTTTAAGTTTGGTATCGGTTTCGATATTTTTAAGGGGATATTCCTCGGAAATGGTTCAGTGTTCAGTACCTCAAATGACTGTGATTTGCTGATACATATAGTACAAAGGGTGAATTCACATTAGGAAAATACAGATTAAATTGTTGCATCATTCTACCACAGTGCTACAAATGCCACTGCCAATGAGCTCAACAGTGACTTTCTTTTACAAAAACAAATCATATCTACAGTAATTTTATGAATTTTTTCTAACCCCCAAGCCCCCCCCCCCCCACCCCCGCAATCCCCACTCCTCCCATAACCTTTAAAGCCCAATTTCAGGTGAATGCATTCTCAGAGCATGTGTCCTGAACATGCCATCTTCAAGAGGTCCAGCTGACAAAGCACCTGGGCAGTGATTTTTAGACAAGTCTTGGCTGCCTATTGAGGCAGCCAAGACTTGCCTAAAGATCACTGCTAAGCGGCTGGGCAAGTACAAATTGTCGTCTAGTGAGAATTTGGGACAGTTACCCGGGTCACTGAGGGTTAACAAAACTGAAAAATCAGCCACTTCTCTCATGGAAATGAACCCTTCATTTGTTATCAAGCCTCAACAGAACCTTATAAATAGTGAATGTAGGAAAGTTTTGGTATTAAAAATGATTGAATACAGTTTTCTGGTGTGTCCATGATATCAGTATCGGTTTGGTTTTACGGTGTATTGCCCATCTCCATATTTCTTTAATATTTTGAACATTGAACAACTTTGTCTAGAACTTGGGGGCTTATTGTTAAGCAGGATTATTATGTGCTATTTTTTCCAGTTAATGGCCTTTGCCATTTTGTGCATTGAACAAGAAGAATTGTTGTATATTCACTTTTAGGTCGTGGGCTACCAGGGTGCTTCTTCACCTCCCCTCCCACTTCCTGGAGAAATTTTATATACCCCCCCCCCCCCCCCCCCCCCCAATGTTTCTAGACCATTTTCCCATTTCTGACACTTGGTGACGGGAGCATTTGTGAATTACAGTGTGTAATTACGTACCCACAAAAATATTTGAAAGTTAAAAATAGTTAATTGATTTATCTCCAAAACAAAAAAATTGCTTTATTTCATGAATTAAATTATTGACAACATGTATAAGATTTTCAAGTCTTTTATGCAGATTGCTTTCCTTTAATTTAAATTACCGTACGTTACTTCAAAAGACAAGGAATACCTTTTCATTTCTCACTTTTTACAAACACAAACTTTTGCCAAACACATCATTATCAAATGATTGATATATAGCCAATAAAAATGGATAACATGTGACCTCAGTTACTTGAGTGGTTTTCCCTGTGTGAACCCCCGAGAAGTGGAACAGTGCTCATAAACAAGTTTTGTTTG
The DNA here is from genome assembly GCA_031216915.1 of Pictodentalium vernedei. Lineage (NCBI taxonomy): Eukaryota > Metazoa > Mollusca > Scaphopoda > Dentaliida > Dentaliidae > Pictodentalium > Pictodentalium vernedei. The sequence goes on along the minus strand of CM062291.1, from coordinate 67,309,184 downwards.
ACTGGTAAAATTGGACTCGGCACCTTGGATTGAACCTCTCTGAAGTAGACAGCACAGCTATACACCATAGGATATACTAGACTTCAAGCCTATGTTGGAGATGTGATATAGCCCTAGTGGCTGAAAATGACATTAGCTGGTTGAATCCGCCATCTCTTATTGAAGCATCTATTCTCGTTCCACACCTTTCCTTCTATTTACTGGTGGGCTTTTGGACAAAATACTCTGGTTTTATGAATTGGAATATACAAAGCTGCAACATTGGCATTTACCCCGTGGTGCTGTGAGTATGATATTGACTGGCAGAACTCAGGGAAGTGGGTTCAAGCACCTCTGTCTACAAAAAGCAGCAATTGTTACGATTTTCTTTACATGTATTTACAAAGTGTGAAAATTTAATTTGAGCAAATGTTTTCTGAATCTTAATTAGATGGCAAATACTCTGCTTTAGCAGATACACGTCACAGACTTACGTTTTCGTTGTGTAGAACATAATGTTGACTTGCTAAACACAGGATAGTGGGTTCACCCCCCCCCCCCCCTGCCCCCCCCCCCACCCATCTGCAAATATAAACAAGAGGCCCCACAGAGCCTGAAGCACTCACCTTGAACAGAACCTGATATAAACCAAGGCCAAGAATGAATCCACATTAAGCAATCAATCTCGCAATTTTGTTTCTATTTTAAACATACAGTGAGTCCCACAATAGCTAGGGTTTATTTTTTTCATATAAATAAGATATCTGTTTCCCACTTATGCTGCATATCAAATTTTGTTAAAATCGGACCAAGAGTTCTGAGTAGTGAACTGGAGATGTTGTATTCCAAATATGAAAGGATCCTGACTGGTGGATCTGAAGAAGATTTTTTAAGAAATTCACTCATATTTCACTAAGTTAAAATCTGGCTGCCATTGGGAGCCCAAATATTAACTCAGGGACCCATTTTAACAAACTTGAATCTGACCTCCCTAGAGATGTTGTATACCAGTTCTGACTGGTGGATACTTGTGATTAACATTTTGCATAATGAATTGTGCTTGCTGCCAGGTATGAAGTTTATGGTTTCTCATGGAATACCAGGAAGACAGCTAGATAGGCTATGGTATTCCCTTACAGTGTACACCTCTAAAATCTAAAATATCTCATCTGAATTTATTATTGTGTGTACTGTTGAATAAACTGAATTGTATTGAATTGAAGATTTTTAAAGAAATTTCCTCATATTACACAAAGTTAAAATTTTGGCCTCCCATATTTGAACAAACTTGAATCTGACCTGGGTGACCCCCCCCCCCCCCCCTCCCCCTCTATAGATGTTATATACCAAATATGAAAGCATTCTGATTGATAGATCTGAAGAAGAAGAAGATTTTTAAAGACTATTCCCCCTGTTGCCCCAAGTTAAAAATTTGGGCTCCTGTACTGAACCCAAATATGAACCAAGGGCTTTCATTTTAACAAACGGATATCTGACCCCCTGTGGATGCTGCATACCAAATATCAAAAGATTCTAATCATTGGTTCTGGAGAATTTTTTTTTTAATTTTTGCAAATATGCTGACTCAGCATTTTTTCAGTGCCTCCTACAGAACACCCTGACATAACCGATGGCATTTTTTGTTACCATTCAATTCTACTGGTTCTGAGGATATTGCATACCAAATAACAGTTCTCTGTTCCATGTGGTTTTGGAAATATGGGCGTTTGAAAATATTTCTATTTTTAGCTCCTGGGGTTTCCACAGGGACACAGGGATTTTTTTGTTTGTCAGTTGGAGTCGGTACTTATGACCCAATAAAACATACAGAATTTGGTTAAAATCGGACCATCGGTTCAGAAAATAGAATTTTGGGGCATGTCCAAAAATCCCCCCCCCCCCCCCCCCCCCCGTTACAAAGCCAAATATTGCTCCACGACCTTCATTTGAACGAACTTGATTCTACACCTCAAAAGGAAGCTCCATACCAAATATCAAGTCATTGTATCCATTGGTTCATGAGATGTTTAAAAAAAATTGAAGCATCCCCCCCCCCACCCCAGCCCCTCCCTATGGGGCTGGCCTTGTTGAGTTGAACGTTGACCAAAAACGCAATGCCCCTTAAACTTTCACTTGAATTGGCCCAGCGGTTTTGGAGGAGAAGTCCAAAAATATAGTGTTGACGGACGACAAACGGACGGGCGGGCGACGTACGTCAAGGTGAGCTAATAAGGCAACGGTCATTGTGATTTTCTTTATTCTGGTACCCAGGTATGGAAGTTTAATTTGGTCAAAGTTCTTTGAATCATGAGATGACAAATGCTCCGTTTTTTGCAACATATGCACGACTGCATGATTGGCGTTTTGTGGTGATGTGCGTATGATGTTGATTTGCAGATCACAGGGTAGCGGATTCGAATCCCTCTGCACTCTACAAACAGTTGTGTTAAAACATCTGCTCATTTGAGTTGGGTTAATTTTTAAACTAACGGATTTTGGGAAAGACTATTGTTATTCTTAAATTTAAAAAAAAAGTTTCCTTGTTATTGTCTTTTTTTTCTTCCCCCCTATTTTTGTCGGTGGCATAGCTCGAAAACTAGCTGAACGATTTCAACCAAATTTGGCACACTTATGTAGCACCATGGGAACTCGCAAAATCCCATTTGCCATGTTTGTAAAAACGCGTTTTTTCAAAATAGTCTGCCAAAACTTTCGAAATTTTGACATTTTCGAAAGTCTCAAAACTGTTTATAGTTATTTAGCTCAAATTTTCCACACATTTAGAGCATAATATGATACACCACAATCAACACTCAAATCTTCCAATATTTATCCCCACTGGCAAAAATGACATGAATATAGCTTTTTTCTTCAAAATTTACCGACTTCAAGGGCAAATTTCTCTAATTACAAGGTAGTTGTAACAATTATTTTGGTATGGCTAGATGCAACAATGATTGTGGAAGAAAGTTACTGTTTACTTTTTAATCTCTGATTTAACCCTCAAGCACAATGAGGGCGAGAATAAGAGTACCGTTTGAAAATGACAAAATTAGCCATCTTTGATTGCGTTTTCTATCATTTTGGAAAGGGTTAATTTCAAACCCTTTACTGACTAGATTTTAGAAACACTAGTGTGTACACACAAAGTAAACCCTGACGATTCATCATTAATGTACAGAAAAATCGAGTTAAATAATTAATAAAGCTGATAGTTTCATGTGTGCACAAAACCGCTTTTTTCACATTAATAAGTTGGGAAAACCCGTAATTTTGTCAACAAATTACAGTTTTCTGGTTTTTAATTTTTTTTCCATCATGCATTTTGTCTGTTGCACTGCTCAAAAACAAGCTGTACGATTTTAACCAAATTTGGCATACTTATGTAATATCATAAAATCTAGTGAAATGCGGTATCGTCATGTCTGTGAAAACGCGTATATTCAAAATATTCTGCCAAAACTTTCAAAATTTTAACATATTTCGATAGTCTCAAAATTGTTAAGTTATTTAGCTCAAATTTTCCACACATTTAGAGCATAATATGATACACCACAATCACCACTCAAATCTTTCAACATTAACCCCCATTGGCCAAAAATGACATGAATATAGATTTTTTCTTCAAAATTGACCAACTTTAAGGGCAAATTTCTCTGATTATAAGGTTGTTGTAACAATTATTTTGGTTTTTAATTGATTGAGCTCTGAATGTTTTCTATAGCTACATGCAGCAGTCAAAGTATGACAAATTTTGTTCTATATGTTATTATTAAAAGTTTAACCCTTGGTAGATTTGAGACTTGTCATAAGGGTACTGTCGGAATAACTGTTATTTTCGCTCACATTTACATGCAATTTCTCAGCACTGGAGCCATATTTTCTCAAAACCCTTTCCACGAGAAGATAGGGCATTCATCCAAGAACAATTTTGCTGCTGTATGTTTTATTCCAAGTTTCAACCCTCACCCACTTGTCAGGCCTTGAATTGGAGTACCCTCAACTTGTACATGTTCATTCAAATACCAAGATTCAAGATTAGTCCATGTCTCTTTTCAAACACTCAGTCTGTGATTGATGTTCACACATTTAGAACATAATATGATACACTAAAATCACTACACAACTAGAGAATTGTAATTTGTTGGACAAATTATGGGCTTTCCCAACTTTCCAATGTGAAAATGCAGACTACTTATAGCAAAGCAATGTGTTTGAAATTAAACATTTCCAAAATGATAGACAAAAAGCATCCAAAGTTGGCTAATTTTGGCATTCTCTCACGGTTCTCTTATTAACGCCCTCATTTTGCTTGAGGGTTAAATCTGGAGATTAAAATGTAAACAGTAACTTTCTTCTACAATCATTGTTGCATCTATCCATACCAAAATAATTGCTACAACAACCTTGCAATTAGAGGAAATTAGTACAGATGTTTGCAAAATTCACTGAAAATCATTTTTTTTTCTGACAGTACTATTCTTTACATGGCCAAAGCTTATGTTAGGTTAATCCCCAAAGCATAACTTACAGCAGAGGATTTGTTCATTAGGCATCTCTACCTATAGCAAAACAAAGTGTTTAGAATTAACCCTTTCCAAGATGACAGGAAGATGCAACCGCAGTTAGCTATTTTTGGCATTTTCGGATGGTACTCTTACCCTCATTTGCTCGAGGGTTAAAGATGAGATTAAAAACTAAACAGTAACATTCTTCGGCAAGCATTGTTGCATCTATGCATACAAAAAATAATTCTTACAACAACCTCGCAATTATGAAAAATTTGCCCTTGAAGTTAGTAAATTTAGAAGATAAAATGATATATTCATATCATTTATGGCCAATAGGGGTTAATTTTGAAATATTTGTGTGGTGATTTTAGTGTATCATGTTATGCTCTTAATGTGTGAACATCAGTCACAGACTGCGTGTCTGAAAAGAGACATGGACTAATCTTGAATCTTGGTATTTGAATGAACATGTACAAGTTGAGGGTACTCCAATTTAAGGCCTGACAACTGGGTGAGGGTTAAAACTTGAAATAAAACATACAACAGCAAAATTGTTCTTGGAAGAATGCCCTATCTTCTCATGGAAAAGGTTTTGAGACAATATGGCTCCTGTGCTGAGAAAGTGCATGTAAAAGTTGGCGAAAATAACAATTATTCCGACAGTACGTTTATGGGAAGTCTCAAATCTGCCAAGGGATAAGCTTTTAATAATAACATATAGAACAAAATTTGTCATACTTTGACTGCTGCAAGCAGCTATGGAAAACATTCAGAGCTCAATCAATTAAAAAATGAGTAAATCGTCACGTAAACTTACCAATTTTTTATAAAATTGGAGGGTTTTTTGTACGGTACTTACTTTTATGCAACCAGAATGGGATAGGGTTGCATCTTCCTGTCATTTTGGAAAGGGTTAATTCTAAACACTTTGTTTTGCTATAGGTAGAGGTGCCTTCTTCGCTCAAAATCTATCGAAATGCGACATAGAATGTGTCATGAAGTATTTCGAATCAATGCAATATTGACAAATCGTCCCCTGCGTTCTAATGTGTTCTCTGTGCCAGTAGGCACAGAGAGCACATTGGAACTCAGGGGACAAAATGATAACAGAATTTAAAGACAGCCCCAAACAGGTCTGGCATTCCAGAAAATCAAGGGGTGCAAAACATTGCCCTCCTCAATTTTTTACTAGGTGTTCAGCACTCCTGCACTCCTAAAGAATGCCAGACCTGTATGGTTTGATCGAGCCCCCCCCCCCCCCCCTCCCTATCCAAGTGTCGGAAATACTTCCTACGTCGTTGGATACAGTTTTTTATATCAGTTTAATCCTGTATAATCTGATGTTAAAATGCCAAAATTCTCAGCAGCGAAGTCTTCTCACAATGCATTAGTCAATCATGTCTTCTTTGGCATTGTTCATTGACCTCTATTAAAGAATTTATAATTTGTAACTTAAATGAAACTTAAACTCATCCAAGAAATTTGTTTTATTCATCCAATCCAAAGCACCAACTGTAAGCTCATCGAAAAAGTTGCTGGGTCATATTCGCAGTTCTTTTTTTTTCGACGTCCAAAAAAAGAAAAAAAAACATGAGTAAACTTGAAGATTTAGCAGCAAACGCCACCTGAAGGCTTCATATGAAAGACCAATTTAATTATTTTTGTATGGGAGGACAAGTATCCCCCCCCCCCCCCCAACGCACACACAAATCCCTACGGTTGCTCATTGCATTCAGATACTATAGAATGCCCCCCCCCCCCAACCCCATTAAAAACCATCATCTACCCACTCCCATCGCTTGAAACATTTCCTGGCGCCACCACAAGCTCTGGGTGCCCATTTTCACGATTTGTAAGCGCTGAGCTAACTTTGAAAATTCTGTATATCAGAAGGGCTCTCTTATTTAATCTCGGTCCAAAATTCCTTGCAGTTGCTTGTTTTATTTTGTGTTGCTAATTTTTTTCACCTGTCATTTAAAATTACGCCACAGTCGTCCCGAACTGGATTGGGTTTACATTCAAGAGGCGACTTTATCAGTGTGGTCTCTTTGCAAGAATATTCAGTCGAAATTAAAAGCTCGAGAACATCATCCAAGTGATGCTTTTGAATAAAAAGATGAAATAGATACGACAGAATAATCTCCCCTTTACATTTACAAGCAACAGACTGTGATGAAAAGGTGGCGCATGCGTTTAGAAAGCCTAGAACGACAATCAGAAACGAGTCTAATAGTGGGAAAGCGTTGAAATCTTTTGATCATTTTTTCATTCAAAGTTTTACTCTATTTCTTACTATTAGACTCGTTTCTGATAGTCGCAAAATTTTCATTTTTGTGGTCTAAGGGAGATAACTCGAACGCATTTTCGCGTTTTTAACGATGATTTTCAAAATAGCACCACAAACGGAGTTTTAACAGTTTCTTGGTAAAAACATCCGTTTTCTCGGACGATTTAAGAGCGATTCCACTTTCATTTGACCACCGTTAAGTTGATAAATGTTATCTGGGGACGCTGGACAATATGTTGTCAATTTTATAACGGACAAAAATCCTTAAGATCACTATTTCAATGAAATAAAGAAACTCGTAGTCACAAATACAACGCTGTTTAATTGAAGCCGACAATATGTTTCTGCTCATTTTCTTGTCTATGCTAAATAAAGTAATGAACTGAACATATGTACGTGATAAAAGTCTACAACACTGTCAAAAACCAAGCATAGCGATGAACATTTCACAATTTAAATTAGAAATTGAAGGTTGTTGGACTCGAATCTCTACCCTTCAGGTTACAAGACCAATAAGTTTCCCCTGCGCCAAGTAGCAACATCAAATGAAAAAGAAAACGAGTCAATTAAAATACTATTAAAAAGAATGCAAGAAAAGTTTTTATATGTGTTGCTTACAGAAAAATTTAAGATTATGGGTATGTTGTCGTGAGCTGGAATCGAACCGCGGACCCTTAGGTTTGAAATCCAGCGATCTACCACTAAACCACAGACACACATCAACACGTCATGTAAAATTCCCATATGAAGTCATTGGAAATAGGAGCTGTAAATGACTTCATATACGGATTTTGAATGACTTCATATGAAAATTTTTCAAAGGTAAATTTACGTGTGTCTATGGATCAGTGGTGACTCACTGGATTTCAAAGCCAAAGGTCGACAGTTCGATCCCCCCATGCCGTCATTTTGTATTTTCTCTGTAAGCGGTTAACAGAAGAACATTAATCTATTTTCTGTTTGGATGGTAGTTTTATTGACTCGTTTTCATCAGGTTTAATGTTGTCACTTGGCGCAGCGGTAACTTGTTGGTCATGAAGTCTAAAGGTTTGCTGTTCGAGTCCAACAAGCATCATTATCGAGTTTAAACTGTGTGATGTTTTTCCACTCTCATGTTCTGCTATTCACTTAATTATGCTGAATCGAACGTTTTATTCGGGATGGACAAAAAAAAAATAATAATATTAATAATGTATTGAAGGCCTTAAATAAACCAAACGCCTCTTGATTTGTGTTATGTTTGTGATTGCAAGTATATTTATTTCATCCAAACATAGATTTATTTCATCCAAACAGAGATCTCAGGGATTTTATCCGCTATAAAAATGATACAGTTTATCCAGCAAAATCACTATATACAATTGTTTGATGAGATGGTAGTAGAACGGAGGAGAAATCCCAGTAAAATCGTCCGAGAAAACCGGCTTTTCTACCAGGAAATTGACAAAACTCCATTTATGGTCCAATTAAAAAAATCATCGTTAAAAACGCGAAAATGCGTTCGAGTTATCTCCCTTAGACCACAAAAATGATAATTTTACGACTATCAGAAACGAGTCTAATAGTAAGAAATAGAGTAAAAGTTTGAATGGAAAAATGATCAAAAGATTTCAACGCTTTCCCACTATTAGACCCGTTTCTGATTGTCGCTATAGGCTTTCTAAACACATGCGCCACCTCTCCATTACAGTTTGTTGGCTTGCAAATGTTAAGGGGAGATCATTTTGTCGTATTTTTTTTTCTCAAAAGCCTCAGAAAGCCGGTGATCTTGAGTTTTTAATTCGATCGAATATTCTTGGCAAGAGACTTACACAGTTTCATCTTATTTAAAATTAATTTATTTAATTTCTAGTTGCATTAAATGAAAATTTCCAACTTGAAATTTGGGTATTTTGGAATCAGTTTCTATGGGATGTTATCCCTTTACCTAAGCTGAATATAGACGACACTTGCAAAAACATTCGTGATTAACTAATTCTTTTCTATTTTCCTCACTGGAACGAGCTCGTTCCAATGGGGGGGTCATAACCTATATATTTGAGACAAAAAATGATGAAAATAATAAATAATGAAAATTAATTGGCGATTTTTGAGAATAGCATTGGCCCTTTTACGTTGGGTATTAAGGTTGGCTTTGTGCAGAATGCAGTTTGTTTTTAGGCTTTCCCAAACCCAATTTGGGAAAGACTCTTGTTATTCTTCTTTTTCAAAATTTTTCTACTCTATTTTTTTTGTTTTTTTTGTTTAGGTTTGGGAAAGATTATTGTTATTCTTAAATTTCAAAAAAAGTTTCCTTGTCATTTTTTTTATTAGGCTTTCCCAAACCCAGTTTGAAAATGCTCAAATTGGCCAACTTTGGTTGCATTTTATATCATTTTGGAAAGGCTTAATTTCAAACACTTTTCGTGTACGTATTCACAATTGACTACCGAGCATATTTGCTGTTGTAAGTCTGGTTGTAATGTTTAACCCTACCCCGTTCTGGTTGCATAAAAGTAGGTACCGTCCAAAGAAAACTCCAGTTTTTTCAGAATTTGGTAAGTCTAGGTGACGATTTCCTCATTTTTTAATTGCTTGAGCTCTGAATGTTTTCTATAGCTGTTTGCAGCAGTCAAACTATGACAAATTTTGTTCTATATGTTATTATTAAAGGGGTAGTGTCGGAATAGTAGTGTCGGAATAATTGTTATTTTCGCCAACTTTTGCATGCACTTTCTCAGCACTGGAGCCATAATGTCTCCAAACCTTTTCCACGAGAAGATAGGGCATTCACCTAAGAACAATTTTGCTGTTATATGTTTTATTCCAAGTTTTAACCCTCACCCAACTACCAGGCCTTGAATTGGAGTACCCTCCACTCGTAAAATCACCACACAAATATTTCAAAATTAACCTCTATTGGCCACAAATGATATGAGTATAGCATTTTATCTTCGAAATTGACTAACTTCAAGCGCTAATTTCTCTAATTGCAATATTGTTGTAACAATTAGTTTCGCAAGCATAGATGCAACAACGCTTGCAGAAGAAAGTTACTGTTTAGTTTTTAATCTCATCTTCAACCCTCAAGCACAATGAGGGTAAGAGTTCCATTCGAAAATGCTAAAATTAGCTAACTTCGTTTACATTTTCCTGTCATTTTGGAAAGGGTTAATTTTAAACACTTTGTTTTGCTGTAGGTAGAGATGCTTAATGAACAAATCCGCTGCTGTAAGTTATGCTTTGGGGCTTAACCCAACATATGCTTTGGCCACGTAAAGAATGGTATTGTCTGACAAAAATTGATTTTCAGTGAATTTTGCAAACATCTGTACTCATTTCCTCTAATTGCAAGGTTGTTGTAGCAATTATTTTGGTATGGATAGATGTAACAATGATTGCAGAAGAAAGTTACTGTTTACTTTTTAATCTCAAGATTTAACCACAAGCACAATGAGGGTGAGAATAAGAGAACCGTTATAGAATGCCAAAAATAGCCAACTTTGGATGCTTTTTGTCTATCATTTTGGAAATGGTTAATTTCAAACACTTTGCTTCGCTTTTTGTAGTCTGTATGTTCACATTGGAAAGTTGGGAAAGCCCGTAATTTGTCCAACACATTACAATTCTCTAGTTTATTTAGTTTAATTGATTGCACGTGCAATTTACAGATGGCTTTTTCTTACAATTCTCTTATTTTACAGTGTATTTCAAAAATTGATGGTGAAAACGAGTGGAGTGACGGGAAATAGCTTGAAGAACAAAGGTTGAGTCCTACTAAAATACCGAGGTATACCAAGGTGAAGGAAAATAAGTAAGTAAGAGTAGATAGATCAGTTGAAAGTTTTTCGTCTGCAACAGGGTCCTCAATCGTGAGAAGCCTGTATCTGCATTGAAGATAATATTAATCATGCTATAGGCGGTTTCTTGTTGTGTGTCTTGTCAAGATTGTGGAGAGCATTCTCCTTCAAATGCATGGCACATATGTGCGTTGAGTCTGGGAAGCAGGCTTTGATTACAATTGCCGACAGCTACAAAGTGGACTAATTCTGCCTGATCCGAATGAAATAGTTTCGCGCGCCGAAGGCGCGCAGGGACGGTATGGGGCAAGCCCCTTTCGACCCTCTTTAACTGTAGATGATTTGGGTTGTCTGAGCGTGGCAAAGATGGAAAATGGAAATGTACTCAGCGCCGTCTATATTTCCTCCTGTTCTTTTTTGGAGGAGGATGCTGTGATGGTGATACCTCTTTTGGTGGTGTTGAAGGAGGGGTGCTGGAGGACTGACTAGGTTGGTATGGTCTAGCCCTTGCAGCTGCCGGTGATGGAGAGCTCTCTTGAGTAGTGCGAAGATAGTGGTTACTGACACTCTGTAATGCTCCTCTAATCGTGCTTTCCAAGAGTCCGCGGTTATCCAAGGTATTCAGCGTTTGTTGGAGAATTGCTAGATGTTCGTCATCTCTGACCTTTTCCCCAAGGATGCTTTCCACGGACTCCGCGGTGTGAGCTTCCTGGATGATGTCCTGGTCGGAAAAGGCTGGAAGAGCAAGAATGGGTGTAGCTACATGTGCGCTGTCCGGCTCAACTTCCTGTACCATAAACAAACCTCCCTCCTCCATCTCCTCTTCCGAGGAAGAGTGTGATGGGCTGGAGATTGGAGTGTTGCCTGGCGAACCAGCGTCCTCCGGACCGACCCTCCACAGGAGTGGAGAGAACCGGCGTGGACGTGGAACGGCCAGGGGTAGCAGGCATTGAGCTTTCAACGCTATGGTTAGCCTCCCTCTCTTCCTTTTCCGTCCTTTTCTTCTCCATGAACACCGTCAGTCGGCGGGCATCGCGTCGTCTGGCGGAAGGTCCCTTCTTTCTTCTCCATTTCGTCTTTCCTTCGGCTGCTTCCGTATGCTTGGCATCATCCTGCGAGTCCGTATCACTTGGAGGGTGACCAGTGCGGGGGGAAACCCCCTCGCGAAAGGTGCTACACCTCTCCAAGGACGGCGGTTCGGTTTCCTTCTCAAAATCCACTGTCAGGTGAATTTTACCCTTGAGCACCTGGATGCTCCAGGTGGTAGCTAGGGTAGCCTTCACTCTGACCAGTGTCTCTTGTATAACAATTGGGAGCTCCATTGTGTAGTTGTTGACACCTCGGAATCCAAGGTGTGAGTCTCATGATGTCTGCCTGATGATTCATTTCACATCTATCTATACATACATCTATTTATTTGTCACTGTCGTTCATCGGGGTTGCTTACCGAGATGAAACCGCAGTAACTGATTACCAAGCTACCTACTAAATACAGAGACGAAGATTTTTCAGCGAACGCTATTACTTTAAAGCCCATAATTCTCGAACATGGCATCAAAACCGCCCAAATACTGCTCAAATCTATATGTATACTCATAAACACACCACCCCATACTCATTTCACCCCATTCCATCCTTATTTTCCTTCACCTCTGTATCACTCTGTATAACTAGGTATTTAGTGTCGCAGTATTACATTGGGTTCTCTGCACAGTGAGCCTCGATAAATTGTCAACTAGGGATAAGCTTTTCTCTGTAACTTTTATTTACAACACCCTTACTGCCTGATGATTCATTTCACATCTATATATATATATATCTATTTATTTGTTTGTTTAAACCCAGTAAAAACAGAAAACAGACGACATCAGTATCTCAAGTAATTGTGTGAGGCAAAATTACCATTATGGACTATAATGGTCTCAAATCAAGAGTCGTCAGTTTATCTGCAACGCTATCAAGCCTAAATCGCGATCGCGTAGCAGATATGCTAACAGCATTTTAGTACAACAATACACAAGAGTATATTTGAAAATAAACTTACCAAATCGGTATGACATGGGTCTTCTAGTACAAGATATTATAAAACAAAGGTGAACGATATTTCCACTTCTGCCTTCACAACAATGACAAGAAAAACACCGATGTCGAATCGAGGTTCCCAAGAACAATAAAATTTCCCGCCAGGCTAAATTAGGCTTACAATACCAAGACGCTACGATTAACCCATGCAAGCAAAATACGCGCAGGCGCATACAATAGAGAAGTGCAGACTTAAGTTAGCATGGGTCATTCATGTCATGTCAAATCATCCGCACCTCTGACTTAAGTGCGAACAACCAATTAGTCATGGACTACCTGCCTAAGAAAATCAAGAACACTGCTGGTACTGGATGCTAGCTCACTTCTCAACTGGAATGCCCAGGTTGAGAGTGACTACGTCCAGCTTACCATTAAAAACAAGACAAAGCCCACCTCTGGGAGTGGTAGCACCTTTCGCGGGCCCATCCGCACTGGTCCACCCCAGAAGAAGGGAAAGGAGACTGCCACCGCGACACCCGTGGAATACAAGAAGAAGCAAAAGACGAAAAAGTCACCAGCCACCACACACCGGGATGCCAGGCGAATGGAGGCGTGGATCGATGGAAAAGGGCTGTTACCGGGAAACAGGAGACGGAGAGGGTGGCGACTGTCGACTCACCTCCTAAACCTGCATCACCAATCCCAAACCGTACCTCTACGCCAAAGAGGTCGGAGGGAGATGAGAAACAAGGGGTGGAGGCTGAGGAGATGGACGTTATCCAAACTGTACCTGGATCTCCAACCAACCGGACCACAGTTCCAGTTCGACCTCGGACTCAAGAGTACGAAACTGTGAAGGCAGCAGACATGCCCCTGGGAATGTACATAGAAAGCCTAGACGAACGAGCCATTGAGCTCTTCGACGAACTAAAGCTGGTTTTTAATGGTACCACGGATGACCACTGGGAATTCATAAGGCTTCAGGAAGGATGGGCTGATGGAGCACACGACTTTCTTCTGAACAAACCTGAGCACTTGGAAGCAGACCAGGTCCGTAACCCCTACTTCCACAGATGGTTGCGACTGAAAACCGCAAAAAAAAAACAACAACTGCCACGCCTTCTCCTACCCGTGATGCAAATCTATAAAACTGACAAAATCAAGATTTGTATGGATGTACATGTCCTAAAAAGGCCTACAAAATCCTTAAAAGAATGAAAGGAACAAGATTTTTAAACCTGGGAAAATTTGATTTCCGGCCACTCCGATCACCCACCCACCCAATCCTACATTCCCGGGAAATATTTTCCCCCCTCCCCCTCCTTGCTTAAAATGGAGGAATATTTGTCTTCTAATAGTGATTCAGGGAACATTTGCTCAAATTAAATTTTCACACTTGGGTGCCCAGAATAAAGAAAATTATAACGATTGTTGCTTTACTTCGTTTTGTTGATCAAAGGATTCACTTCGACCCCAAGCTTTGGTTCCAGGTTCTATTTTACCAGTAAAACAGAGCTTGTTTACCACAGTAAATAAGCACTGCTTCATTTCCCAGGCTTCCCACGGGGAAAGAAGTGGAGTTTGTTGCAGTATTGAGACCTTAGGGTTAAATATTATGGTGCAACAATTATTCAGACCCTGAATTTAACTCAGGTAATTAATAACAAATAACTTTCGTAATTAGCAAACAATATTTTATTTACAGATGATTCAATGACTACAAAACTTCATAGGTTAATGTACAATTATGATGCAACCTTTTTCTTCATTTCCCGTATTGTTTTTTACAAAAATATAAATAGATTGTCAAAATTGTTTACATTCCATACATTTACAATCCCATATATAGCCGAGAAGTATCTTAAGTCTTGATTTTCTTCACAAATATTTTTGCAAAATCTGAACAAATTTTGAAACATACTGCTAGGGCTCAGCGAATCACCCATTTTCACTTTGAATCGAATCAGGTCTATTATTAGAATTCAAATCAAATCAGGGGCATCTTGAAGATGGCTGACTGGGGGAAGGGGGTGTTGTGAACCTGATTTGTTCTGGCTCAAGTCTCGACTGATAAAATATTCCAACTTCATCACCAAGGCATGCCTTCGTCGAAGGCATGCCTTGGTGATGTACTTGGAATATTTACCGCGTCCTAGTTCAAAAACAGAAACGGGGACGAGAATCATCGGTACTAACCACCGAACATTGCTAGCCGCCAGCAACAGCCCATCGTTGATATTGGAAACTTTAAATTTTCTTTCAACAGTGGTAGTGTCTAGTGAGACGGGAATTAGCATGGTTGGTGGCATGGGTTTGTTTGTTTGTTTGTTGGTGGTTAACGTCACATATTTATGCACCATGGCTAATCGTGACACAACATGGAGATGAAGTCAAGTTTAGTCAATCGTTGATCAACATGTTGCCCATTTTAGAGGACTTTCACCCCAAGCATTGGTGACTGGGTCCTATTTTACTAGTAAAGCGGAACTGGTTGACCACAGTAAACAAGTGCTGCGTACTTCCCGGGGTTCCCACGGGGAAGGTGGCATGGGTACAGATGTTGTTTCTGTTTAGATAACAGAAACTATGCTCTGTCTTCATTTTCAATATTATTTATGTACAATTTCTAAAAGAACTAGACGTATTGTGAGACAACAAAGGTGACTGATGCCATGATCATGCAGCAGATTCGAACTGAACTGAATAGCAAGTTAGCAACTTAGAATTTGAAATCGAATTGAATCTTAAAGCTTCACAGGGCCCTACACACTGTTGTATTGTCCGTGCCTTGCATCCTGGAATAATGATCAGAGGCCAATCCAATAAAACTTTTACAATTATATTTTCCATGACTATATTTATTGGTGTTTAAGGACACATATTTCTGCACAATGGCTAGCCGTGATCGCAACACGGATATACTGTCAAGTCCAACCAATTGTTTGTACCCATGTTTCCCATTTTAGAGGACTCCCATCACAGACATTGGTTACCAGGTCCTATTTTACCAGTAAAACGGAGCTTGTTTACCACAGTAAACAAGCACTGCTTCACTTCAGGTGTTCCCATGGGGGGAACCAAAGTCTTTTGAAAACTGAACAATCGAGATCGACGGCAAAACTTGATCCTCTTGGGGCATTTCCATATATTGTCCCTGGAACTCCATTTGAACAACCTCTATTGACTGTAAATGGTTGAAATTAATAATTAGCCCTTTGAAAGATGTGTCAATTCGCCGGAAGGTGTTTAATGTGGAGCAGTCAAGGTACAAGGGAAGTTTACCAACCAGCTTGGCTGATCTGTGTCTCTGCGTCTTGAAGTAAATTGACTGCTGTGTGCTAAAGGTCATGTGTTCGAACCTCTGCTCCAACACTTCTCCCACAATCTGCTACATTTAAGGAGTTGTTCAACACTCAGTAGGTGGTGACACTGCTGATATTTTGACCAATCTAGAGGAGTAACCTTGGGTCAGGTTCATGGATTGTGAATTTCAAAAGAATGGGAGAGCAGCATCGTGGCCGAGATATTAGGACCATTTACCAACCAACCTGGTTGATCCGCATCTC
The DNA here is from genome assembly GCA_031216915.1 of Pictodentalium vernedei. NCBI lineage: Eukaryota > Metazoa > Mollusca > Scaphopoda > Dentaliida > Dentaliidae > Pictodentalium > Pictodentalium vernedei. The sequence continues at coordinate 67,293,040 of CM062291.1, read as the reverse complement.
TTAGTCTCATGGTAAATTGGTCACTTTGTGAGCTAGTGAATGTAAATTCAAACCTTGACCTCCACACACAACTCTCACAATCTGTTACAAAAATTTGGGTACTGGAAGTCCAAATTCAGGCTCCATTTTGAAGTGCAGCTACACAACTTGAAGGCTTCATATTCTATAGGTGAGCTTCATATAATCATCAAAATTATTTTGTCCTACGGACATGCTTTGTTACAAAATATGGGAGAGTGCCTGCAGTAATAAATCATGATCATTTAATAACATTTCACATGTAGATAGAAGTGTATGTACTTGTATTCCATGGTTCCCACTGACATAAGACAATCAAATTTAATCATTATTTAAGCACTTTTCAAGGATTCTGACTATGATTTTCAAGGACTACGGTAATATAATGCTCATATGAACTTACAACACCATGAACAACACAAAGAATTTCAGTCACAGGGACCTAATTATGGACAACCAAACTAGCTAGATATATATAGTCCCTTGAGAGCAATAAGGTGCCATCTGCGGTGCTAAAGCATTTCAGAGGGTGGCTTGTTGCACTCACGCGACAACAGAGAGATCAAAGATACCGTATTTACTTTATGTATTGGGACACTCTATGATTTGGGACACACATTTTTTCCAGAAAACTATATTTTTTTTATGCTCCAAAGTTTGGGACATTCAGAAGATTTGTTTCCAGTTGGCCCGTCGCTAGTAGCAGACGACACTCATAAAAAAATTCTTGAGTAACTAAAAATTTTCATTTTTTGCTTCCAAAACATAGCTTATGATCCCTCATTGGAACGAGCGCAATGCGATCGTTCCAATGAGGGATCATAAGCTATGTTTTGGAAGCAAAAAATGAAAATATAAAAAAAAATTGGATGGTGATTTTCGTATATAATGATGGAAAACGAATCACACACAACTTTATTCAGCATCAAATCAAGACCAGGCTCTGTTCTTTCCCCATTTTCTAAGAATTGGGACACCTGTGAAAATAATTATTTTTAGCTTTCCCAATACATAGAGTAATACATAAATACGGTATGTTCCTGACTGATTTTGTGGTATCTCATGTATTTGGGGCAGGTTATCACAAAATTACTGGTCTTAGAGGTTATAACTAAACTGAATTTAAGTACTTTTCATGGATTTAAGTACTTTTCATGGAGGGTGGTGGAAAATCAAGTACTTTTCCAGGACAGAAAGAAATTCAAGCACTTTTCAACAAAGTGTCCAAAATTCAAGGACTTTACATTTCAGAGCGAACCCTGTATTCATACACAAATTAATAATAAATGGTGACAGGATATAAGAAATGAAATAAAAACACTTTCAGTGACAGCATTTCGTCCCTTGAGTGCAGCAAGACACCATCTGCAGTGCTAAAGCATTGCGGCTTGTTCCACTAAGCGACAACTTAATGAGTTTATCGATAAAATTATGCGACTAAGTGCTTAAAAATATTTATCAGTGGGGACTATTTTCTGGGAGGTCTGAGAAACAACACATTGTTTTTAAGACTTTACCCAATGCACAGGATATAAAATTTTTTTTATTATCATTAATTGTTTCTACAATTTTCTCAAATATTTCAACAAAACCATATCATGTGATCCCTCATTGGAATGAACTTGTCAAGTTCATTCCAATGAGGAATCACATGATATGGTTTTGTTGAAATTAGTTGATAATTTTTTTTCAATTGCTCAATTAACCATGATATCAAACAGGAAGAAGCTGCTGATTCACTGGGTAATGGGTTAACACTATAAGGCCTAAAAAAAAGTTAAAAATCTGTTTCTCAGGCCCTCCCACATGGTCCTTTTGGCTGCCACATGCTCTCTTTTTATAACCAATGCAAACTTAAAAAATACTGATAGGATCGCCGATCCAATGTCGAGTTGTGACAGCACAAAAGTGGGTTTAATCATTATCAACTTATCGTCCGAAAACCAATTGTTTACAATTTACTATGTGAAGGGTCACTGTGACCTTGACCTTTGACCTAGTGATTCCGAAATAAATAGGGCTCTTTCTTGCCCCAATGCCTACCTACATATGAAGTTTCATGAACGTAGGTAGAACCATTGTCAAATTATCATCTGGAAACCAATTGTTTACGATTTATGTTCAAGGTCACTGTGACCTTGGCCTTTGACCTAGACAGTCCAAAATAAATAGGGGTCTTCCACTCACCTAAGACAACCTACCTATGAAGTTTCATGAATGTGAGTCAAACCATTATCAAGTTATCGTCTGGAAACCAATTGTTTACAATTTACTGTTGAAGGTCACTGTGACCTTGACCTTTCACCTAGCAAGTCCAAAATAAATAGCGTTCTTCCTCTCACTGATGCCAACCTACCTATGAAGTTTCATGAACGTGGGTCGAAACATTATCAAGTTATCATCCGGAAACCAATTGTTTATGATTTACTATGTTCAAGGTCACTGTGACCTTGACCTTTGACCTAGCGAGTCCAAAATAAATAGAGTACTTCCTCTCACTGATGCCAACCTAACTATGAAGTTTCATGAATATGATTCGAACCATTATCAAGTTATCATCCGGAAACCAATTGTTTTGATTTTCTATGTTCAGGGTCACTGTGACCTTGACCCAGTGAGTCCAAAATAAATAGGGTTCTTCCTCTCACAATGGCTAACCTACATATGAAGTTTCATGAATATGGGTTGAACCGTAGTCAAGTTATCATCCGGAAAACAATTGATTACAATTTACTATGTTCAAGGTCACTGTGACCTTGACCTTTCACCAAGCAAGTCCAAAATTAATAGGGTTCTTCCTTTCACCAATACCAACCTACCTATGAAGATTCATGAACATGGGTTGAACTATTCTCAAGTTACCATCCGGAAACCAATTGTTTTCGCCCGCCTGTCCGCCCGCCATTCATCAAACTATAAGTCGAGTTTGACTTCGTCACAACTCGACTAAAAATAAAAATTAAATGGTTTATGTCTGATATTTTACCCAAGTTAAAAATTTTTATAAATTCGTCTCTTGAGTGCGAGAAGGCTTTGCAACGCTTTAGCATTGCAAAGCCTTCTTACACGCAAGGGACAAAATACATAACTACCCATGCTATTCCGTAGATTATGATGCCTAAAACATAAACCAAGAACATGATCTTTTGATGGAAAAGTAATAATTACAGAAATAAAAATAAAATAAAAAACGCTCGCTCACATGCAATTTTACAAATTATGGCCTGAGAAACAGATCTACTTTGAGTGACCTAATTTGTGACCTTATAGGACATGCTGTTTATTGTTACAGCCATTCAAGTATTGTTTATTAGGTTTCGGACCGAGCCATAAAAAGAATTTCAACTCATCCTCAGTTTATACTGAAATTTATGAAACTTGTACATTAAATTGTCATGGTTCTCCACACGGAAATAATCCTAATAATTTATTTCTTGTCCTTTATGTTGCTATCCAATGGACAACTGAATCTTCTTTTATGAAAACTGTTCTGTGCATCTGTTGAAAAAAGTTAAATATTTTTTTTGAATTTCCTGTTTATAATCCAATAAAATTTAGCTAATTTTATTAAAAAAAGTAATTCTCCCAGATCATCTAAATACCAATGAAATTCTGGAAAAATTCAGTGGTTTTTGCATAACCAAAATTCAATTAATCCTGGATAGTATACTATCACGTGAACCAGTAGAGTTTGATCAACTTGACATAAAAAGAGATTTTTCCAGTTTTCACACTGTCTTGGAAGAAGATATTCGAAAAATGATTTTGTCATCATCCAATAAATCCAATGATCTAGATGAAATTCCAACATTCCAACATGAATGACTCTAAAACAGAATTCTTAGTGATATCCGGGGTTCGCATGCCTACACCCACTGTTACATCAATTCAGGTTGGAAACAACATCACCATGAAAAGTGAATCGGCCAGGAATATTGGACTGATTATGGACTCAAATTTAAAGCTAGACATCCATATCAATAAAATATGTCAAAAATGTTACTGGCAGCTTCGGAATATTGGAAGATTGAGAACTTATCTTAACCAGTCAGCACTTGAAAAACTTGTGCACTCCTTCATCACCTCACAACTAGACTATTGTAATTCAGTGTTAGTGGGGCTGCCGCAGTATTTGATTCAGAAGCTTCAAAAAGTTCAGAATATTGCTGCTAGGATAATTACTGGTACCAAATGCTCTGAACACATAACACCTGTTTTAAGACAATTACATTGGCTTCCAGTTAAACAGAGAATTAATTTCAAAATATTGATCTTAGTATTCAAATGTATCCAAAAACTGGCTCTTAAATCTTAAAACTTTCCTATTTACTGAAGCATTCTCCTGAACCTCCCTAGAGGAAACTGAAACATGTGACTCTTTATTTTCAGAAAAGTGTATTTTATTTCTGTGAAGCGTTTTAGGGCACTCTTCGTGGTTTTACGCTTTTACAAAATCAATTATTATTATTATTAACCCTTTACCTTACTTACAAGCCAGAAAATAAGCAGACTGTCATCTGCAAAAATGAGGTCCCCAGAGGGTGAATTTAGTGATGCTACCCTGCAAAGCAGGGTAGCATCACTAAATTTACCCTCTGTGAACCTCAATCTGAATTAGGGTCTCAAAACTGAACAGAAAGAGGTACCCAGAGGATAAATTGGCCCACTGTATGGGATAGCATCATCAAATTCACCCTCTGGGTACTCATTCTACAAATGTCAGACTGCTTATTTTCAGGCCTGCTTAATTAACAGATAAAATGGAAAAACACTACTTAAAATCGATTTATTTATTGGTGTTTAGGCCCCACAAAGTAGATCTTCTGTTTCTGAGGCCATTTTTTGTAAAATTGCATGTGGGCCGGCGGTTTTTATTTTATTTTTTATTTTTGTAATTATTTCTTTACTATCAAAAGTTCATGTTCTTGTTTGTTTTATGCCTCATAATCTTCAGAATAGCATGGGTGGTGGTGTATTAAGTCCCTTGAGAGCAAAAAAGGCTTTGTAATGCTAAAGCATTGTAAAGCCTTGTTGCATTCAAGGGATAAATTTATCAGTTTTATTAACTTGGGTAAAATATCAGATATAAACCATTTAATTTTTATGTTTTTAAGTTTGCATTGGTTATAAAAAGAAAGCATGTGACAGCCAAAAAGACCGCGCAGGAGGGACTGAGAAACATGTTTTTTACTTTTTTAGCCCTTAAGGTCACATATTTCTGGACAATGGCTAATCATGACCACACCATGGATATAAAGTCAAGTCTGGCCAATTGTTTACACACTACTAGAGAAGAAAAAAAATCACAATTTTTACAGTACATGTAATATATTTACTTTTTTATCTCAGAAAGATAGCTTATGACCCCTCATGGAACTTGTTTAGCTTTTACCAATGAGGAGTCATAAACAAGGTTTCTGAGACAAAGAAAGAAAAGTTTAATGTATGCAAGAAATTTATTTGCAAGTGTGGTCTGCTATTCGTGTTTACGTGACGAGTTAAAAAAACTAGAATGAGGATACGCTGAATGAGGAAATTACCCGTAAACCTAACCTACCAGAAAAACCATAGAAGTTTGCAAATTGTGACACTGATAATTGTGATCATTATTCTTCACTAACACAGATATAAAAACAAAGTTGTCATTCAAGTCAATAATATTATAAAAGAGTTTTCATTTTATCATGGAACAAAAACAATTGGATCAAGATCAAAGATATGTAAAGTTGATACCTTAAAACCCTTAAGGGCCTGGACAAGCGTCCTGAATTCCCACCAGCCCACAGCCTCTATACGTCCAGTGGCTTAGCAGTGATTTCTAGTCAAGTCTTGGCTGCCTTAACAGGCAGCCAAGACTTGAGTAGAAACCACTGCCTACCGGTTGCCTGCCTAATTTGTCTGTTTTGCAACAAGACTTCCTCATGATGGGATGTTAAGGGCACCTGTAGTGAGGTTGTAAAAGTTGGAAATGGGCCTTTAACCCTTTACCTAACACGAAAGTCTGATGACACTTGCAAACAAAAATTCTTGAATAACTAATTTTTTTCATAAAAAATTAGTTATGACCCCTCATTGCAACAAGCTTGATGAGTTTGTTCCAATGAGGCTCATAAACTATGTTTTGGAGACAAAAAATGAAAAAATAATGAATAATGAATGGTAAATTTTGTGAATAGTGCTGGCCGCTTTTGTTAATTGCATTAGGTAAAGGGTTAAGGGTTAAAATAAAACAAAATGAGCAGATATGTATTCCACTGAGTGACAATGTTATTTTCAACTGCAGTGGAACCCTGTTAATTGAATGATAATAATAATAATAAAAAACCCCACAGTAAACAAGCACTGACCAACAACCTGGGGTTCCAACAGGAGGGAGGCGGGTGCATCAGCTATACTTTGATGGCAAAACTTAAAAAAATATGAAAGGAAATTTTTGTGACTGAAGCTGGCCAGATACGGTCATTATGTTAAATAAAGAATTAAACACGGCTGTATTCTCTCAAAACACTGAACAGATTAATTCAATACAAAAGAAGACATGTCAAACAATTAATTAATTAGATTAGTGAGCAAAATGAAAGAAATAAAAACTACAAATGCTAACCACTCAACTCGACACTTATCTTCCCGCCTCTGCCCCTTTTTGTAAGCACATTGCACATCTTTTTGTCCCAACCCATTAGGATTACAATGCAGGCCTGCCCCCGAACCAGGGAAGTTCGGGTCTTCTTCTTGGTGGTCCCCGAAAGGGGTCGTTGTTGTTTCCTTCAAAGACATCCTACCAAACAGAGACAGCCTAAGGCAGATTATACTTGCCAGTGATGGCCATCACTAAAACCTTCTCTGAAGTGGCAGACTATACTTGCCTGAAAATCCAGATCAACTGCACCCTCGGGGAGAGGTAGTACCTTTGTGAGAGGACCCAACCTCCCACACTGGTCCTCACCCGAGGGTTCAACCGACATCAGTCACAGAGACCATCACGCCGCAACTGGTGACACCTGCCGAGTACCTGAACCCGTTCCTCCTTCAACACGAGTAGACATGTGAAAAATAATCATTTACAGTCAATGAGGGTCGAAAGGGGCTTGTTCCCCATACCGTCCCTGCGCACCTTCGGCACGTTAAACCATTCCATTCGGTCATTCGACACTTATCTCATAATTCTGAAACTTCAAGATGCAACTTTTTCCCATAAAGCAACAAGGAATTTAACAAATTAAAATTCTTTGACAAAGCTTAATGAGTACACGGTTTTCCCCATTATGTGTTCTGTCTTGCTTTACCAGTTTCGTACTTAACTGAACTTCGTCAAAGGATGATTCTATGAAAGCTGAAATCATGCCTTATATCCTTTTTATAATATTTATTTTATTTTTTTTATAACTTTTGGTTGTTGGGAACTTATCGGGTAACAGCCATCAGGGTGGTGTTGGGTACTATCAAGTAACCCGTAAGCCAATGTTGTCGGGTACATGTTGGTTAACTGTGCTGAATAGTTTTCATTGTGTTGATTGGGAGTTAAAGACCTGCTATTGTTTTCCAAATACCCAATAGTTGTACGTCGTCAAAACAAATCCCTCAGAGACATCATCAATGGAGTCAGATTGCCATCCATTGGGGGCTGTTAACTGGTAGAGTCATCAAAATTTGTCATCAAAAATTTGGTCATCAAAATTTGTTCACAAATGTTTGCCTTGTTACAATTTATGGGAGAGTGCCAATAGGCACTCTCCCATAAATTTCTCAGGAATCTCCCTGGTCACTGAAAAGCTGCCTCATTTTACCATTTATCATTTTGCACTTGTGGGATAAAAATTTGACCTACTATATCTTGATTGACAGAGATCGCTGAGCTCTGTCAAACAAAATATATAGTTGCTTAAAGTTGCAACTGCATTATGGGAAATTTTTACAGCTGAAAAAAATTGTTGTTTCCACATAATAGTGCAAGGAGTTAAATTTCTATTTCCACCTATTTTCAGAAATGTTTTTTGAATTAACACAAAAAAAAAAAAATAAAAAGCCTCTGGCTCTCCTCATAAAATTGAGAGAAAATTGCCTGAGAAACAAGAAATATTTTTTAATAGGCCCTGTAATAAGGTCTTCTAAATGGACATTTGCCACTCTCAAGCAAATCAGGCAGGCTATAGAGGGGGACTGCTCACCACAGAAATGACAGGCCTGAGAAGATTGGTCATCATGTTACGAGAGATGGTTAAACAGTTTAACACTCATCAAGAAGTATTATATCAACCCTTTACCCAACATAGAGAATATCAAAATTTATTATTTTAATTACTATTTTTTAAAATTTTTAAAAATTATTTCAACAAAACCATATAATGTGACCCCTCATTGGAACGGCTCGGTGAGCTAATTCCAATGAGGGGGTCACATGATATGGTTGTGTTGAAATATTAAAAATAAAATTATTTTTTCAACTGTTCAATTTGCAAATTACGAGGGCGGATGCAGGCGATTCGTTAGGTAAAGGGTTTATGCTTGCAAGAAGACCATAAATTATAAAGAAAAATGATACGACAAAACGTTTATGAAAATAGTGCTCAAGATAAAAATGAGGAATGAAAAATCAAGGTTTCCATTTTAAATGAGAATTATTTCAACAAACACAACCAATTTAGTTTGGCACACAGCAACACACAAATCTTTAAATACACAAGAAAAAAATTCAATCAGTAATTTTTTTTTGTCATCATACTGAAGACATTTGATGGGTTTTTTCTGTTTAGGAAGTTTGTTAAAAATAATGGTGAGAAAAAGAAGGCATGATAACATTTTAACATGAATAACAAACAGATCCCAATTAATGAGAAGTGCTTGTGTCTAATTTATGAATTTAAATGACTGGCATTAAAATAGCTAATGGATAGATAAATTGTATTATTTATTTTATTGGTGTCTAAGATCATATACTTATGCACAATGGCTAATCATGACCGTGGCAGTTTTATGGGTGGAGGAAGCTGGAGTACCTGGAGAGAACCACCAAGCAACGACGAGCAGCTGCCAACTCCCCAACATCGTAACTCCGCACTGCAGCACAGGCAGGGTTAGATTGGTTGACGATATGCATACCATCGGCGTGTAGTATGTCTTAGTAAACAGCATCATCGTGCCCCCATGTGGACAATCGGGGTTAAGTGCCTTGCCCAAGGACACAACGCGGGAGTCCGAATTGATTGCTCAGATGGTCACCCATCCAATGATTAACCGGGCTCGATGTTGCTTAACTTCGGTGATCTGACGAGAACCGGTCACAATAACGCCACCGCGCCCCCAGATAAATTGCATTTCCCATTAACTCAGATCATATTTTAATATTAACACACATGAAACTGAACTACCCTCTTTATCTAACAAAATAGAAAAGTCACATATGAATATTATATGTACAGAAAACATCCTAAATTATCACAATCAGTGGAAATTCAAGAGGGGGGGGCCTGGTGCAAGTGTCTTCGAAAATTTTGCTGCCGCCCCACAAAATCCATCTGTTTCTCAGGTAATTTTTTGTAAAATTGCATGTGGGCAGGTTTTTTTTAATTTTATTTTTTATTTTTGTAATTATTTCTTTGCCATCAAAAATTCATGTTCTTGGTTTGTTTTAGGCCTCATAATCTACAGAATAGTATGAGTGGTGGTGAATTTCGTCCCTTGAGTGCAAGAAGGCTTTGCAATGCTACAGCATTGCAAAGCCTTGTTGCCCTCAAAGGACAAATTTATCAATTTTATTAACTTGGGTAAAATATCAGATATAAAACATTTTATTTTTATTTTTTTAAGTTTGCATTGGTTATAAAAAGAGAGCACGCAGCAGTCAAAAGGACCATGCAGGAAGGTCTGAGAAACAGATTTTTAACTTTATTTGGCCTACTCATCTAATACAGTACTGTGATTACAAAAGTGGTCAGATGAGTGTGACCAGATTGTGAATGGGTTGTGAGCCAGTCAAAGTTATGTCTGCTTTACTCCCTACAAAATCTCCCCTGGGATGAGCAGGAAGACAGTCAATCTGGCTTTGAATCCTGCTACTATTAACCCTTTACCCAACGTAACGGCCAAAACCGGCCAGCGCTATTCTCAAAAATCGCCAATTAATTTTCAAAATATTTTCATTTTTTGTCTCAAAAACATAGGTTATGACCCCTCGTTGGAACGAGCTTGTCGAGCTCGTTCCAATGAGGGGTCATAACCTATGTTTTGGGGACAAAAAATGAAAAAAAATTAGTTATTCAAGAATTTTTTTTGCAAGTGTCGTCTGCTTTTCAGGTTAGGTAAAGGGTTAACCCTTTACCCAACAAAAAAGGCAGATGACACTTGCAAATAAAAGTCTTGAATGACTAAATCTTTTCACTTTTTGCATAGAAAACATAGCTTTAGACTCCTCATTGGAATGAGCTTAACAAGCTTGTTCCAATGAAGGGTCATATGCTATGTTTTGTGAGACAAAAAATGAAAAAATAATGAATAGTGATTGTGGCAAACAGTACTAGCCAGTTTTGTTTGTTATGTTGGGTAAAGGGGAAAATGATTTCAGAAATATTAATGAAGGAACACCTAAATATATATTTGTATATATATATATATAATCTTTGGCCTTCTGCTGATCCGATCCAATGCCCAACAGGGTATCCCCCCCCCCCCCTCCCAACATTCAGTCAAAAACTGTTTCATAATTCCCCCCATTTGATGCCTTCTCGGTCTCCCCAATTATAAATTTGATCCTTTTCCTTATGTCATTCCTCATCCACTTATCCTTCATATTTTCATCCCATTTTTCCATTAGTTTCCCAAGGAGTCTTGTTCTCCTAGGAAAATATTTGGGGCATTCTGAAAAGAAATGTTCCAGCCGCTCATTTACACGTAAGTTACGCATTTGGAACACTCTTTCCCCACCTTTCCCAATTCTCCCCCTCAACTCCAGTGCCTTGGATCTCACTTTGAACAATAGCTTGCCGGTTTTGTTTGTTAGCCGGTTTTGTTTGTTACATTTGGTAAAGGGTTAACCCTTTACCTAATGTAATGGCCAAAAATGGCCAGCGTTATTCTCAAAACTCTCCAATTAATTTTCATTATTTTTTTCATTTTTTGTCTCTAAAACATATGTTATGCCCCCTCATTGGAACGAGCTTGTCAAGCTCGTTCCAATGAGGGGTCATAACCTATGTTTTTGAGGCAAAAAATGAAAATAATAGTTATTCAAGAATTTTTTTTGCAAGTGTCGTCTGTTTTTCATGTTAGGTAAAGGGTTAAATGATTTTGGAATTATTAACATTATAATTTTATGTAATGAAGGTACACTATAAAACCCATCGACAAAGAAATGTGATAACATTGAATATCCGATGTTATTTCTGTTTGTTGTCCTTCCTTCAGACCTGAATTCACAATATTTCATTCAGGAAACTTTGATGCACTAATGTAGAAGTGTGGCGACTGGATCGTGATCTGATCAAGGAAGGAACGTCAACTTTTGTGATCACAGTACTGTCACTGCTTGCATTTTTCTATTTTCTTCAATAAAGTGTGCAATGACATTATACAGTTATTGACTTTCCTTGAGGTTGATACAAGGAATTTTTTTTCTTCAAAACTTCATTATGATTTCTTTCTACTGATGTACCATAGGCATTATGTTTTTTTTCATAGTCGAGGTAAAGGCTGTAAATGCATAAGAAATTATTTTCATTTTTTTTTTTTAATTTTTAAAAAATTTCAACGAAACCATATCATGTGACCCTCATTGGAACATCGTTTCCAATGAGTAGTCACATGATATGATTTTGTTGCCATTTTTGGAAAAATAACATTTTCTCAACTGCTGAATTTGTATTATGCATACAGATGTGGCCGATTCGTTAGGTAAAGGGTTAATTAATATTAGAATTTTTTTTTAAAACTTACTTATGACATCTTTCTACTGATGTACAATAGGCATTATTTCTTTTGCTACAGTGTTAAATTGAATAGTCACTGATGAAATGCTTATACTGGATATGCTATGATCAAGTGGGCTAATAAACATGTGGAAAGAGCCCTTTCCAAGATTATATCATCTTATAGATTATCAGCTCATGAATGAACAGAAAGTAAGCACCAATGGTTTGGAGACTCAAGCCAAAAAACTTAAAAAATTATGCATGGCATACTTTTTTGTCTGCATTTCAACTTGTCAAAATAGACCCCTCTCACAAACACATCTCTCTCTGTCAGTGTTCGTGCAGGCCTGAATGACTCATGACGGTATGAAGTATTTAGGTTCCGCTCCACAGTTTTCTGGGCATTTCCAAATATGACATGCCATACACTCTCTTCAAATGCAAATATTCTATAGCTTAGTTATCTAACTCATAACATGTATTACATTTCCCAAATCCACAAAAAACATATAACACTATCTGACTAAGTAGAAATAAACAATCTGAATGTGGGTGGAATAATTTATTGTCAAAGGCCAGACTTCAACCTGAAAAATTGCATGAAAAAATGCCGAAACCAGTCATTTTCAGCCACCTAGCAGCCTCGAAAGCAGAATTTTCCCACCAACCCCACCTACCCACCCCTGGAACAGAGCATCCCCTGTTTCTAAAATGCAAAAAAAATTTATATGTTTCCATCTCATTTTTTAGTTACCTGTCTGGTAACAAACCCATGTAAAAATTACATTTTAAAAAATAGCCAATTTTTCGAAGCCACTGTTTCCCATAATTCATCTGGCAATTTACCCCTATGTATCAGACTCCAACTTTGGGACCAAAACTTCAAATTCTCTTGTCCAACAAAAAACCTAATGTAATTATATATCTGATACTAAAAATATATCTCTATTTTACATGGCCTTAGTTTCAACATATGCCCTATGTTTAGAATTTCACCCCTGTGCAATAGTGCGAAACTGTAGAGCAGAACCTTATCTAATTAAATGCTGCCTTTAGTAAAGTTGATAACCCACAATGTTTTACTGAAGAAAAAAACATTGTCTCATTATCACTCACTGACAATTATCGCTGAAAGTTTGTCCAAATACTATTTCTAAAACCTTATTGAGAACATCGCTGGGTTTCAGTCATTTTTTTTTTATTTTGTCATCAATTGCATCTTTACTGCTGCACTGGCTTTCCTCCACAAGTGAAAGGAACTTTTTTGGAGCCAAAATTTTAGACAATGAAGATTTTTTGGTTCCCAATCAAAATTTTTAGTGCATATGGCTAAATTGGCATCCACAGCATGAATACTGCTCTCGGTTCAGAAATATTAACTTTAACCCTTTCAACATTGGCAAGCAAATGGCACAATTAAAATTAAATCAGAAAATATTCAATAGGAATTTAACTCTTAACCATTTACATGCTGCTGGCGGATATTCCTGCCCAGCACCGGGATTCTCTTGTCACTGAAATAAGTATAATTTGGGCACATGAAATCATATTTTTACCCCGTAAATTGAGTGGAATTTTTCACTAATGACTGCTTGTGTTACATTTAACTTAATTTTTCATCAAATCTAGTCATGGCTGCTGTAAAGCAGCCATGACTAGATTTGATGAAAAATATCTTGAAAATACCCAGCAGGTTAAGAGTTAAAGGCCTGGAGATTTTTATTCATGTTTGCTACACTTTAACAGTCTACAACCTGTGGTTTTGCAGTTGCTTCAAGGAAAGTCTTTACTGCTTATATATACAGGCATCCAAGACTGGTCTAGAAACAACTGCCAAAGGTACTTAGAATGCAACTTGCAAGTTTATCAAATGACGGAATGCTGGTCACCTGTTTTGTCGCAGTAAAATGTGATCAAAGTCAGAATTAGATCTTCAAAGGTTAAATCCTACAGGCCTATAAGACAGGGATGAGAATGGCATGCAACAAAATTCGCTGAAATTTGTGAAAATTCCCACATTTTTAGGATAAATTTGTAAAAATCGAGTTTCTTAAAAACATTTAAGAACACAGAGTGAACCTGTTGGTTGAAAGATATTTAATTTCTATAAAATTGCATGAAAATGGTCTTTTAAGACCATTTTCATGCAAATTTATAGAAATAAAACTTCAGCATCTGTGGCATAAATTCGCTGAAATCTGCGAATTTGTTAAAAAATCTCATCCCTGATAAGAATACATTATTGGTGAATCTACCCAGAAATGCAAAATTAATTCACTTATTTGCTGAAAACAGCATTGTATATGACATTCCACCCAAGAACACAGTACTGAATGGGTTTCCATTTGCTTCACACAATCTACAGACAAGAGAATGAACCTATGAACAAGCCAACCAAAATAATCATTTTTTCTACCAATTACAGTTATAACCTTATTAGAACATACTCTTCAGGTTCATATAAAAAATGGTAATAAGATATAACAAAGAGGATAAAAACCAAAATTTGAGAAAAGATATTGACATTTTTTTCTAATATATTTTTTAATGGGTTTGGTAATTTTTTCAGACGAAGAGTAAAACAGACTAATTTTTCTGCTATTAATTTCCATTTCACTGAATCCTAAAAATGTTCTGACTGGAATATTTCCAATACAATTTGCTGAACAATATTTTTTTTTCAGTTTGCTATCAAATCAAGAAGTGACTTGTTCATATTAGCCATGACTTAATTTGGTGACAAACACACTAAAAATATTAATGGCTTGCATGGTGCTGCGATTATTCCTGCCCAGGACAGGGTATGTCTTACCATTAAGATAAGTACAATTTGAGCATGTTTTCCAAATTTTCTTCTGCAAACTGTTTCAACTTTTTGACCAATGATTGCTTGATGATAATACATTATTTGCTACTTGTTTATTTATTTCGTGATTTTTCATAAAATCTAATCATGGCTGCTCCAAAGCAGCCATGACTATATTTGATGAAAAATATTTTAACATTACTCGGTGGTTTAATAGTTAAGTCAACCTGGAATCATCACTGAAAGAGGTAACACGTCTGGTAGACAAGTAACTCTTTGTCTCAATCCTCACATATTTCATTCCTTCAGGATCAATGATCCATTTCTACAGGAATATCCTACTTTCATCCAACTAGGGATAATAAATTCTACCAGGATATACATCCTAATGCAAAATTTCACACAAAGGCCTTTTTCAGAATATCAAAAGTTCTGTTGGCGTTTCTTCTTTGCATCGATTGCATCTAAAATTGGTTGTCTCTTAGCTTGATACCGAGCTTCCAGTTCTTCTATTTCTCTCTCCATTTCTGGATCCAAGTCAGCTAGTCGAGCTTCTAATTCCTCATAGGCAAGATTCCGCAACTGGAAATATTTAAAAGAAAGCCAAAGTCTGAATATTTCAGCTTCATGTTCAATAATAAAGAAAGGTATGATTTTTGTAAAAACTTTTTAACCATTCACCAAACAAGCCCAATATTTTTTGGCGCCACATGGAATTTTTAGGGAGCCAAATGAAATATTTTAGTGCCAAATAGAATGTGATTTTAAAAGAGAAAAATGAAACATATATTGTACTTTGAGTGCAATAATGCACCATCTGAAATACTGAAGTCTGCATTGTGTCCATGGGCAAAGCACTTAACCCGATTGTCCATGTGGGGCCATGGTGGCGTTGTGTACTAAGGTGTACTGCATGTCAATAGTGCACCTGTCTTCAACCAATGCTAACACTGTTTGTGCGGAGTCAGTAAGTTGAGGAGTCTGACAATTGCTTGTGGTTTTCCGGCTTCCTCCACCCATAAAAACTGTCTGATATGACGGGACCCTATTAAAAGTGTCATTGTCCCTATATGCCGATAAATTCTGTCTTTTGATTGGTCAGAATGCCTTGGACAAATAGCCATGACAAAGAGTGCACCCAACATCCAAGGTATATGGGAGCATGCAACATCCAGGGTATAAGCGCACGCGAAACATCAGGGGTATATGGTTTCAATGAAAGCTTTTCGCTTCTGCTTGCCTCATTATAAAACTCGAACCAAAAAAAAAACGAAAATAGTCACAAATATCATCAGATTTCCAACAATACAATCATAACAAGAGCTCATGTATCACTGAAGCAATACAATGTCCCCTACCGGACTAATGAGCATTAATAATTTTGGCACTTTTCCACATTTGCAAGGGCCATAACTCACACAAGAATAATGCAATCAGCATGAAACTCAAACTTGATCTGTAAGTCATCGTTCTATAGAATGGTTACCAAAAATGAAATCATTCAGTTGAAGCATTTCCAAAAATAGTCCGGAAAACTAAAGTGTGACCGACGGATGGACAGAGTGCAAATGAAACTTCATCTGTAAGTCATCGTTCTATAGTAGGTTACCAAAAATGAAATCATTCTGTTGAAGCGTTTCCAAAAAAAGTCCGGAAAACTGATATTTAGGCGCTTTTCCATATTTCCAAGGGCCATAACTCACACAAGAATAATGCAATCAGCATGAAACTAAAACTTGATCTGTAAGTCATCGTTCTGTAGTAGGTTACCAAAAATGAAATCATTTCGGTTGAAGCATTTCCAAAAGAAAGTCCGGAAAACTAAAGTCTGACTGACAAAGTGACAGATGGACAGAGTGAAAACCTATAGTCCCCTTCGGCGTTCCCGGTAGGGGACTAAAAATAAAATAAGAGCAAATACTTCGTCCCCTGAGTACCAATGTGTTCTATGTGCCACATAGAACACATTGGAACTCCGGGGACGATATGTCAACAAAATACTGTTTACTCGTTTCCTTAACAACCCAAGGGATGTAACTCTATCTGTTGTCTTCTGTGATTAAAAAAATAATTATCACGAATTTGGTCCGAGTGATTGTGGAGCTGAGAAATATATCCACAAATTTATTTCCACTATGTTTGTATTTTGTTTCAAATGGGACAAAAACGTTATCTCTGCCAACATGTATGTTTTTTGAGATTTAATACCTGGGTGTCTCATTTAAACACCGAGGCACCGGCGAGGTGTTTAAATGAGATACCCAGGTATTAAATCTCCATATAACATACATGTTGATGGAGATAACTTATAATAATAAATAAACAAATAAATGAATGCTCTCAAAGTATGATAATTTAATTCAGTATAACCTAGCTCTTTTAAGTATTTTTGTTGGAAAAACCCTACAAATGATAAAAATATAGATAACAATACCCCAAAGGTAGAAAAGTAGGACGAGCATGTAAATAAATAACTTCTGAATGTTTGAAGAGAGCTGGTTCATCAAAACAACCCAATAGGCTATGGTACAATTTACCTTAGTCAGAAACAGAGGCCAAAAACAAACAGGGACCATAACTCTACTAAACATGAATGGATGAAATGCTAGGTATGAGGGCATCTGTTCCCCCAAGCTGCCCTATCACCATACCAAAGAACATTAAAATCCGACAACTGATGCTTGAGTTATAATACAAAATGTTCATATGGACGGACGGAGACCTCGACTATATACCCCTAAAATAATTTATTGGGGGCCATAATAAAAGAGTAAAAAGCTATTATTATACTGCCCCCCCCCCCCCCCCCCCCAAAGGGTTCGTACACCCTTGAGAAAAAAAAATTCCAGGACTTTCAAGTACTTTTTCCAAGCATTTTCCAGGACCTTCTGATAACATAATGCTGACTCTATTTCATACTTACGTACCTGTTTATAACATAATAGATAATAGCAGTCATGTAATGGGCCGAATAATGTCGTGAATACCCGATGCAAGATTAAAAAGGCATGCTCTGTTTTTTTAAAGAAAAAAACACCGACTTTATGCACTGTCAATCTATGCAAGCTATTACAGTTATTTTTTTTTCATAAACACGCTAGATTATTGACACTACATACAAGCAGGAGACTTCAGTCTATTACAAAAATCTGAAAATAACTGAAATTGTGCTTACTTGAAGGGAAATGTATTAAAATCATCCATTATGCCCCCAATTGTATGATAACCAATTTGTGAAGCTGTGATTTGACCTTTTATTTCTTTGAATTCTCATGAAAATGGTCTGAAAGACCATTTTCATGTGAATTCAAAGAAATAAAAATTAAAAAAAAATAAAATGTGAAAAAGACTGAAGGCCGATAAAAAATTGAAAAATCTCATCCCTGTACATATTTTTCAAGCACTTTCAGCTGCACTTTCCGGGACTTTACTACTGGAGATATGATTTTCAAGCACTTTCCAGGCCCTGAATTTTCGATTTTTTAATTCAAGCACTTTCAAGCACCTTCAGGGACCTGTACGGACCCTGCCCACCCCACTTTCTCCCTAAGGAGGTTCTGCGGGTATATAGTCGAGGTTTCCATCTATCTGTCTGCACTCAAGAACAATATTTTAATTTAGTATTTATTGACTCGGGAGCGTGGTGGCTCAGTAGGCAGAGGTGCAGGCTGCAAGCCGAGAGGTCCTCGGTTCGAATCCCACCTGCGGCAACTGCGTTGTGTCCTTGGGAAAGACACTTCATCTCCAATGCCCACGTAGGGGCACGGTGGCGTTGTGTACTAAGGCGTACTGCACGTCGATGGTGCACTTGTCTTCAACCAATGCTAACCCTGCTTGTGTGGAGTTAGTATGTTGGGGAGCAGTTGCTCGGTGGTTCTCTCTGGGTACTCCGGCTTCCTCCACCCGTAAAACTGTCACGGTCATGATAAGCCATTGTGCATAAATTTGTGACCTTAAACACCAATAAATAAATATAAACAATTTATTTACTCACTGTTTATTCACTCCAAATAAACTAGTAGCAAATAATTTATTACTTTCCAAAGTGTGATTGACTGGGATTTCTGGGTTTGATTATAATCGATAACTTCACGAGCGAATTATGCAAACAAGAATTGTGTCATGTATCCGTGCACGCAAACGAAGATGTTTTGCCTTGGGTGTAATGGGGATTTCATTGTTTTTTTATCCCTTTACCTAACATGAAAAGCAGATGACACTTGTAAAAGCAAAAAAAATTCTTGAATAACTATTTTTTTCATTTTTGTCTCAAAAATATAGGTTATGACCCCTCATTGGAATGAGCTCGTTCCAACGAGGGGTCATAACCTAGGTTTAAGAGACAAAAAATGAAAAAAATTATGAAAATTAATTGGCGATTTTTTAGAATAGCGCTGGCCAGTTTTGGCTGTTACGTTGGGTAAAGGGCTAACTTGCAAGTTTATCTAAAGACTACATGTTGAGGAAACCTATTTTGTTGCAAGAACATGTGATCAAACTTAGAATCAGGCCTTTAATTCGTACAATGCTGAGTTAGTTTTCATTGTAAAAGTATGTTCACATGTCTTTGTCATGTTACAATTTATGGGAGAGTTCCTTTTGGCATACTACATAAATTGTAACAAGGCAAAATTCTGATAACAGAATAATTTTACTTCAAAGATAATATGAAGAATGTTCACAGGAAATGAAGCCTTTATGTTGTTGAGGTATCTGGACTTCGAGATAGAGCCCAAATATGGGCTTCCAGCACTTACCATTTTAATTAAACCTACCGCATTAGAACAGTGCCAAGGCAAAATACAACAAGCTTGGGATACAAGGGGAGGGGGGGGGGGAGGGGGGGTGCAGGCATGGGAGGAATGCTGAAAGGTGAACTTTGTGAATGCAGAACAGACAGATAGAAAGGTACAATAATAAACGATAACACAAAGAATATTGAACATGATTAACTTACAAACTCAAAGTCTCCATCAATAAATGATCTTTGGAAATGATGAGGAGGTGTTATATGCTTTGACTGTAATGGCGCTAAATCATGAACTTTTTGGTTATTTTGTGTAGCATTTTGTCCTTTCTCTTCCTGATCTTTCTTCTCAAAATGATCAAGATATGCTGGTCGGTATTTCTCTTTCTCTACTGTTCCTGTATCATGTCCTGAAACAAAAAGGGTAGTATTATAATATCAGGAAATTTTTTTTAAATTGTGTGTTAGGGCTGGCACAATTATGAAATTTCTTAATTGACCTTTGAAGAAAATTAATGGATTAAAGTCGACTTTAATTGTACTTCCTAAGGCTACACATTCCTTGGGTATACAGGCATGGTGCATGCCTACTGTGCTCCGAGAAAAGATTTAGGCCTTTAAACAACAAATCGCCCGCATCCGCCCGCGTAATATACAAATACAGCTGCTGAAAAAATATTGTTTTTCACAAAAATTTCAACAAAACCATATCATGTGACCCCTATTTGCAACGAGCTTGTCGAGCTCGTTCCAAAGAGGGGTCACATATGGTTTTGTAGAATTTTTTTTTTAAAATTTAAAAAAATGATATTTAAAATAATGAATTTTGAAATCGTGTGCATTGGGTAAAGGGTTATAAAGGCAATTTCATCTGTTTCTAGTTTTCTATTTTAGTTGTTTCATCGAACAGTAACAGATCACCAAACCACTCTGTTCACAAACAGGTATGTAAACAATATGTCTTCCAATTCTAATTCAGTGGCGACAACGGCAATTTATGTTTCTGGCCTCCACTTCATATGATCTATGAAGAGTTTAACTCTTTATTACCTATTCAGTGAGATGAAGCAGAGAAGTGGCAGTGACAAATCCTGAAAAATATTTGTTCGCCCCTTTTCAATCATTTTTCTCTGCTTCAAGCATCTTTTGGATGTAAGACCCCAAAAGAGGATCTTCTGTTTCTCAGGCCATTTTTTTTGTGCGCAAAATTGCAAGCAGGCAGGTGGGTGATGGAAGGGCGTTTTTTAATTTAATTTTTTATTTTTGTAATTATTTCTTTGTCATCAAAAGTTCATGTTCTTTGTTTGTTTTATGCTTTTGGCCTCATAATCTACAGAATAGCATGGGGGTGGGGGTGGGGGTGGGGCTGTATTTCATCCCTTGAGTGCAAAAAGGCTTTGCAATGATAAAGCATTGCAAAGTCTTGTTGCACTCATGCAATAAATTTATTAATTTTATTAACTTGGGTAAAATATCAGACATAAACCATTCAATTTTTATCTTTTTAAGTTTGGATTAGTTTAAAAAGAGAGATTGCAGCAGCCAAAAGGACCATCTGGGAGGGTCTGAGAAACAGATTTTTAACTTTGTTAGAAATAAACTGAATATTTTTACCATTTCAGGCCAAACAATGTCCAACATCAAATACCTATTGCCGATTAAAGAATTTAAACCCTAGCATCTTCAACAAATAAGTAATGTGATATGTATATTTGGATTTATTATGAGAGTATCTTTTTAAATTATCTTTTGATTGATGGTAATTTTGCATCCTCCCAATGTTCAGAGGAAAAGGCAATGTAACATAATTTTTATTAAACACTGAGTATTCACTTGATATTTGTGTAGTTTTCACATTTGTGGTTTCTCAATAATAATCATGCGATTATCCACCCCAAACAGAAAATGAAACAGCCTACTGAGCTGTTTCACTTAATTCAGGAACAATATCAGTTTCAAACTGGAATGCATTTCAGTTTCACCTCACCAAATTAGTGTGTTTGAGAAACAGCAGGTGAAACACGAATGTGTTTTGCCATGAAATAACGCTTTTATAACAATAAGAATGAAAGTGTCAATGACACTGTAGCTTAACTTGACTGTGTATAGTGTTTGATGAAAAGGATAATGTTCAATGTTTATGAAATGATTATGAAATAAGACAAGAATTGTGACAATTGAGAATGTTACTTTCTGTTCCCTACATGCTGTTTTCAATAAGAAAAATTTGAGGTGTAGATTGTACAAAAGAACAGAGGCCTGAGTTAATGTGGCCCTTGCAGTTAATGTATGTCAAAGTTACCAATTTACAGTAAAATCATTCCAAAATGAGTAATCCTACCTGGGCCATTGGTAAGTATAAACAAGAGGCCCCAGGGGTCCTAAGGGTGCTCACCTGACATGGTAGCCTAAATATCAACACAGAGAATTGATTTCAACAAGTTGCATCTGCTCCTCCTAAGAAAAGCTTATACCAAATATCCAAAGATTCTGACCAGTGGATCTAAAAAAAGATTTGTAAAGAATATTCCTCATATTGAACTAAGTTATAATTCGGGCTCCCACAGGGAGCCCATATATGAACCCAGGGACTTGGCTTTAACAAACTTGAATCTCACCCCCCTAAGGATGTTGCACACCAAATATCAAACCATTCCGACTGCTAGATCTGAAGAAGATGATTTTTAATGAAAATTCCTCATTTTGAACTAAGTTATAATTCGAGCCCCCACAGTGAGTCCAAATATGGACCTAGGGACATGGCTTGAACAAACTTGAATCTTACGCCCCCCAAGGATGCTGCATAAAAAAATATCAAAAGCATTCATCTGCTGGATCTGAAGAAGAAGATTTTTAAAGAAAATTCCTCATTTTGAACTAAGTTATAATTCGGGCTACCACAGTGAGCCCAAATATGAACCCAGGAACTTGGCTTGAACAAACTTGACTCTCACCACCCCTAAGCATGCTGCATACCCAATATCAAAAGATTCTGCCTGCTGGATCTTGAGAAGAAGATTTTTAAAGAAATTTGCCTGAAATGCACTAAGTTCAAATTTGATCTCCTATACTGAGCCCAAATATGAACCCAGAGGGCCGATTTGAACAAACTTAAATCAGATCCACTCCACAATGTTGCATACAAAATATCAAAAGATTCTGCCTGCTGGATCTGGAGAAAAAGAGTTTTTAAGAAATTTGCCTGAAACGCACTAAGTTCGAATTCGAGCTTCTATAGTGAGCCCAAATATGAATCCAGGGGGCCGATTTTAACAAACTTGAATAAGATCCACCCCATAATGTTCGCATACCAAATATCAAAAGATTCTGCCTGCTGGATCTGGAGAAGAAGATTTTTTAAGAAATTTGCCTGAAATGCACCAAGTTCAAATTCAGGCTTCTATAGTGAGCCCAAATATGAATCCAGGGAGCAGATTTGAACAAACTTGAATCAGGTACACCCCATAATGCTGTATACCAAATATCAAATGATTCTGCCCACTTGTGCGGAAAAAGAAGATTTTTTAGTAATTTCTCTAAACGAGCTATGATTAATAGACTCGTCATGGACCACCCCCAAAATAATTAATTGTTTCTAAGGTCCATAACATACAATAATGCATCTGCCTAATAATGCATTTATTATGAGCATTGAAATCCCACATGTAATCATCTGAATACCAGTTAACTCACCAGACAGCCTCCCAGGAACACAAAGGCTAGCAATTTATTGATGATGAATCATATGCTCGTATATGACATATAGACAAACAACCATAGGAAACCAACCAACTAAAAAGTGGATGTGCCGATGAGGTTACCATAGAACACGACCCAGCTGTCAATCGAGAAGTCATGAAATGCATGTATATACTTAAATGCATACCAGGCTTACAGGAAGGGGGGCAGTGTGGGGAGGGGTCGCAGGGGGGGGGGATTCAAAATCATATCGAACCCCCCTCACCCGCATTACTTGAATCGTTCTTGCATTAGTCATCAATAGTATAGGAACTGCAAGGCTCTACTAAGGGCCATTAAGGGCAGAGAAGGACGTGATGAACAAATACAGCGCTGTATTTACATAATAACTCACACCAAACCATACCGGTTTGAAGAGGATAACCTCCTCTAACAAACGGTATCATGTCCGATAGGACAACTAACTCAGCCTATATGAAGCAGCTAAGGGTCTTCCTGTACGTGAAGACCATTAAAAGCTGGTAACTGAGGCCCTAGAAGCTCACTAGGAAGACTTACAATGCTAGCCATAGCTTATAAGTCTTCATCTACGTGAAGACAGATATATCGGTGTAAGTTGCGATCCTGAAGGCTCACTTACTGGAGATTTACAGTTATCACCGCGCAAGGTAGGGAATGAAGAGCCGCTATATAAACAGCCCTGAATTCCCAAAGAGATCGTAGTCACAAGAGATAATAAATTCAGTTATGCCTCTGCATAATACTAAAAAAATCTCAAACAAGATTTTAGCTAGGCTACTATGGTGTAACAATAAGACTGAAGTCTATGACACCTAGGAAAAACAAACCAAAAAGCACAGTATCTTTTTAGGTTGTAATCCCAAAGACAGTGGACTGAGCCTAACAAAAGAGACTGCTGTAACCTTATAGAAGGCTACTATGGCGTCCACAATGACATAATTGCCATGACACCAAGACATATCTCAGCCTATCTATGCACTATCCATCCGGATTCAGGACGAGAAACAGCTGATAATCAAAAACTGGAGAATAATTTCGATGACGTCTAATGCTTTTCTTCAATAGGAAAGCTTATACCTCCAGAAGGAAAACCTCTTTTGGAAGATATGTCTAACAAGTATTCTTGTAAGTGGAGCTTGCTTGGGCTGACAGATGCAGGCCTGCCGAGACTACATTCTCATCCACTAATCTTCCACAATTTATCCACTTTTGTGAGGTTGTAATCTATGGCCAAGTGACAAGCAACCAAAATCTATTCTCAACGACCTCAATTGACCCCTTCATTAAGAAAGCTTTTACCTCCACTAGGAGTGACTCTCTTTGAAAGGAACTTCCGTGATTAATACCCAGTTTCTCGTGAAGTTGATAACCCTCCATAAACTGGCAAGCAATAGAGGTCATGTTAGAGGTCATGTCCCTCACCTGTACGACTTACGATGCTTACTGGAGAAGAAACTACATCCTCCCCGTGAAGAAGCTCGTCTCGTTGACCTCAATTGTTCCCTTTAATAAGAGAGCCTTTGACTCCACTAGAAGCGACTCTCTTTGAAAGGAACTTCGTGATTAACACCCAGTTTCTCGTGAAGATAACCTTCTGTTAATCATAGGCCTAGGGGTGTCTGATCCTTGATCCGACCTATACCTCTTTCCTGAGACGCTATAATGACGACTTCCAGAGTAAATATAAGAGGGTTATTGTACCCTCGGGAGACATTCTCATGATGCTTTCTTAGAAGCAGAATGGCCTCACTTACCCCGGTCTGCTGAAGTGTGTTGATGAGACATGCAACTTCAATAGCAGAGCACTGAAGCTTCTTGTAGCCTGAACATATATCTACGCAAACTTGTCGTCAAATTTTATAGTTTGCTAAGCACCAAGTATATCCAACTACCTGTTTTACGTTTTAGTTGAAATATTGTTATGAAAAGTGTATATATTTTATATTTAATTATATCTTTAATGATTTAAGCACAGAAATTGAGATTTTGTTTGTGTTTGACATTATTTTTTAGCTTTTGAATACGATAACCATGGAAAGTTAAAAAATTTATAGTAATTTATATATTTTTTATACTTACCAATGACCCAGACATAGCTGGTGCTAACTCTTAAAATATAGGGCCAAACACAAATTTTGCCCCCCAATCCCCAAAATTTGCATCTAAAATCAAAGAAAACATGTCCTGAAAGGCCCTCCACTCTTCGCCCCCACTGCGCATGCACAGTGTCAAGGACGTTCCGAAATTGGCGCCATTAATCATTCTAATAACCAGTGCCTGATAAGCGCTATGTACTCAGCGGGGAGGCAAGAGTTCCCAACTCCTGGGCGGGCCATCCCCGTCTGGGTCATTGGTAAGTATAAAAAATATATAAATTACTATAAATTTTTTAACATTTTTATACTGTACCAATGACCCAGACATAGCTGAATAGTAAAAAGGCTGGAGGGCCAAGGACATAGAGCAAAATGGAATACGCTCAATAAAATAAAATAGAGTCATCCCCTGTAGGGAAAAAGAAGTAATAGGCCTTACATGTATCTTTCTTATTTATGATAAATTAGAAAGATACAACACCTTCCAAAATTGAGCTTCATACATCCATGTACTCTATTAATATCCAATATAATCCTTATACTAATAATTTTTAAAGTAAGCCAATAAATAAAGTAAGTCTAGAGAATAGAGACTCTTATACTCCTAAAAGTGTCTGAGGATTGCATAATCATGTCCGTTGACATATGCAATATTCAAAAGCTATACTTTAAAAACTAAGACTTGAATGAATTTTAAAAACCTAAACTTCTCACTAAACAACCATCCCAATAACAGCTCAGAATTACTAACTCCGGAGGAGGTATCCCCTTGTTTTCATAGTAAAACAGGTGACCCAAGGGAACACCCCCCCCCCCCCCCCCTTTTTCTTGCCCTGGGTCAAATAGCCCAGAGCGAAGAGGGCAGCCGAACGGAGACACTGCCGAAACAGACAGCCTACCTAGCTATAGTAGCAACTGTTAAGTGAATGACATTCTGAGCAGTAGATAATAGACCTAACAATAGAGGCCTCCAGAAATGGACTCGATATTTCTGAGATAAAATTCATGAATGTGGATGGCTGAGCGCAATGAGCAGCCTTCAAAAATCTATAATAGCGACACTATTAATGTAAGCCCAAGAAGTAGAAGAACTCTTACTTCATGAGCCGAAATCTTAAGCACAACTGCTAAGTCAATGATATACCATAAGCAGTACCGATAGTTAATAGAATCTATTAACAATAAAATGGAGCGTAACGTCCTTCTACTAGACATCAAAGACAGAAGAAGTTTACGCCCATAGTAATAAACAGATATCTGTTTATAAATACATAAACTGTACCCGGAAAGAGTAAAGGCCTATGCCCATACGAAGACGGAAGGACCTTAAAATAATAGGTTCTGGATAATAGGAGCCTAACTCTTATGCAACAATCCAACCTAAATAGTAACGGAAGTAGTGATTCCGAAACTACGAAAGTGAAAATCATCCATCGATAGTGCATGAAACTCACTGACTCTACAGTAAAAGAGAAACCAACAGAATTACTGTCTAAAAGGTCAGAATTTGAAAACTACTGTTTCCAGAGGCTCAAATGATTACTTAGCTAAATAAGAACCGAAGTTAAAATCCATATAGGAATTTAATCTAAAGATTCTAAGTCTATTTATCAAAAAGTTACTAACTGACTTAGATAAAGAGACAAAAGACTCAATTGTAAACTATCGTAGAGTGCATAGGTATGAGGTAACATAAACCTATAACCTAAATAATAACAGGCTGCATTAGATCTTGTGAAACAAGTATACTAAAAAAATAGCAATGAGTAGTATGGAGGGATCCACAATATGAACATAATGATCCCTACACCACAACGGAAGAGCCTCTACTTTAGCCGCATAGAATAGCGAAGAAGAGGATCTCCTATAGTAAGAAATCGCGTCCAAAGCTCGTCCAGTACAGTGCTACAATGCAATACGGACCACACAACGGAATACATGAAGGTTGCGACCTTGCGGGTTGTGATAAAGATGACACGATTTACCCAGTGAAAAAAGATCCTCACATAGAGGAAGATTTCACGTTAAGACCCACAGTAGACAAGAGAGTAAATTACCCATGATCTCTGTGAAGATAGAAATGCTATCAACAGAAATGTATTGTGGTTGTTTATCTTAGCAATACCTGCTGAAACAACAGCGCCGGAGGATACGCGTATCCTATCATTCCGTCCTATAGATCAATAGAGCGTTAACAACATTAGCTCAGAGATCTGGACAAGCCAACACATACGTCTGCAATTGATTAGCAAGCTGTGTCATAAATAAATCATCATTGGGCGCTCCAATAATTAGCAAATCTGATTGAATACTTGTTTGTTGAGAGTCCATTCTGACAGCAACAAGCGACCCGTAAGAGAACGGGAGTCCGATAAAACAATCAGATGACCCGGAATATGACGGACCAAAACTGAACTTGGTGTACTATAACCAACAGACGGATTCTTTCCATTAAATAGAATAACGGAAACGAAAGAGTGCCTCTCTGGTTCCGGAGATACGCCACTACTGTCGAATTAAAGGACAGGAATTTGGGCATGCGTTTCTGAATAATGTTCATGCAATGACATAAAGCAAGCCTAAAAAACATTATTCCGCGGAAGAAAACTGATTGCTAAGAGACTGCGGAACCCAAAGACCCTGGCACTTCGAATCCGTAGGGATCAGTATTATATCCCAATCTGTTTGACTGGCAACCGTCATAACAGCCACACTCGGGTCCGGCAACTGCAGTGGCACTCTCTGAGTCAACCACCGAATGTTTGCCCCAGTCTGAATCTCTTGTAACACTAGATAGACAAGAGAACGTGTAAATCGAGCAATTCATGGATTGCCGAAAAGTTGCCGTCGAAGAGAAGCTCCTCCGAGAACGAAGCGACTCTGAGAGAGTTCTTAACCTTACTATCCACGCGTGTGGATGTAGCTAGGGCTGCGTCACGTCTAACCAACTCCAATCAGCCACTGAAGGGCGGAGTTATACGTGAACAAACCACTGCCCTCAAAAGAAATTACATTGAGAATAATATCCCGTAAATCTTTTCTTGAAGACGTAATGATAACGCCTCAGTAAGGCGGATTACGTAGGATAAAGCGTCTAAGTTAAGTCTACTATACATCATGTCGTTCCCAACATTGAAATTGGAAAAGACATAAACGGCGAAAAAGAATATATGCAGTTTTTAATCACACCGTCTAGACGCATATGAACTCTCGGTATGCCCTGCTCTGCCAAAATAAACTATTCGTATAAATGATAAAATGGCAGAAATGAGCAACGCGGACAAGAAACTAAACTATCATGCTTGGTAGCAGGCTTGTATATATATATATATAGCGTCGAAAAATAAAACACATGTTATAATGACAATATTGGACTGCGTCGGTAAGTCAGGGACAATGTCCTTGAACCGATCGAAAAATCCGAGTCCAATGACACTATAAGTCTCTTATCCAAGATCGCAGCAATGAAGTCCGAAATAACAATCACTGGAAGATAATGCCAGAAGACATGAAAGGCATCTTCCGATACTACTAAAGGGAAAACTCGAAATCTTTCGAATCCCTTTCGCCATCCTGTCGGACCCTATAAAGCGTTCGGTCGTCCGTACCTCATGCAACCGCGGACCGCACCGACCCAGCGCCGTCAGATAATTCCTGATTCGACCGAGAAACAGTCAATTGCTGGGATGCTGCGAAACAACTGTACTAACTCGGATAGCACGTCCGTCACTGAGGCCTGAGGAGAAGCGGTCTTACGATGCATTGCCGCTGGAAGCTCCGTGATCGTTACCCCGTGCATACTACCAATATGCGAGCGAACGGAGTGTATAGGCCTCGTGTCCCTTGGCTACCGGATGGCACGACCTATTCGCCGTGGAATCACTGAATGCCGAAACTGATCGGATACTCGAGGTCACGTAGCCAATGTGCGGTCGTGTGCCCTGCTGTGAGGATGAGGAAGCATCAAGGACAGTCTCTCGGACTGTCAATATAACGGAGCGTCCCGACCGCCGGACATATGCTCCGAATGTAAAATATCTGAACCACAACATGCGGTCCCCTATGTTGTTGGACGAGAGAGGGACCTCTCTCGCTCACAGCCCGGACGGACCTGGACAAGCCAGGAACCGGACTAACAGGCTTCCTCCGATCTGTCCTCAATCTGCCGTCACTGGGTGAGTACTAAAGTAATTAAAGTGCTCGCATCACCCAAATCTCCTTCCTAGACCGCAACGGACGAACCCGGCAGCCGAACCATTCAATGAATGTACGCTACACCGGGTGAGCTAGCGAATGTCACTTCGTAGGCAATAGACATATTCCATGAGCACTTATTGCCGCTAGCTCTTCATTAACTATGACGACAGAGGCACACTTTTGAAAGACATCTCCATAACTCTTCGAACAAGAAACCAGAAATGCTTGGTTAGCAAGCATAAAATAATAATATATATAGCGTCGTTCAATAATTCGAAAGTTTGTGTGACATTATTGGACTATGTCGGAACTGAGGGACGATGTCCCTGAACCGAACCAAAAATTTCTAAGTCCACCGACGCTATCAGTTTCTTATCCGGCATCGCAGCATTCTGGTCCGACGAAAGAAGCTGTAGAAGACCAAGTCAGATGACATACACAACAGCATATGTTGTTCCGAAAGGGAAAGCTCGAAATCCTCCGAATCCCTTTCGGTATCCCGTCGGACCGGATGAAACTTTCGGACGTCCGTACCCGCTTCCGCGGAGCGTCCCGACCCAGCATCGTCGGATAAAATATATGCGACAGATTCAGTTGATGCTGGGATGCTGCGATAAACTGTGCTATTAAGGAAAGCACGTCCGTTCCCGAGGCCTGTGCAGTAGCGGTCTTACGATGCATTGCCGCCGGAAGCTCCGTGTACGTTGACTCCCGCACACTTCCTATGCGAACGTCCGGAGTCTGCAGGCCTCATGTCCCTGGCTACCGGATGGTGTGACCTGGTCGCCGAAGAATCCTTGATCGGCGAAGCTGGTAATATATCGGCGGTCACGCAGCCAAGGTGCGGTCGTGTGCGCTGACGAGAAGAGGAAGCCTTAGCAGTCTCCGCAGACTGCCTATACAACGGAGCGTCCCGAGCGACGGACGTATGCTCCGCTTGCGACACATTTAGTACCACAACATCTGGGGCCAGATGTTGTTGAACGAGAGAGGGGCCTCTCTCGCTTGCCGTCCGGATGGACCGGAACGAGCTATGAACCGGACTAAAAGGCTTCCTCCGTTCTCCCTCCGATCCGCCGTCACTGGGTGTGCATTAAGTTAATTTATAGTGCTCGCATCACCCCAAAATTCCTTCTAGACTGCAACGGACGAACCCGGCTGCCGAACCATTCGGTGAATGGACGCTACACCGGGCGAGCTAGCGGACGTCAAAGGCCGTCGAACCTACTAGGGTCCTCTTAGGCAATTGGCGTATTTACATGAGCACTTTTCCGCTAGCCCTTCATTAATTGTGACGACGGAGGCACACTGTTGGAAGACATCACGGATACATCACCCTAATCCTGAAATAGAAATTGATAAAGTAGAGTGACCCTGCGGGGAAAGGACTGGAGTGTCCAAATCCCCAATAACATACCGTGACATATGCTTCCCATATTGTCATCAAAATCATACGATACAGAACAGGAGTTAATGCGAGTACACTGACCACATATAGAATGATAATAAAGTCAGAGGAAGACTTCCTCTTAAAACAATTGATCAATATCCTTTCAATGTGAAAAGAAAACAAGTCCTGGTACTCGCACTAACCCCTGGCAATCAAAATACATAATAATAATATGATCCATTAATATAGAAAAAATAATTGAAATCAAAATATTTTGAAAAAATATTTTTTCAGAACAGCCCAAGTTTCTGAAAAGTAACGTTGAGCCCCAATGGATCCCAAGCCTAAGTGTGGACAAAAAATTTTAAAAATATTTTAAACAATTTATTCAACACTTACGAACAATAATAATGTATCTAGTTATGATTAAAATAACATCAAGATATTATTTTTTAGAAATCCCCCCCTCACACAGAGGGCTGTTGAAAATGTAAACAATGAGTGTAAAAACACTAAAATAAGACTCCAGGCACCCAGGCCCGAAATCAGTTACCAAAAATACACTATCTGATGCAAAACAGAGACTTCCAGGGAAGAAACTGCAGAACATCAGATGGTAGATGCAGAACACAATGCCTAACCACCCGTAGGTGAAGACGTAAACATGGGGAAAGAACAGAATTCATTCTGTTATTCAGCTAAAACTCCCAAGAAAATTTAGTAATAATAATTACAAAAACTATGCCAAAAGCATGGGAGAATAGCAAGGGGGGACTTAAAGGACAGGGAGAGAGGAAAACACTTAAAAAACAGTGTAACTAAATAATCAGAATGACAACAAAATGGCTGCTGCCTCGAAAATAGGTAACTTAACATAATTTCATTAAAAAATTTTAAGTTACAGCCCTGATAATATTCTGTCACACATTTTTTTCCTCTCCTCCTTCTCTATCCTCCTTAGAATCACCATTTCACTAATATTTATGTGTCTGGCATCATTTAAACTGAGATTTATAAGCACAAAGATCAGTCAGATGTTAACTGATGAAGGGCCAAACTTAGAATGATTAATGGCGCCAATTTCGGAACGTCCTTGACACTGCGCATGCGCAGTGGGGGCGAAGTGTGGAGGGCCTTTCAGGACATGTTTTCTTTGATTTTAGATGCAAATTTTGGGGATTGGGGGGCAAAATTTGTGTTTGGCCCTATATTTTAAGAGTTAGCACCAGCTATGTCTGGGTCATTGGTACAGTATAAAAATATGGATATTATTGGTAAAAGAGGAAATTTTTCAAATTTGCCAAAAAGTTGATGAGCGAACTGATATAGGTTTAATATTGAGTATGAGACCCATTATTGTTAATTACAGCTTGACAACGCCTTCTCATGCTCCCAATCAGGTTGCAGATGGTCCTTTGTGGGATGTTGTTCCATTCTTGGACCAGCATGGCACCAAGCTCCTGGACACTTCTTGGTTGGACTGGACAGACTGAAATTGCAAGCTGCAACTCATTCCAGACATGTTCGATTGGATTGAGGTCAGGGGATCTTGCTGGCCAGAACATACACTCAATCCCCTCCATCTGTCAGTACTCCCAGACAGCATGGGCAACATGAGGACGGGCATTATAGTCCATCAGAATGAATCTATCATCCACTGCACCTGCATACAATCTGACGTGGGCATCCAGGATCTCATCACTATACCGCTGTGCAGTCAATGTACCACGGTCAAGGACACAATAGCTCTGTACATCCATCCCAGCTGATGCCGCCACAGACCATTATTGACCCTCCACCACAGCGGTCATGCTCAGCAATGTTGGCTGCATGGAATCGCTCTCCTGGTCTTCTTCATACCCAAGAACGTCTATCTGTGTTGTCTAGGCAGTACCTTGACTCATCTGTAAAAAGGACAATTCGTCAACCTTCTCTGGTCCATCCAACGTGATCCATGGCCCATTCATATCGTGCCTGGTGGTGGTTCTGGGACAGCAGAATGCGAATACATGGTCTTCTCGATCGGAGACCACCTTCGTGCAACCTTGCTCGAGTAGTCTGCATCAAAACATTTACCCCAGATGCATTCTGAACATCACTGTGAAGCTGGGTTGCCATGTCAAAGCGGTTCCTACGAGCCTGAATGATCAAAAACCGGTCTTCAGCTGCAGATGAAGCACTATCTCTGCCACCACCAAGTCGTCTGACTGGTGTGCCATACTACTGAAATCTTGCTCAGGCTCTGGTGATCACCGTATGGTGCACAGCAAGGGCTTCACCAACCTGGCGATGGGTAGCCCCTTGTTCCACCATCCCTACAGCCCACCACATTTCTGCTTCAGACAAATGTCTTCTTACACTTGCATTTGCCATATTCAATCATTAAATCACATGGGTTTGTGTTGGAATGAAGACTGAATACCCTACACATGTACATGTAGACAGTACACAAAAACATCATGGAAATCAAGGGGTACATGCTTTCCATGACTGTCACGAAAAGTCTGCCTGTCAAGAGAGCTAATGTAAACACTGGGGACCATCTCAATACATTCCTCAATCATATCCACCAAAACTATCGCAAATGTGTCGCAAGAAAATTTAACAATGATGTGTCAAATATGTGGTGCTTAGCAAACTTTGAGTAGTATATATTTCCGGTAACTGGGGGGCGACTCAGAGAGAGCTTTTCACCTTGCCATCTTTTAGTGATGACGACGCAAGGGCAGCATCATGTCTTACCAACTCCAAATTCACTGTCCGTGCGGAGTTGTACGTGACATACATGACTGCCCTGAAAAGAACTCTAGCGAGGAATCATGTCCTCATATTTCTTTCCATTGAGACGTTGCACTATAGCTCTGGTAAGGTGATCTGCTAAGGGCATTGCGTCCAGATTTGCTCTTTTCAATGAAATAGCACATTGCATTATTTCCGAGCATATATTAAATGATGCAGGTAGGGACATATTTTCATCCTCGGCCTGCTCATCTAAACGCAGACTTATTTAGATGGAACAATATTCTTAAGAGCTTAAAACTTTTCCTAGTCTTAAAGTGCTCTTCTCTGAGAGATGGAGACTTACACTCTGTATCCCTCTCACCATCCAAATGTTCCATCCGCAAATATGGTCAACTACATCCGACTAAACGGATGACTGGACAAACACAGCACCGACTGACAGCTCACCATCGGAGTCTGTTAAACAGTAGTACTAGTCTCAAACAACGAGCTATCAACCCAAACTTGTGAAGTCTGATAGCTAGTCATTAATGAAGCAGGGGAAGATGCCATAGCTGCCACCGAATCTGGCTGCAGAGTGGAAGAAGCATCACGAACCACAAGCGTGAACAGGCGTCCCAACTCACTAAAGTTTCTCACACCAAAACCAGTCGACCCTGACTGCTAACGAAAAGGAGAAGGTTCTCCAGCTCACAGTCTGCTCCAGACCTCGCCGAGCGTTCCGTTAGAAACTTTTAGGCATCCATCTCTTATCGTGCATATCCATGGAAGAAGAGGAAACCATAAGCACAGCCGGCCCCAGCCGGCACACAGGACAGATGCTCCTCCTCACTGAAGTTTCTTACAACACAAAACAGTCGTCCCCGCCTGTTAACGGAATGAAAAATGCTCTGCACTCTCGATCTGTCCCCAAATTTCATAGAGTACCTCGCTTAGAAACTTCTAGGCTTAATCCTCTTTCGTGCGCTTCCATGTAAGTAGAAAAAGCCATAACTGGCGCCGGCCCCAACTGTTAACAGGACGGAGAGGGTTCTCCAATGGGTGATCTGACCCCAGATCTAGCCAAGCGTCCCGTATAGAAACTTCAGGCTTCTACTACATGCACAATGGACCGGACGAATCCAGCAGTCTGACAGCTCACACTGGGGTCTGCTCTTGCATTAGCTGGGATGCTGCTAATAGCTGCGCAACTGCGACAGCAAGCCCCTTGCCGAGGCTTGAGGAGCAGCAGTCTTCTGTTTTTCCCACCGCTTGCTGCTCCTGGGACGAAGATCCGGAGAAAGATCTGTTCTCCTATTGATCGACTCCTCGAATCGCTAGCTATCAGATGGTCTGACTTCAAGGACGAAGAAAGGCTCCATCTTTGTGCAGCTGACTTGTTATCTGCAGTCGGGTAGCAAAGCCTGTGGTCGTGTGTGCTTTAATAACCTAGCGGAGGAAGCCGTGACTGAAGCCAACCCCGGCTGCAGACTAGACAGAGCGTCCTCAGCGGTGGGCGGACGTATGCTCCTTCTCGCACAAGTTTCCAACCAGTAAACTTCATTTCGGCTTGTGAAACGTAGTGGAGGAAGCTGTGACTGAAGCCAATCCCGGCTGCAGACTAGACAGAGTGTCCCGAGCGGTGAGCGGACATAATGCTCCAGCTTGTGCAAGTTTCTCAAAACAACATTTGGCCCCAAATGTTGTTAGGTTAGAGAGGGGCCTCTCTTGCTCGCAGTCTATTAGATCTTGCCAAGTACAAGAAACTTGCCGACTTCCTCCCTATTTCCATCATTGCTGGGTGAGCTTATTTATATTTAAGGGCTCGCTCTATCCACAACTACACTTCCTTCGACCGCAACAGACATACCCGGTGTCACGACTCCCATGGATGGAGTAACCGCTTCACTGGTTGAGCTAGCTGCTTGGAAGAGATTAAAAAACCCTTAACAAAAGGCCTTAACTCTTGCAAACATGAGCTCTGCAGCTAGCTCTATTTGCTCAACGGAGCGCGATGACGGTAGCACACTTGGATGGGTGTCAGAATATCATCACCATGTTCATGTTCCTCTGAAATAGAAACTGAAAAAATGAATTATAATGTGGTGAGAGGCCTGACCTCAGAACCTCACCACCAACAATGTACCGCGACACCTGTCTCCAACATTAGTCATCCCAGTGAACACAAGAATGACAAGAGTCTGCAGGAGTGTATCGACTAAAGTCGATATCAGTCCTCCAAACTCTACAACAAAATATATAATTAAGAAACATGAATAATAGCAATCAAAATTAAATTCAAAATATTTTTTAGAAATTTTTTTGGGAAAAAAGTTCCCAAAGGAGACATTAAGAGTCCAAAGGCATCCCGATAGAGCCTGAGTGTGGACAAAATCCAAATTTATTGAGGTACACTACTGGAATTATAATCCATGTATCCTACAGTAATTCTACAGTAATAGAATATAAAATACTACCTATACATGAGGACGTTGTCAATGTAAACAACGTCAATGAAAAAAAAAACGGAAACAAGACATCAGCCACACAAAAAGGCCCAAAGTCAGAAACCAATTTAAATACTACCAGACGCAAAGCTAGATCTTCATATGAAGAAAAAACGATACATCGGATAGAAGATGCAAGACTAAACGACCTAACACCCCGAGGGTGAGGACGTAAAAATGGGCAAAAACAGAATAAATATTCTGTAATACATGTTAAACTCCCAAAAAATTTAATAAAAAATTTCAATAAAAAATAGCCCAAAAAGCTTAAGAGTTTAACAGGAAGGGTTGATGGAAGGATAGGGAAGGAATACTTAACAAACAGTGGAATAATCATTATCAAAAATGATGACGTCAGGCGTATGTCCCAAAATTGGGAAACATGAAATAATTTATAATTATTATAAAGTTACAGCCCTGAACGTCTAAAATCACCGTTGAAAATTTCCATCATCCAATAACAGCCTTGGATCCACCAATTCTTGCATTGATTTGTGTCTGGCATCCTCAAAAAAGGAGATTTTAAAGCACAGATGTCAGTTCATTGTTGCAGACTTTAGGGCCAAACAAAGAATGATGTTGTGCCAATTCCGGTTGCTTCCTGATGGCTGCGCATGCACAGAGAGTAAAAGTATGAAGGACGAGATAGTACTTTTAATTTTCGGTTTTGCAAGCAAATTTTGGGGATCGGGGGTTTCAAAATTTGTTTTTGGCCCTTGATAACTTTGAGTTTCCACCAGCTTGTCTGAGCCATTGGTTTATAGTATAAAAATATGGAGCCACACAAATGATGAAACACTCACACTCAAGTGACATGATTGAAGGCATCAGCATGTGCCTTGTATATAATTTAATTTGGCCAGCAATGACCTTTAACCCTTAAGATCGCATTTTCGACTTTTATGTCCTCAGAACTGTTACCCTTAACATGCAATCATGAGGAGATCCTGCTGAAAATAGACATACTACCTTGGCAGTGGTTTCTAGTCAAGTCTTGGCTGCCAAAATGAGCATCCAAGACTTGACTACAAGTCACTGCTTAGCTACAAGGCAATGCACAATAAGTGGTCTAGTTGGTATTCAAAAAATTTGTCCAGCCCCTTAAGGGTTAACCAGCTGTACATCCACTCATGAAGGGAGCTACATGTGTTCACACTCATGGATGTCAAGCATGTTTTACATGTGGGTTATCAAAATGCACTTACACTGTCTAGCACCTGGTTTACAAGCACATATGTCATATCCATATACATGAAGAATAATAAAGACAATTCATATAGTACACATTATATTCACAATAAAAAGAGTACAAAATAGCTTGGACCCAAATTTTGTCTCATTTCCCCTTGAGGGGCTGGGAAATGTTACAAAATTTCACTATACTACAACCTCTTAGTGTAGTGGCTTGGTTGGCATTTGTCCCAAAGACTTGGCTGCCTGTGGAGGCAACCAAATGAATAAAAACCATTGCCAAAATAAAATGATTCCAGTTTTAAAAGTCTTTCTCATAAATATATATGGAGTGGATTATTATGAGACCAGAAATTTGATCAAAAATGTAAATAAAAGCACCAGGATTAACTGTTTCAAAACTGTAGCCTGTTTCCAAAGTGTAACACTATCACATTTCTCAATATATAAGAACGGATGACCCTTTACCTAATGTAAAGTCTAAAACTGGAATTTTCATTTTTTTTGTTACAAAAAGATAACTTATGACCCCTCATTGGAACACACTCTCTGAGTTAAACTTACTTTTCATTGTGCTGTCATCCTCATCAGTATCTTCATTGATGACCATTGTCCCCAACTCAGACTCCACAAGAGTACTCGCTTCACTATTCACAACATCTGGCTGTAATGTAGCTGAAAAGAGAAACACAAACAATGAAAAAGTACCAAAAAAATGCAATTTATATTTATTTATTGGGGTTTAATGACACTTTTGACAGGCAGCGTCACCTCGTGTCGGACAGTTTTATGGGGGTGGAGGAAGCCGGAGAGAAGCACCGAGCAACTGTCAGAATCCCCAACGTACTAACTCTACACAAGCATGGTTAGCATTGGTTGAAGACAAGTGCACCCTTGACATGCGGAACACCTTAGTACACAGCGCCCCCATGTGGGCAATCGGGATGAAATACTTTGCTCAAGGATACAACACAGATGCCCAACAGTGGATCTTTCGATTTGAAGTCCGTCGGCATTTTTCAACATTTGGTAACAAAATAATTAATACATCCACATAATGGTAATAATCATTTTATCTTACAATATATTGGGGATAAGCCAAGAATGTAGATGAATATATAACTATTTATTCGTACGGATGAACAAAAATGCCGCTAGGATCGCCGATCCAAAGTCGAGTTGTGACAGCACAAAAGTGGGTTTAATCATTATCAACTTATCGTCCGGACACCAATTGTTTACAATTTACAAAATGAAGGGTCACTGTGACCATGAACTTGGACCTAGAGATTACAAAATAAATAGGGCTCTTTCTTGCACCAATGCCAACCTAACTATGAAGTTTCATAAATATGGGTGGAACCATTGTCAAATTATCATCTGGAAACCAATTGTTTATGATTTATTATGTTCAAGATCACTGTGACCATGACCTTTGACCTAGAGAGCCCAAAATAAATAAGGGTCTTCCACTCATCTAGGTCAATCTACCTATGAAGTTTCATGAATGTGGATCAAACCATTATCAAGTTACCATCTGGTAACAAATTGTTTACAATTTAATATGTTGAAGGTCACTGTGACCTTGACCTTTCACCTAGCGAGTCCAAAATAAATAGGGTTCTTCCTCTCACTGATGCCAACCTACCTATGAAGGTTCATGAACGTAGGTCAAACCATTACCAAGTTATCATCCGGAAACCAATTGTTAGGATTTACTATATTCAGGGTCACTGTGACCTTGACCTTTGACCTAGTGAGTCCAAAATAAATAGGGTTCATCCTCTCAAGAAGGCCAACCTTCTTATGAAGTTTCATGAATTTTGGTTGAACTACAGTCAAGTTACTATCCGGAAACAACTGTTTACGATTTACTATGTTCAAGGCCAATGCGACGTTGAGCTTTGACCTAGCGAGTCCAAAATAAATAGGATTCTTCCTCTCACTGATGCTAACCTACCTAAGAAGTTTCATGAATGTGGGTCAAACCAATATCAAGTTAGCATCCGGAAACCAATTGTTTATGGATTTACTATGTTGAAGCTCACTGTGACCTTGACCTTTCACCTAGCGAGTCCAAAATATATAGGGTTCTTTCTCCCACTGATGCCAACCTATCTATGAGGTTTCATGAACGTGGGTCGAACCATTATCAAGTTATCATCCGGAAACCAATTGTTTTCATGTACTATGTTCAGGGTCACTGTGACCTTGACCTTTGATCTAGCGAGTCCAAAACTAATAGGGTTCTTCCTCTCATGAAGGCCAACCTACATATGAAGTTTCATGAATGTGGATTCAACCATAGTCAAGTTATCATCTGGAAACCAATTGTTTATGATTTAGTATGTTCAAGGTCACTGTGACCTTCACCCTTGACCTAGTGAGTCCAAAATAAATAGGGTTCTTCCTCTCACCGAGGCCAACCTGCCTATGAAGTTTCATGAATGTGGGATGAACCATTATCAAGTTATCTTCTGGAAACCAATTGTTTACGACTGACCGCCCGCCCACATGCCCGCCCAACCGCCCGTCATTTATCAAACTATAAGTCGGGTTTGACTTCGTCACAACTCGACAAAAAAGAAAAAAATGGAACTCACGTGACAGGAACGTACCTGTATCCGACCCCCTGATACAAACATCGGTATCAGGGGGGTCGGATACACGACAGTTGCGGAGTTAATACAGACAAAATACATGTTGCAATAAATACCAAAATCTTTGTGGCATATTCAATATCACAGCAGACAAGACAACAATGCTGCACGATGTATTTTATGTTCTTCCTTCAAACAAATACTTCCAATTCAGAAACTATAGCACATAAATGTTTGGTAGGACAGAGGAAAAAAAATGTAGGAAGCATTTTGAACTTTGGAGGAGAGGAACAGCAAGATACAAAACAATGACAAAAATAGAAAACACAAAGCAATGTTTGGAACTAGTACATCTCCACACTGAGGAAAATGCACATTTTTATATTGAACAAATGTTTTAAATATGGAGCCAAAAATTACCATTTTTTCCACACTTTAACCTTTCACCTAACATGAAAAGCAGACAACACTTGCGAAAAAAATTATCGAATAACTAATTTTTTTTATTTTTAGTATCAAAAACATAGTTTATGACCCTCATTGGAATGAGCTCAATTAGCTCATTGCAATGGGGGGGGGGGGGGGGGGATGGGGGGAGGGGGGGGGGGTCAGAAGCTATGTTTTTGATGCAAACTTTTTTTTAAAATAATGAAAACTGAATTGCAATTTTGTGAATAGTGGTTAGGGTTAATAAAAGAGCTGGACATGTTATTTATACAAACTCTTGAATTTAAAAAAAAATTTTTGGGGGTGTTTACGGTCACATATCACTGCACAATGGCTAATTGTGACCACACCATGGAGATAAGGTCAAGTTTAGTCAATTGTTCATATCCATGCTACCCATTTTAGAGGACTTCCACCCCAAGCATTGGAGACTGGGTCCTATTTTACCAGTAAAGCAGAGCTTCTTTACTACAGTACACAAGCACTGCATCACTTCCCGGGGTTCCCTCGGGGTATGAACTCTTGAAATATTTTATTGAAATTTAAAGACTTTTTAAGGTTGATAGTTAATTTTCCAGTACCTTTCAAGGCAAATTCACATTTCAAGAACTTTTCAAGACATAGTGCTGACTTCAAGGGTTTTTCAAAATTGTTCAATCCCTGATGGAGCGTCCCTCCAAGAGCTACAATGGATTACCTGCACATGCATGCTGAGGGAGTTTGTACTCAATATTGTCCTATTTAATGTCATATTGCAGTCATATCAGCAATGAAAAGAATAATTCTCATTCTATTGGGCAGACATTTTATTAGTCCATAACCTAGCGAACAAGCCAGAAAATAAGCAGACTGTCATCTGCAAAATGAGGTCCCAAGAGGGTGAATTTAGTGATGCTACCCTGCATAGCAGGGTAGCATCACTAAATTTACTCTCTGTGAACCTCATTCTGAATCAGGGTCTCAAAACTAAACAGAAAGAGGTACCCAGAGGATAAATTAGCCCACTGTATTGGAGAGCATCTTCCATTTCACCCTCTGGGGACCTCATTCTGCAAATGTCAGACTGCTTATTTTCAGGCCTGCTAGCGAATTGGTCACATCCACAAACGTAATTTACAAACTGAGCAGTTAAAACAAAACCAGGCAGCGTGGTGGCTCAGTAGGTAGAGGTGCAGACTGCAAGCCGAGAGGTCCTCGGTTCGAATCCCAACTGCGGCAACGGCGTTGTATCCTTGGGCAAGACACTTCATCCCCATTGCCCGCATGGGGGCACGATGACGCCGTGTACTAAGGCGTACTGCACGTCGATGGTACGCATGTCTTCAACCAATCTAACCCTGCCTGTGCTGCAGTGCGGAGTTACGATGTTGGGGAGCTGGCAGCTGCTCGTCGTTGCTCGGTGGTTCTCTCCGGGTACTTCGGCTTCCTCCACCCGTAAAACTGTCATGGTCATGATTAGCCATTGTGCATAAATATGTGACCTTAAACATCAATAAATAAATAAATAAAACAAAACCATATAATGTGACACTTTTTAACAAAAAAAAAAAAATCCAAACAAATTATGTGACCCCCCTCATTGGAATAAGCTTGACAAGCTCGTTCCAATGAGGGGGTCACATAATTTGTTTGGATTTTTTTCAAATTTTTTTTAAAAATTGAAAAAAATTAATTAAAATTACAAATTTGGATATTATGTGCATTGGGTAAAAGGGTTAAGCAGAGAAGATTCATTCTTGCAATATTCAGCTCTCTGCAAAGTCTCTTCTGATTGCCTGATATTTCATTTTTCAGGAAGGTTCAAATATTCGGTTTAAGGGTTTTTAAAAGATAGTTAAACCATGTGCAATGCCACCAGAATCCCCTGCAGAGAAGTGGTTTACTGACCAGAAACCATAAAAATTAAAATTTTCTAATGGACAAAACCTGTTACACTACTAAAGTTATCATTAAGAAACCACAAAAATTGAAATTTTCTAAGTAAATAAAAAGTTGAAAAAGGCCCATAACTCTAGAAATAAAAGTGTCAATGACACTGTAGCTCAACTTGACTTGTGTAAGACATGAACATGTATAGTATGTGACACAGCAATGACACACATCTAGGTAATGACCTGATAACAAAGGTACATGTAAAGTATTGTAAAGGTCTTACATAAATATTGACCGTAGCCTGTAACAAACGTAGAGGTAAAGTAATTTGCATAATTTATGCAAAACCTGTATATGTGATGTATTCCATGTTACTAAACATTCATACAAAAATTTATTCAAATCAGAACATTCATATAGAAGTTCTGTACAAAAAACTGATTGCACCAAATTCTGTATAAAATGACCGCTGGCAGCCATCTTGAATTTCGGACAGCACCCAAAAACACGAGTTCTCGTCCCAAGGTGATAACAAAGGTACCCAAGAAGTTTCATGAAGATCGTTTCATAAATACCCGAGCCTTATTGACATGTGCACTTACTGTGTATAAGTAGCACTGAATAAGCACTGAAGAAGTCAAAGTTCATCTAATTAGCATAATTTCTGCATAAGAAAAAAACCTGTATTATATGTGATGTATTCCATGTTATTAAACATTCATTCAAAAATTTATTCAAATCAGAACTTTCCTATAGAAGTTCTGCACAAAAAAAACTGATTGTACCTAATTTCGGTACAAAATGGGCGTGGGCAGCCATCTTGGATTTCGAACAGCACCCAAAAACACTTGTTCTCATCCCAAGGTGATAACAAAGGTACCCAAGAAGTTTTGTAAAGATCAGTTCATAAATAGAGCCTCTAGCCAGAGCCATACTGAATTGTTGATGGGTGGACAGATGGACGAGGGTCCATGACAAAACCTCAAATTTGACTGTCAAAGTTGAGGTAAAAATGATTGGACAAAACCTGTTACTTCTGAATATGCTTGTGAATATGCCTTCCCCCATGATGATCCATATAATAAGCATATCATAGATCATTTAAATCCAACATGCACTGACCGGGATACAGAGATCTAAAGTTGTTACGGATGCCGGATGAATGGACGTATAAATGAACGGATGGATGGATGGATGAACAGATGGACCCCATCACCTGCAAACTTCGTTTTGGCATAAGATAAATATTCAGGACTTTCCAGAGGTTTTTGGCAAGAGATATCTAAATTCCAGATCAAAAGAAATTGAAAGAGCCGAGGGGATCCCTAAGTATTGAAGCACACATGTTTTTGAGGAGTCCGAACACTCTCTAGAACAGCAGCATCAGTTGTGTGGCAGTGCAAATTGCTGTCCCTGGAGTAGAGAGAGAAACACATTCTGTGCAGGCTTAGTTTACATATCATTATCCCATGTAAAGTTTCTATCTTTAAAGACATATCATTGAACATTATGAGTTAATCTTGTGGTATATTATGTTTAACCCTTAAAGGCCTATTTCCGATTTTAATCACTTTTTGCTGCAACAAAACAGGTGCTCTAACATGCTGTCTTTTAGGTACACTTACAACTTACATTCTAAATACCTTGCCATTAGTTTCTTGGCAAGTGTTGGCTGCC
Organism: Pictodentalium vernedei; assembly: GCA_031216915.1. NCBI lineage: Eukaryota > Metazoa > Mollusca > Scaphopoda > Dentaliida > Dentaliidae > Pictodentalium > Pictodentalium vernedei. The sequence goes on along the minus strand of CM062291.1, from coordinate 67,249,148 downwards.
ATTATATATATAGGCACCCAGGCTTGCCTAGAAACAACTTCAAAGCTGCAGGAGAGTGTCAAAACATAGCAATGAAAGTGTCAATGACACTGTAGCTCAACTTGTCTAAGACATGTACATGTATAGTGTGTGACATAGCAATGACACATATCCAGGTAATGACCCGATAACAAAGGTACATGTAAAGTATTGTAAAGGTCTGTACATAAATACTGACTGTTGCCTGTAACAAATGTACAGGTAAAGTATTGTAAAGGTGGGTGGCAGATGCCTCTAGTCCGAGCTGTATTGAAATGTGCACTTACTGTGTATAAGTAGCACTGAATAAATCAAAGCTTGTCTAATTGGCTGCTGGTGGCCATCTTGAAATTTCAGATGGCACCCGAAAACACTCGTTCTTGTCCCAAAGTGATAACAAAGTTACCGTAGAAGTTTGTGAAGATCGGTTCATAAATACAGAATCTAGTCCGAGTCATATTGACATGTGTACTAACTGTGTATAAGTAGCACTGAATAAATCAAAGTTCATCTAATTTGCATAATTTACGTTCGAGAAAAAAGCCTGTTTTATATGTGATGTATTCCATGTTACTAAACATTCATACAAAAATTTATTCAAATCAGAACTTTCATATACATGTACAAGTCTGTGCAAAAAACTGATTGCACCTAATTTTGGTATAAAATAACCACGGGCAGCCATCTTGAATTTTGGACCGCACCCAAAAACACTCGTTCTTATCCCACGGTGATAACAAAGGTACCCAAGAAGTTTTGCGAAGATCGGTTCATAAATACAGCCTCTAGCCCGAGCCGTATTGACATGTGCACTTAGTGTGTATAAGTAGCACTGAATAAATCAAAGTTCATCTAATTTGCATAATTTCTGCCCGAGAGAGAAACCTGTATTATATGTGATGTATTCCATGTTACTAAACATTCATTAAAAAATTTATTGAAATCAAAATCTTCATATAGAAGTTCTGTACAAAAAACTGATTGTACCTAATTTCGGTACAAAATGGCCACCAACAGCCATCTTGAATTTTGAACTGCACCCAAAAACACTCGTTCTCGTCCCATGGTGATAACAAGGTACCCAGGAGGTTTCGTGAAGATTGGTTCATAAATAGAGCGCCTGGAATGAGCTGTATTGACCAAGCCAGAAAATAAGCAATCTATCATTTGCAGAATGGGGTCCCCTGAGGATAAATTTTCTGATGCTATCCCATACAGTGGGCCAATTTATCCTCTGGGTATCTCTTTCTGTTTAGGACTGAGAAAATGATTCATATTGAGGTTCACAGAGGGTAAATTTAGTGTGCAGAGTAGCATCACCAAATTCACCCTCTGGGGACCTCATTATGCAGATGACAGTCTGCTTATTTTCAGGCTTGGTATTGACATGTGTGCTTACTGTGTATAAGTAGCACTGAATAAATCAAAGTTCATCTAATTTGCATAATTTCTGCACGAGAAAAAAACCTGTATTATATGTAAAAAATTCATGAATGTTTTAGTAACATTTATTCCCCCAAAACACTCGTTCTCGTCCCATGGTGATAACAAAGGTGTCCAAGAAGTTTCGTAAAGATCGGATCATAAATATGGCCTCTAGCCCAAGCCGTATTGAATTGTTGATAGACAAACGGACGATGGGCCATGAAAAAACCTCAAATTTGACTATGTCAAAGTTGAGCTGAAATTGTAGAAAAATCTCCAGGCCCTTAAGGGTTAATAGAGTGGAACCCTTTTTCACTGAATACCCACATTGCCAATGAAAATAATTCTATTAACAGTAGTATTCAATTAATGGGGATTGGTCACTTTCCTGCATTCTAGAGATAAAGAGATAATTCACCCTATTATATAATTTGTTTGACAGTGCTCACAGAGCTTTGTCAGGCAAGATATAATAAATTAAATGCCTCTGTTGGATGTACTAAGGCAAAATAGGTCTATAAGGCCTCATAAAGTAGTTTTTCTGTTTCTCGGGCCATTTTTTGTAAAATTGCATGCGGGCGGGCGCTCGGGCAGGCGTTTTTTTTTAATTTTGTATTTTTGTAATTATTTCTTTGCCATCAAAAGTTCATGTTTTATGTCTTAGACATCATAATCTACAGTCCAGAACATCATGCGTGGTGGTGTATTTCGTCCCTTGAGTACAAGAAGGCTTTGCAATGCTAAAGCATTGCAAAGCCTTCTTGCACTCAAGGGACAAATTTATCAATTTTATTAACTTGGGTAAAATATCAGACGTAAACCATTTAATTTTTATTTTTTGAAGTTTGCATATTTATATATATATTTATTGGTGTTTAAGGTCACATACTTAATCACAATGGCTAATTGTGACTGTGACAGTTTTATGGGTGGAGGAAGCCGGAAGTACCCGGAGACAACCACCGAGCATCAACAAGCAGCTGTCAGCTCCTCAACATTCTAACTCTGTTCAAGCTCTTCTCAAGCAGGGTTACAGCGGTTGAAGACATATGTACCATCAACGTGCAGTACGCCTTAGTACACAGTGTCATCGTGCCCCCATGTAGGCAACTGGGATAAAGAACCTTGCCCAAGGACACAACGTGGGTTGTCCCAGATGGGGATCGAACTTGGGACCTCTAGCATAGAAGTCCAACAGTCTACCACCGAGCCACCATGCTCCCTTAAAGTTTGCATTGGTTATAAACAGTGAGCATGTGATAGCCAAAAGGATCACTTGGGAGGGCCTGAGAAACAGATTTTTAACTTTTTTAGGCCTAAACAAGGGTAATTTGGTGATTGTAAGGGTAATTTCTCCATGTATTAAATTAGTTTTTATTCAATAACAGGAGTTTTGTCTATAGCCTATATGCAGTTAACAGGTCAAATTGGTACAGAAGGTTGGGTCGATAGTTTTGTGTTTATTCAATTAACAGAATTATTCAAACCATAGATATCCAATTAAATGGGATCTACTGTAACTGATAATTCTAACATACACTTCTTCCTGACATCACAGAGACTTTGTTTCAACCTTTTTATAAAAAGCTTGTCTAAATCTTCCCAGCACTGTCCTCAAATTTGGTCACTTTTTTCATTGATTCGATCTGATCCATTGCTTAAAATTTCACATTCTAACAAGCCCATCTGGGAATAAGAAGTGACCAACATCAAAAATTAAAAAAATAAAAATCATAATAAAATTAATAAATTAGGCCTATACAAATTTTTTTCTTCTTTCTCAGGCAATTTTACATCAATTTTATGAGGAAGAGTGCCTTTTTGTTCTGAAAATAGTTGGAATTAACCACTTACATTATGTGGCAATTCAATGTTTTCAGCAGTGAAAACTTCCCATAATGTAGATGAAAATTTAACAAGGTATAGTTGGTTAAATATTTGTCCAACAAGTGCAAAATAGTGTCATAGAAGAGATTTCCAGGTGAAACAAAGGTGATGAGGCAGATTTTCTATAACAAGGGAGGCCCCTGAGAAACAAGATTTTTTTTTTTAATTTGCCTTATGAAGATGTTTTCTGAAAAACATTTAGCCAACAGGTTAGAAACAGATAATGGAGACTGTCCACTTACAATTTTCAGCTGTTGACATTGCTTTCATTGTCCCATCTTCATCCTTTGGTTTAACCATAGTTCCATCACCTCCTCCACCTCCTCCTCCATCAACTTCTTCATCTCCCTAGAAAAATATTTTAGCTTCAGAATACTTTTCACTCATCAACTAATAATTATTGTATTTTACTCTCTCATTCAGACCTGCTAATAGTTGAGTATGGGACCAAACAATAACAGTCTTTTCAAACAAACCACCAGTGATGAATTAGTTTTAACCCTTTACCCAATGCAGACAATATCAAAATTTATTATTTTAAATAGCATTTTTAAAAAAAATTTAAACAAAACCATATCATGTGACCCCTCATTGGAACGAGCTTGTAAAGCTCGTTCCAACGAGGGGTCACATGATATGGTTTTGTTGAAATTTTTTGAAAAATAATATATTTTCAACAGCTGAATTTGCATATTATGCGGGCGAATGCGGGCGATTCGTTGGGTAAAGGGTTAAATAGGAATTTTCAACATGGCTTTATTCAGTGCTGTTTGGGGTTTTACAACACTTTCAACAGCCGATCAATCTGAGCTAAGGTAGCTGGAGTACCATTAACATTAGCTAATCCTTTACCTAATACAACTAGGGGACAACACCGTCAAAAATTTTTCTTGAAATAACAACAAATTTTCATTTTTGGCCTCAAAAACTGCTTATTACCCTTTGGAACAAGCAATTTTTGTGAATTGTAGTGGACAGATGACTGTTTGGTTATGTAAAGAGTTGAGGAATGCTGTGTGATTTATCATTGTATAAGTTAATGGGGATAATGTCAAAATTCCTCCCTCCCCATGACATAATCCCCTCTGACAAAATCCCTCCTTGCAAAATTCCCTCTTGATAAAATCCTTCCCTGACAAAATCCCTCCCTTACAAAATCGTCTTTCTATACATCTGCTGACTTGCACTTAGTCAGGGACAAAAAATGCAAGCAAGTTTTCAGTTAATGGACAGTTCAGTTGAAAAAAGCAGTCAAAGGTTGTTTATTTTACATATATTTACAAATTAATAAAGTATAGCTTTAAACCTCTGCACACTAATGTAGAAAAATCAAATTTTCAAGTCACAAATTTTTCCCATCATTCAACTAGAAATTTAACCAATTCAATCTTGTTTGACAGAGCTCCATGAGTTCTTCAAACAAGAATGAATTGGTTAAATTCCTCGTTACATGATGAAAAAGTGCTCAGTCAGACAGGAATAAATTTGATTTTTTTCGACATTAGTGTTCAGATGGTTTGATAAGTTGTTGAACCTCCATAAATACTAGCACAATATACACTACTTACATAGCACAATATATTTTTTTATGTGGAAGTTGGTGAATGATATTAATAGGTATTTCTTCAGTGAAAGGGCCTTTGTCATATTTCTTCAGTGAAAGGGCCTTTGTCATATTTGGTGCTTATGGAAAGGGATTTTGTGGGGGAATTTTTGTGTTGGCGAGATTTTTTCAGGGAAGGGGATGGGGAATTTGTTGTGCGAGGATTTGGTCATGGACCCAATTGGGCATTTGAATTTTTTTTCTATTTTGGATGCAAAAGGTTTTTCTGGGCATCAATCATGTACTTATTTATTTATTTATGTTTAAGGTCACATACTTACGCACAATGGCTAATCGTGACCATGACAGTTTTACGGATGGAGGAAGCCAGAGTGCCCAGAGAGAACCACCGAGCATCCACGAGCAACTGTCAGTTCCTCAACATTCTAACTCTGTTCAAGCTCCACTCAAGCAGCGTTAGAGCGGTTGAAGACATGTGCACCATCGACGTGCTGCATGCCTTAGTACATGGCGTCATTGTGCCCCCATGTAGACAACCGGGAAAGTGCCTTGCCCAAGGACACAACGCGGGTCGTCCCGGTCGGGGATCGAACTCGGGACCTCTAGCATAGAAGTCCAACAGTCTACCACTGAGCCACCGCGCACCCAATCATGTACTTATGACCCAATTAAACTACATGCAAAATTTGGGCTCAAATATGCCCATCGGTTCTTGAAATACAAATTTGGGATAGAGCCTTTAACAAACTTTAATCTTCACCATCAAAGGAAGTTCCATATGAAATATCAAAGCACTCACTGTAGTGTTTCATGAGAAGATGATTTTTAAAGACTTTTAGGCTTTTTGGGCATTAACCCAAGCCCAAAGATGGCAGCAGCTTCATTCGAACCAAGTAGAAAGGGTATACTCTAAAGATGGTCTGTGCCATATCTTTTGGCCCAGTGGTTTTAAAGAAAACAAGACAAGTTTCAAATTAGCCAAAGGAGTACAAAAAAGATGATGACTCAGCATTTTCCCATTGCCAACAGTGTTAAAATTGGCATCCCCATATGGCACCCCATGACAAAACTGATAGCAACTATTGGAGTCCATCTGATTCTGTTGGTCCTAAGGAAGCTGCATATCAAAAAACAATATTCTTGTCCATGCAGTTTTGGAAATAATGGGAGTTTGAATTTTTGTCTATTTTTAGCTCCTGGAGTTCCCACGGGCTGTGAAACTTTTTTTTGTTTTGGGGGGAATCAATGAAGTACTTATAACCCAATTATACTACATGCCAAATTTGGTTCACATCAGCCCATCGGTTCTTGAAATACAAATTTTAGGTGAAGTCAAGAATGGGCATGCTCCCACAGAGAGCCCCAAAATTGACTTACCAACTTGCCTTCAACAAACTTTAATCTTCACCACCAAAGGAAGTTCCATACCAAATATCAAAACATTTACTGTGGAGGTTCATGAGAAGATGATTTTTAGGCTTTTTAGGCATTAACTAAAGCCCGAAGATGGCAGCAGCTTCATTTGAACAAAGTGGAAAGAGTATACTCCAAATATGGTCTGTGCCATATATGCTTGAATTTAGCCCAGTGGTTTTGAAGTCAAGTTTCAAAATTAAATGCCAAGTGATGGCAATAGCTCCCACTGACTTTCAGTCAGGTGAGCTAAAAATTGTTTAGTAAGGCCTAAAAAAAATAAAAAATCTGTTTCTCAGGCCCTCCCGCATGGTCATTTTGGCTGCCGCATGCTCTCTTTTTATAACCAATGTAATCTTTAAAAAAAATAAAAATAAATAGTTTATGTCTGATATTTTACTTAAGTTAAAACAATTGATAAATTTGTACCTTGAGTGCAAGAAGGCTTTGCAATGCCTTAGCATTGCAAAGCCTTCTTGCTCTCAAGGGATGAAATACACCACCACCCATGCTATTCCATAGATTATGAGGCCAAAAACATAAACCAAGAATATGAACTTTTGATGGCAAAAAAATAATTACAGAAATAAAAAACAAAATAAAAAAACGCTCACCCGCATGCAATTTTACAAATAATGGCATGAGAAACAGAAGATCTACTTTGTATGGCCTAACTAATAGAATGATATGATTTAGGCAAAATGATAGAAAATGATAGAGATTAACTCCTTGCATGCTGCTAGCAGATATTCCTGCACAGGGCACAAAATCTCTTGCAACTGAAACAAGTATAATTTGGGAACATATTGAATGTACTTTTTGACAAATGATTTCTGGAGTTAAATTTAGATGACTAGATTTGATGAAACATATTTTGAAAATGCTAAGTGAGTTAACCCTTTACCCAACGAATCGGCCGCATCCGCCTGCGTAATATGCAAATTCAGCAGTGGAAAAAATATTATTTTTCAAAAGTTTTCAACAAAACCATATCATGTGACCCCTGGTAGGAACGAGCTCGTCGAGCTCGTTCCAACGAGGGGTCACATGATATGGTTTTGTTGAAATTTTTTAGAAAATTTCAAAAAATGATATTTAAAATAATAAATTTATATATCGTCTGCATTGGGTAAAGGGTTAAGAGACTAAAGCAAATAACTTACAGAATCATCGCCATTTAATGCTTGTGATGATTGAGCTTCTAATACTTCTTTAGCTTCTGTTATCATCTTCTGTAATATATCACATGGTTCTGCTATCTTGATGAATTCATGCTGCAAAAAAATTATTTATTCATTAGAGACAGGTGGTATACTGTAAACAGTGTTCGGTATCAGTACCGAGTCAATACCAATTTACCGTACTGAGGGAATCTCAAACTACCAAAATTTTGATACTGAAAAATATTGCTGAAATTTGTTAAAAAATAAAAGGGCAAACAACAGAACATTATGCAAAACTCATGACAAGAACAGCCAATGGACTGTGTAGCTCTAAAGGGTGTCACCACCAGTTATTTGATGTAACAAAAAGGCGGAGAGAAAATACCTATGGAGTATTTTCTCTCCGCTTTTTTGTTAAATGAAATGACCAATGGCGATAGCCTATGTTACTTCCAACATTTTGATAATTCGGTGGTTTTGTCTGCTATAAAACGGGGATCTGCAGCTGGGCAGTATATGTAAAAATACCATCTGATATTGGTATGTGCTGACGTGAGTACATGTATGTTGTTGATACCGAATACCTTACCGATCCAAGATGAATCATTATAAAAATATTGATACTGAAACCGATTTTAAAATTTGAATACCGTCCAGCACTACTATTTATTGGTGTTTAAGATCATTTTCCGAATCTATGGCTATATCATGACCACAAAATGGGGATGAAGTCAAGTTTAGCCAATCATTTACACCTATTCTGCCCATTTTAGTGGACTTTACACCTATTCTGCCCACTTTAGTGGACTAACACCCATGGCATTGGTTCCGGGTCCTATTATACCAGTAAAGTAGAATTTGTGTATCACAGAAAATAAACAATGCTCCACATCCTGGGGTTCCAACAGAGGTGCAAAAAAAAAAAGAAAGAAGACATTCATAAAGTCTTAGAAAGTTAAGAATCTGTTTCTCAGGCCCTCCCACATGGTCATTTGGGCTGCAGCATACTCTCTTTTCATAACAATTGCAAACTTAAATGAAAGTGTCAATGACTGTAGCTTCACTTGTGTGTTGTGTTTGATGAAAAGGATAATGTTCAATGTTTATGAAAGGATTATGAAATAAGACAAGAATTGTGATAATTGGGAATATGTTCATTTCTGTTCCCTGTTTGCTGTGTTTATGATAAAAATAACATGAGGTGTACACTGTACTAAAGAGCTGAGGGGTGGGTTAATATGACCTCACAGTTAATGTATGTGGCCCTCACAGTTAACGTATATCAACAAAAGTTACCAAGTTACAGTGAAATTATTCCAAAACGAGTCATCCTATCAAGTTACATTAAAATCCCTTCATAAATATGGCCTGTAGACTGTTCTAAATGTTTTCGGGCTTCGGGCCCCTGTAGCCGTCAGTTTCCCAATTGCATCCAAAGGGGATGTTCTCATCTAGACATTATATGAAGTCAACCTACCAAGTTACAATGAAATCCCTTAATAAATATGACCTGTAGACTGTGCTAAAGGTTTTTGGGCTTTGGCAGCCATCATGGTTGAATGATCACAACCAAAAGGGGACATTCTCATCTGGGCATCATTTGGAGTGATCCTACAAAGTTACAATGAAATCCCTTCATAAATATGATCTGAAGACTGTGCTAAAGGTTTTTGGGCTTCGGGCACCTGTAGCCATCACAGCTGACCAATCATGACCAAAAGGGGATGTCATCATCTAGGCATTATATGGAGTCAACCTAACAGGTTACAATGAAATCCTTCTATAAATATAACCTTTTGCCTATGCTAAAGGTTTTTGGACTCGGGCACCCATCAAGGCTGAATGATCATGACCAAAATGGGATGTTCTCATCTAGACATTATTTGGAGTCATCCTACCAAGTTACAATGGAATCCCTTCATAAATATGACCTGTAGACTGTGCTAAAGGTTTTCAGGCTTCAGGCACCTTTAGCCATCAAAGTTGCACAATCATGTCCAAAAGGGGACATTCTCATCTAGACATTATATGAAGTCAACCTACCAAGTTACAATGAAATCCCTTCAAAAATATGACCTGTAGACTGTGCTTAAGGTTTTCGGGCTTCGGGCTCGGGCAGCCATCATGGTTGAATGATCACAACCAAAGGGGACAATCTCATCTGGGCATCATCTGGAGTGATCCTACGAAGTTACAATGAAATCCCTTCATAAATATGACCTGTAGACTGTGCTCAAGGTTTTCGGGCTTCGGGCACTTGTAGCCATCACAGCTGACCAATTATGACAAAAAGGGGATGTCATCATCTAGGCATTATATGGTGTCAACCTAACAGGTTACAATGAAATCCTTCCATAAATATGACCTTTTACCAATGCTAAAGGTTTTTGGGCTGGGGCACCCATCAAGGCTGAATGATTGCGATCAAAATGGGACGTTCTCATCTAGACATTATTTGGAGTCATCCTACCAAGTTACAATGAAATCCCTTCATAAATATCACCTGTAGACTGTGCTAAAGGTTTTCGGGCTTCGGGCACCTTTAGCCATCACAGTTGCCCAATCATGTCCAAAAGGGGACGTTCTCATCTAGATATTATATGAAGTTAACCTACCAAGTTACAATGAAATCCCTTCATAAATATGACCTGTAGACTGTGCTAAAGGTTTTCGGGCTTCGGGCTCGGGCAGCCATCATGGCTGAATGATCGCAACCATTGGGGACAATCTCATCTGGGCATCATCTGGAGTGATCCTAAGAAGTTACAATGAAACCCCTTCATAAATATGACCTGTAGACTGTGCTCAAGGTTTTTGGGCTTCGGGCACCTGTAACCATCACAGTTGACCAATCATGACCAAAAGGGGATGTCATCATCTAGGCATTATATGGAGTCAACCTAACAGGTTACAATGAAATCCTTCTATAAATATAACCTTTTGCCTATGCTAAAGGTTTTTGGACTCGGGCACCCATCAAGGCTGAAAGATCATGACCAAAATGGGATGTTCTCATCTAGACATTATTTGGAGTCATCCTACCAAGTTACAATGAAATCCCTTCATAAATATGACCTGTAGACTGTGCTAAAGGTTTTCAGGCTTCAGGCACCTTTAGCCGTCAAAGTTGCCCAATCATGTCCAAAAGGGGACGTTCTCATCTAGACATTATATGAAGTCAACCTACCAAGTTACAATGAAATCCCTTCATAAATATGACCTGTAGACTGTGCTTAAGGTTTTCGGGCTTCGGGCAGCCATCATGGTTGAATGATCACAACCAAAGGGGACTATCTCATCTGGGCATCATCTGGAGTGATCCTACGAAGTTACAATGAAATCCGTTCCTAAATATGACCTGCAGACTGTGCTAAAGGTTTTCGGGCTTTGGGTACCTTTAGCCATCACAGTTGCCCAATCATGTCCAAAAGGGGATGTTCTCATCTAGACATTATATGAAGTTAACCTACCAAGTTACAATGAAATCTCTTCATAAATATGACCTGTACACTGTGCTAAAGGATTTCGGGCTTCGGACTCGGGCAGCCATCATGGCTGAATGATCGCAACCATAGGGGACAATCTCATCTGGGCATCATCTGGAGTGATTCTTAGAAGTTACAATGAAATCCCTTCATAAATATGACCTGTAGACTGTGCTCAAGGTTTTCGGGCTTCGGGCACCTGTAGCCATCACAACTGACCAATCACGACCAAAAGGGGATGTCATCATCTAGGCATTATATGGAGTCAACCTAACAGGTTACAATGAAATCCTTCCATAAATATGACCTTTTGCCTATGCTAAAGGCTTTTGGGCTCGGGCACCCATCAAGGCTGCATGATCGCGATCAAAATGGGACGTTCTCATCTAGACATTATTTGGAGTCATCCTACCAAGTTACAATGAAATCCCTTCATAAATATGACCTCTAGACTGTGCTAAAGGTTTTCGGGCTTCAAACCCCTATAGCCGTCACAGTTGCTCAATCACGTCCAAAAGGGGACTTTCTCATCTAGATATTGTATGAAGTCAACCCACCAAGTTACAATGAAATTCCTCAATAAATATGACCTGTAGACTGTGCTAAAGATTTTCGGGTTTTGGGCTTGGGCAGTTGTCACGGTTGGCAGATCATGCCCAAATAGGGAAATTCTCATCTAGACATCATAAGGAGTCATCCTACCAAGTTACAATGAAATCCCTCCATATTAAACATGACCTGCAGACTGTGCTAAAAGTTTTTGGGTTTTGGGCTTGGGCAGCCATCACGGTTGATAGATCATGCCCAAAAGGGGACGTTCTCATCTAGGCATTATACAGAGGCATCCTACCAAGTTACAATGAAATCCCTTCATAAATACAACCTGTAGACTGTGCTAATGGTTTTCGGGTCTTGGGCTCGGGCAGCCATACCGGTTGCCCGATCGCGACCAAAAGAGGACGTTCTCATCTAGACATGACCCCAAACCTGCATATGAAATTTCGTGACCATCAGACAAGAACTGCGGGGTGTAGCCCGTGCTAAAGGAAAATGTGAACAGATGTCACAGACTCACAGACTAACAGACTTCCGCACGCGTGATGGCAATAGCTTATCTTGACTATGTCAAGTTAAGCTAAAAACTGAAAATTAAATGGTTTATTCTGATATTTCCCATGTTAATGAATTTGGTAAATTAGTCCCTTGAGTGCAACAAGGCTTTGCAATGCTGCAGCATTGCAAAGCCTTCTTGCACTCAAGGAATGAAAAACACCGCCACCCATGCTACTCTGTAGATTATGAGGCCTAAAATATAAAACAAACCAAGAATATGAACTTTTTGCTGGCAAAGAAATAATTAGAAAAATAAAAAAAATAAATAAACAACCTCCCGCCCACATGCAATTTGACAAAACATGACCTGAGATACAAAAGATCTACTCTGTGGGGGCCTAATGCATTTGTTTTACACTAAATATGCCAGCTATAGCTTAACTGCTAACAAGGTAACAATCACATGCATAGTCTAAAAGCTCTGTCCTAATGGACACCACAACTGGCTTTTTGAAAAGTGGATTGGAGAAAGTAAACATGTCAAACTTTTCCTACTGATATCATCAGTTAAGATTCTGGATATAACCAAAGCAATTCATTCTCAGTTGATAGCATCCAATTAATTCTCAATCTAATATATTTATGCCTTTGAAATTGTGGACTAAATTGTAAAAATAATTTAACAAGGCAACCCTCCCTCTCAGCAGGGTTTTCGCCTTCTTTATGCATAACTCTACCATGTTTTTTCTTTCTTATAAAATAACTTAGAATCCTTTCTAACACATTTTAAAGCATTTTAAAGCAAAAATGAAAAAAAAAAAAAACCTGACCCCCCCATCCCCTCTCCAATGGGGAAATTTGGTGACAACTTCTTTCGCAAGAAATCATATGAAATTCTTCCTTAAAAAAAAATTCACCCACAATCCCTACCCCCACCTCTACCCCACCAAATTTAACTTCACCTTGGTGTTTAATAATCCCATAAAGTTTCACAGAAGTAGCTTGAACTGTTAAAAAGTTATAGCCGTTTGAAAAACTTGACTGGAAAACTTAACCTTGAACTGAAATTACCAGAAATAAATTTTTTTTTTAATTACCTGATATCCCCCCCCCCCCCACGCCCCGTCAGCATTGTTTTGATTGCAACATATCAGTTCATGGTGGGATATAACCCTGGCAAGTTTCATGGAAATGTCTTAAAGGTTTAAAAGTTATAACCCATTGTTGACAGCTTTCGGAATAAGTAACTAACTTGTCGAGACAATTACAGCAAACACCAGATACTCTGTAGATGTTTACCAGATGATGAATAAGCATTGGGCGGTGTAAGAAGATATTGTGGCACAACCACACCTGTAAGAGTTAATTTAAATCATACAAAAACTTATCAATACCAGCATCATCAAATCTTGTGAATTTTGCTTTAAAAAAACCTACCCAAGTGCTTTCGGAATTAAAGGTATAGATTTTTCTTTAATGCTGACAAAACTTTGTACAGTTTGGCTTATGAAGATGAAATGCTGTTAGGAAATGGAGTGTTGTTGTGTGATACACGGTTGGAAAGGGCTATCCCAGCCCTTTCCAACAATGTATCACACAATGTATTGTCAGCTTAACCTTTGACCCAACATAACAGTCATATCCAGTCTTTGCCATTGGCAAAAATCTTCATTCAGATGTTAATATTATTTCAATTTTTGCCTACAAAAACTCAGCTTATGAACCTTCATTGGAATGAGCTCAACAAGCATGTTCCAATGATGATGTCATAAGCTATATTTGTTGGGCAAAAAAGAAAATATTTAGTTATTCCTGAAATTTTGTGTGTAAACGCCATCTTCTCATCATGTTTGGTAAAACGTTAATAAAACTTCAGAAATGAGATGTGATATTATTGGCCAACAAGATTAGTCTTCACACCAGAAAAGTTATATTTTATTAAGACTGTAAATTCCTTTCAACAGTAAGACAGATACTAGCCTTGATAAAAGAAATTTTAGAAATGAGCGTGGATATTCTAGGCCAATCATGTCAGTCTTCACACTAGGACAGTTAATCTAAATATTTACCTGTAAAAGTTCTGATGGTGTCGCTCTCTTTTCAGGATTTTTAACTAAACATTTTGATACAAAATCAATGAACTCTGGAGACCATTTGTCAGGATTTCTGAATGATGGTGGGGGTTTTGTTGGTATCATAAATATTGCCTGAAAAAAAATAATATTGTTTCAATCCAGAAAATGATATATGAAATGAAAGTGTCAATGACACTGTAGCTCAACTTGTTAACACATGTACATGTATAGTATGTGAAACAGCAATGACAAACATCTAGGTAATGACCTGATAACAAAGGTACATATAAAGTATTGTAATGGTCTGTACATAAATACTGACCGTAGCCTGTAACAAATGTATAGGTAAAGTATTGTAAAGGTGGGTGACAGTCAGATGCTAAACTAGAAAAGAAATCTTTGAGTCCCAGAGTGGATCTGACTGAACCCCCAAATATTTGTTCTCATAGCACAGTGATAACAAAGGCACCCCAAAACACACTCGTTCCTGTCTCAAGGTGAAAACAAAGGTACCCAAGAAGTTTCGTGAAGATCAGTTCATAAATACGAGCTGTATAGAAGTGGTGACAAAAAACTGATTGGACCTAATTTCTGTACAAAATGGCCACTGGCAGCCATCTTGAATTTTTGACCACACCCAGAAACACTCGTTCTTGCCCCAAGGTGATAACAAAGGTACCAAGAAGTTTCGTGAAGATCGGTTGATAAATACAGCCTCTAGGCTAGGCCGTATTGACATGTGCACTTACAGTGTATAAGTAGCACTGAATAAATCAAAGTTCATCTAATTTGCATAATTTCTGTACGAGAAAAAAACCTGTACTATATGTGATGTATTCCATGTTACTAAACATCCATACAAAAATTTATTCAAATCAGAACTTTCATACAGAAGTTCTGTACAAAAGACTAATTGCACTAATTTTGGTACAAAATGGCTGCTGGTGGCCATCTTGAATTTCGGACCACTCCCAAAAACACTCGTTCTCATCCCACGGCGATAACAAAGGTACCCAAGAAGTTTCGTAAAGATCGGTTCATAAATACGACCTCTAGTCTGAGCCCGTATAGAAGTTGTGTACAAAAAACTGATTAGACCTAATTTCGGTACAAAATGGCCACTGGCAGCCATCTTGAATTTTAGACCGCACCCAGAAACACTCGTTCTCGTCCCAAGGTGATAACAAAGGTACCCAAGACGTTTCGTGAAGATCGGTTCATAAATACAGACTCTAGTCCGAGCCGTATTGACATGTGTACTTACTGTGTTTAAGTAGCACTGAAAAAATCAAAGTTCATCTAATTTGCATAATTTCTGCATGAGAAAAAAACACGTATTATATATGATGTATACCATGGTACTAAACATTCACACAAAAAATTATTGAAATCGGCACTTTCATATGGAAGTTCTGTGCAAAAATCTGATTGCACCTAATTTTGTAAATTTCGGGCCGCACCCAAAAACACTCGTTCTCGTCCCACGGTGATACCCTAGGTACCCAAGAAGTTTTGTAAAGATCGGTTCATAAATATGGCCATTAGACTGAGCCATATTGGCATTTGCACTTACAGTGCTGAAAGTAGCACTAAATAGGGCTGCACGGTATTCGGATTTTAGTACTGGTGACGGTATTGAAACAATACTGCGGTATACCGGTATACCGTGAAACAGTTCAGATTGAAAACAAAATAAAACTGAAATACATGTACCTCTTTACTTTTCTGAAAGTGCTTGATAAATGTTATGTACAAGGTCCCAGGTGAAAAACAACTCATGTAATTCGGTACCTTCTAAGTTTTGAGTTTACTTTGGATGTAAAAGAATTTTGATGTTCATTAATTCGTTGTTTGTCAGCAATCTGACACAAAAATGTTTCAAATCACACATATTCACAATTGTGAAATGTGCAACAATTTTTGTCAAATATGACACGACGTGTGACGCCATCACTAAAAGAAAACATTGTCGGCTGGTGATTGACACCTGCAGACTATCATGAAACTGAAGGCTGATCACGTCTTGGAGGGCGTGCTTAATATCAACAGACCGACTGACCTGACATGTGACAGATAACATATGACATTGTCATCTGAGGAAGTTAACTGCTGGAAGATAGGAGAAGGGGAGGAGCTACTACTGGTTCTTTGTGTAACCAGGCCCTCGGAATTCCATCAACTGGACACCCGTTGTTTTGATATGTTTTGTTTGCCACTGTTTTTCATGAAGCCACACATACGCAATTAACACAATGTGACAATTGACTGGCTCAGTAATTAAATGCTTATCAGTCAAGAGAGGTTGACCATGTTTTTACAGGAATTAAATTGACAAAGACTAATTTACTGCTATCCCAGATTCAGATGAAAGCCAGTAAACCCATGATAATTTTATGGCTTATTTTCGTATTAAACAATAGGTTCAATAACTTTGTAGACATGGATTACTGTCGTCTTCCATTCAAATCACTCATTTTCCCAGAACAGTAAGTGATACTTCTATCTTTTGCTCCAAAAATATCTTTTTTATTCATGATATCCCTTGCATTTAATATGTGTTTGCCATATTTTCACGCATTATTTATATTTTTATTTCAAGAAAACGCGAATTTCAAATCATAATACTGTACCCCAAAATTGTATACCATTACTCACGGTATACCGGTATTCATTTTTGATGGACGGTTTTGAACCGGCGACGATTTCAATACTGGTATCAACCGGTATACCATAATACCGTGCAGCTCTAATACTAAATGCATCAAAGTTAGTCTAATTTGCATAATTTACGCACCAGAAAAAAACCCGTATTATATGATATGTATCCCATGGTACTAAACATTCATACAAAAAATTATTCAAATCAGCACTTTCATATGGAAGTTCTGTGCAAAAATCTGATTGCACCTAATTTTGTACAAAATGGCTGCCAGCGGTCAACTTGAATTTCAGATCGGACCCCAAAACACTCGTTCTCGTCCCACGGTCATAACAAAGGTACCCAAAAAGTTTCGTAAAGAACGGTTCATAATTATGGCCTCTAGCCCGAGCCGTATTGAATTGCTGATGGACAGATGGACAGGCGGCCATACGGACAACTGGCCATGGCATAAGCTCAAATTTGGCTTTGCCAAAGTTGAGCTAAAAATGATACATTGGATAGAAGATGCAAGACCAAAGAGACCTAACACCCCTAGGGTGAGGACGTAACCATGGGGATAACCAGAATAAACATTCTGTAATACACGGTAAACTCCCAAGAAATTTAATAAACAAGAGGCCCCACGGGGCCTGAGGGCGCTCACCTGATACTGGCCGAGTCATATCACCAAAATAGCAAGGGATTCTGCCTTGTGGTTATTATCAGTTTTTCAACATAAAAGTGTTTTCTCTACTTAGTAACCCAGAGTGTTCATATGTTAGATCCCCATATTGGGTACTCAATAATTTATCTATTTATTTATTGGAATTTAAGGTCACTTTCTAAGGCTACATCATTACAGAGGCATAATTATAATATCAGGTTTGGTCAATCGTTTATGCCTATTACTGCCCACTTTACAGGGCTTTCAACGCAGGAATTGGTTACTGGGCCCAATTTTATCAATAAACCAGAACTTGAACAAATTTCAATTTGCCGCTTCTAAGAAAACTAAAAATCAAATATCAAAAGATTCTGAGAGGAGTATCAGAAAAAAAAGATTTTTTAAGAATATTTCTCATACTGAATTAAGTTATACATTGGGCTCCCATAGGGAACCCAAAAACAAAAGCTTCTGAAGCAGTGGTTTGGGAGAAGAAGATTATTCAACGTTATTCCCATTACCTACAGTGTTAAAAAATGATGACTCGGCACTTTTAGTCCTGGAAAAGTACTTATGATAAAACCAATGGCATTTTTTTCACCATTCCTTTCTCCCGGCCCTAAGGAAGCTTCACATTGTATAAAAATTCTCAGTGCCATGTAGTTCTGGAAATATGGGCATTCAAAAAAAAAAAAATTTTTTCAGCTCCTGTAGTTGCCGTGGGGGTCAGGAAAACAATTTATGGCATAAATTAGGTATTTGTGACCCAATAAGCCCTCATATCAAATTTGGTTCAAATCGACCTCTTGGTTTGGAAAATAAAAATTTTGGTATAATTTGGGCTTCTACAGTGAGCCCAAATATGAACCAAGGGACTTGGCTTTAACAAACTTCACTCTCAGCCCGCCCCCCCCCCCCCCCCCCCCCCCCCCCCCCCCCCTACGAATGCTGTACATCAAATATCAAAAGATTTTGACTGGTGGATCTGAAAAAAAAATTTTTTTTAAAGAATATTGCTCATATTGAACTAAGTTATAATTTGTGCTCCCACAGGGAGACCAAATATGAGCCGAAGGACTTGACTTGAACAAACTTGAATCTCACCTCCCTAAGCATACTGTATACCAAATATCAAAAGATTCTGACCGGTGGATGCGAAGAAGAAGATTTTAAAAGAATATACCTCGTATTGCACTAAGTTACAATTTGGGTTCCCAAAGGGAGTCCAAATATGAACTCAGGGACTTGGCTTGAACAAACATCAATCTCACCCCCCTAAGGATGATGCATAGCAAATATCAAAAGATTCTGATTTGTGGATCCGAAGAAGAAGATTTTTAAAATATATCCCTCATATTGCACTAATTTGAACATTTGGGTTCCCATAGGGAACCCAAATATGGACCGAGGAATTTGATTTCTACAAATATGTGAATCAATGTTTCAAAGATGTTATATGTAAAATATGAAAGCTTTTAGAGCAGTGGTTTGGAAGAAAACAATTCTTTATTTTTTTCCCATTGCCTACTGTGTTAAAAAATACTGACTCAGCACTTTTTCAGAGTCCCGAAAAAGTACCCTATGATAAAACCGATAGCAATTTTTTTTTACCAATCCTTTCTGTTGGTCCCAAGAAAGCTTCACACCAAATAAAAATTCTCACTGCCGTGCAGTTTTTGAGATATAGGCGTTTTAATTTTTTTCTATTTTTAGCTCCTGTGGTTCCCACGGGGCTACAGGAAAAAAAATTTCTGCATAAATTAGGTACTTATGACCCAATAAGCCCTCACATAAAATTTGGTTCAAATTGGCCTCTCGGTTTAAAAAATAGAAATTTGGGGTGGGGCCAAAATTTTTGCTCCTCCCATAACATCGCCAAGTATAGACCTACAAACTTCTCTTGAACAAACTTGAGTCTACACCTCAAAAGGAAGCTGCATACCAAATATCAAGTCTCTGCTATTGCTGGTTCTTGAGAAGAAGATTTTTTAAGAATTGGAGCATTTTTGCCCCACCCCTCTGCTCAATATGAGCCGAAACCTAATTTGCCCAAAAATCAAAATGCCGCTATATAACCCCTACTCACATGAAATTTCATTAACATGCGGCCAGTGGTTTGGAAGAAAAAGACCCAAACACCACCTTCACGCCGGACGACGGACGCCGGACGACGGACGGCGGACGACAAGTGATCAGAAAAGCTCACCCTGACTTTCAGTCAGGTGAGCTAAAAATGTCAATAAAAAATAGCCAACAAGCTTGAGAGTTTAACAGGAAGGGTTCATGAAAGGATAGGGAAGGAACACTTAACAAACAGTGGAATAAAAAGGGAAACATGAAAAATTTTTTATAATTATTATAAAGTTACAGCCCTGAACATTTGAAACCACAGTTGTTCACTTCCATCATCCATTAACAGCCTTGGATCCATCAATTCTTGCATTGATTTGTGCCTGGCATCCTCAAAAAAGGAGATTTTAAAGCACAGATGTCAGATCATTGTTACTGACTTTAGGGCCAAACAAAGAATGATGTTGGAGCCAAGTCCGGTCTCTTCCGGACTACTGCACATGCACAGACGGTAAAAGTATGTAGGGCCAGATAGGACTTTTAATTTTCGGTACTGTATGCAAATTTTGGGGATGGGGGGGGGGGGGGGGGGGGGGGCTCAAAATTTGTGTTTGTCCCTTGATAATATCGAGTTTGCACCAGCTAGTCTGGGCCATTGGTTATTAGTATAAAAATATATTGCCTCTCCAGCTTCTCTTGAACAATTTGTAGTGAACACTTCAAAAACCACATATCAACTTATTCCATCCATCGCATGAAGAGAAGAGAATTTTTTTTTTTAAAATTTGGGGACATTTCCCCCACCCCGCCTCTATGGGAGACTGCATACTGATTTCAACACAACTGAAATGGCCCAGGCCCACCATCAATAACATGAAATATTTATCAGAATTGGGCCAGTGGTTTGGGATGAGAAGACTCAAACACACCCATTATAACAGACGGGACAATGGACAAAGAGTGATCACTTTCAGTCAGGTGAGCTAAAAAAGCCATGTTTTGTAGATGATTCTAATCTAAACGAAAAGACCATGCCGAGTATAGATGCACTGTTGATAATCATCTATTAACCCGCTTTACAGAAAAAATGTCAAAATTTCCCAAAGCAAATTTTTCCCATAATGCAACCAAGCCCAGAAATAAGCAATCTGTCATTTGCAGAATGAGGTCCCCAGAGGGTGAATTTGCTGATGCTGTCCCATGCAATGGGCCAATTTATCTTCTGGGTACCTATTTCTGTTGCAGCCTGAGAACTTGATTCAGATTGAAGTTCAGAGAGGGCAAATTTAGTGAATGCTACCCTGCTGTGCAGGGAAGCATCACCAAATTTGGCCTCTGGGGACCTTATTCTGCAGATGACAGTCTGCTTATTTCGAGGCTTGAATGCAACTAGGAATTTGGGAAATTCAATCTTGTTTGACAGAGCTTGACTGAATTGGTTAAATTCCCAGTTAGATTATGGGAAAACTTTGCTGCTTGAAATTTCAGTATTTTAACATCAGTTCATGGAAGGTTGAATACCCTATAAAGCTGTTGATTAACAATCTTTGAGAGAGACGAAATAATGAATTCCATTGTGTGTTTATACATTCAAAGATTTTTTTAACACTTAGGGGCAGGACAATTGTCCTGAATTCACACAACGTTATCACAGTCTGTACATGTCCAGTGGCTTAACAGCGATTTCTAGTCAAGTCTTGGCTGCCTTTACTGGTAGAGTGCTGGAAGCCCACATTTGGGCTTTATTGTCAAGTGCAGGTACTGCGACTTAAAGGCTTCAAACTCAGTGTCTGTGCTTCATATTATCTTTGAAGTGATATTATTTAGTCTGTTAGGATTTGCTTTGTTATAATTTATAGGAGAGTGCCAACAGGCACTCTCCTATAAATTGTTGCAAGGCAAAGACAAATAAACAAATTTTGATGGCCAAAAATAATTTAGCACTCTACCAGTTAACAAGAAACCACTGCCTACATAATTTGTTTATTGTAAGCAGGACCTACTCATGATGGCATGTTAAGGGCACCTGCTCTGAGGTCGTAAAAGTTGAAATAGGCCTTTAAGGGTTAAAGACCCAGATAGTTTCAACAATGCCCATTATTTAATGTAAAGATTTCTAATTTCTTACCCTCATAGGATGTATATCACCATAAGGTGGTTTCCCTTCGGCCATCTCTAATGCTGTTATACCTGGAAAACACAAGTAAAAATTAAGTCTGCTTGCTTGTTTGATCAGTGGGGTCCATTAGTACTCAAACCAGCCAGAGTAATATCATGTCAAATGGTATTTCATTTGGAACAAGAGGTTGTCACTCGGAAGTGACTACGCCCCCGACGTGGCAACTTGAACTGTGACCTTGACTTCCATGGAACAAAATAAATTTTGTGCGCGACACATCGTCTCCCCATAAGCAACATGTATGCCAAGTTTCAACAAAATCCAAAGAAGCATCTCAGAGTTATGGAGTGGACACGAAAGTTAAAAAATTTATAGTAATTTATATATTTTTTACACTTACCAATGACCCAGACTTAGCTGGTGCTAACTCTAACAAAACCAGGGCCAAACACAAATTTTGCCCCCCAATCCCCAAAATTTGCATCCAAAACAAAAAGAAATCATGTCCTAAAGGACCTCCATACTACGCCTCTACTGCGCATGCGCAGTGACGCAGTCGTCCCGAAATTGGCGCCAATTATCATTCTTACTGGCAGTGCCTGGTCAGCGCTATGTACTCAGCGGGGAGGCAAGAATTTACAACTCCAGGGAGGGCCATCCCCGTCTGGGTCATTGGTAAGTATAAAAAATATATAAATTACTATAAATTTTTTAACATTTTTATACTGTACCAATGACCCAGACTTAGCTGAATAGTAAACAGGCTGGAGGGCCTAGGACATAGAGGAAAATCCAATAAGCTCAACTATATAGTAAAGAGGTAACCCCTTAAGGAGAAAAGGAGTATTAGGCTTTACATGTATCTTTCTTATTTAATATTAAATTAGAAAGATACACTACCCTTAATAATTGAGCACAATAACATTCATGTTCTCTATTAACATCCAGTATAACCCTTATACTAATTATTTTTAAAGCAAGCCAATAAATAAAGTAGTCCAGAGAATTGAGACTCTTTATAATCATTTAAAAGTGTCCGAGTATTGTATATTAAAGCCCGTTTGACACTTGACATATACAAATGCTTCACACCGAGCTACACTTTAAAAATAAGACATGAATGAATTAAAACATTAATATTACACTTTAAAACCATCCCGGAAGCGACTCAGAAATACTGACTTGGAGGAGGCATTCCCTTGCTTTTCACTATAAAGCAGGTGACCTAAGGGAACACACGCCCCCCCCCCCCCTTCCCCTTGCCCTGGGTCAAATAGCCCAGAGCGAAGAGGGCAGCCAGACGGAGTCACTGCCGGAACAGAAAGCCTGCATAACTATAGTTGCAACTGTTTAGTGGACGACATTCTGAGCAACAGATAACGGACCTAAACAATGCAGGTCTCCAGAAATGGACTCAATATTTCTGAGATAAAAATTCGTAAATGTGGATGGCTGAGACCAATAAGCAGCCTTCATTAAATCTGTAATAGCAACACTATTAGCATAAGCCCAGGAAGTAGAAAGAGCTCTTACTTCATGAGCTCTTACTTCTTAAGCACAGACTGCTGAGAAGAAGATAAATCTTCATAAGCAGTACGGATAGTTAACTGAATCCATCTAGCAATAGAATGGACTGAAATGTCCTTTCTATTAGGCATCAAAGACAGAAAGAAACGTTTCCGTCCCTTTCTGATAAACTGAGATCTCTGTTTATAGATACGTATTGCTCTAACAGGACAGAGTAAAGGCCTACGCCCGTCTGAAGATGGAAGAGCCTTAATAACAATAGGTTCCGGATATTTATTAGGAGCCTGATTCTTAGCTAAAAAAACCCACATTAGTAGTGAAGGTGATAGTGTTCCCAACACTACGATAATGAGAATCATCCACCGATAGTGCATGAAGCTCACTGACTCTTCTGGCAGAAGAGAAAGCTAAGAGAAAAGCTGTCTTATAAGATAAGAATTTGAAATCTACTGTCCCAAGAGGTTCAAATGGCTTTTCCTTCAATTTAAGGAGAACCCAAGCTAAATTCCACTTAGGAATTAATCTAAGAGTTCTGGGTCTATTTATCGAAAAGTTTCTAACCAACTTCGATAAAGAGACATTAGATCCAATTTGTAAACTATCATGATGTGCATAGGTATCAGATAACATAGATCTATAACCCTTTATAGTAACAGGCTGCAGTTTGATTTCGTCAAACAAGTATACTAGAAAGTTTGCAATGTCTGGTATAGAGGGAGCAAATATATCTACAGAATGATCCCTACACCAACGACGAAAAACCTTCCACTTAGCCGCATAGTTTAGCGAAGAGGAGGTCCTCCTACAGTTAGAAATCGCGTCCACTGCTCGTCCTGTAAAGTGCTTGCCATGCAAGAAGGACCGCACAACGGAAAAACGTGAAGGTTGAGACCTTGCGGGTTGTGATGGAGTTGGCGCGATTTCCCCTGCGAAAGAAGATCCTCTCGTGGAGGAAGCTTCCGCGGTAGGTCCCACAACAGACACCTGAGTAGATTTATCCACGGTCTCTGTGGCGACAGAGATGCTACCAACAGAATCTTGCATTGAGATTGTTTTATCTTTAGCAATACTTGTTGAATTAACGGCGCTGGAGGATACGCATATCCTATCATTCCGTCCCAAGGGATCGACAGAGCGTCTACTGCAAATGCTCTAGGATCCGGACACGGAGACACATACGTCTGCAACTGATTGTTGAGATGTGTCGCAAATAAGTCTATCATTGGCCGTTCCCATTGGTAGCAAATCTGATTGAATACTTGTTTGTTGAGAGTCCACTCCGACGGCAACAAGCGACCCTTCCGTGAAAGGGAGTCTGCTAGCACATTCAGACGACCCGGTATGTGACGGACCGAAAGAAGAACGTGATGTTCTAACGCAAACAGAAGGATTCTTTCCGTTAGATTGAACAACGGAACTGAATGAGTGCCTCCCTGATTCCGTATATACGCCACTACTGTCGTATTGTCGGATAGGATTTGGACATGAGCATCGTGAATAATGTCCATCCAGTGACGTAACGCAAGCCAAATTGACATCATTTCCTTGATGTTTATGTGCTTGCACAGGAATTGCGGATCCCAAAGACCCTGGCATCTCGAATCCGTTGGGATTAATGATGCACCCCAACCTGTTTGACTGGCATCCGTCATAACGGTAAAACTTGGATCCGGCAACTGCAGCGGAACTCCTTGAGTTAACCACTGAATGTTTGCCCAAGTCTGAATCTCTTGTTTCACTTGATCTGACAAGAGAACGTCTACATCGAGCGAATGAATTTTCACACTCCAATTCTGAGTCAGGAAAATTTGAAGAGGACGTGTGTGTAGCCGCCCCATCGGAATGAGATCCGCGGCGGCTCCGCACAGACCTATCAGTCTCATAAATTCTCTCGCCGTGACTTTGTCTGCGTGCAGACAATAGCGAGCGTAACAACTGACTAATTTCGCTCTGGTTAACGGCAGATGAACGAGATTGTTGTGCGTCTCGAAGCTCATTCCCAGATGAGTGAATGACTTGGACGGCACCAGATCCGACTTCTCCTCGTTTACTATAAAACCGAGACGTCGGAGCAATAGAAGAAGATTCTGAACATCGTTCTGAAGCGTTAACTCATTGCCGTACCTCTGAAGAATGTCGTCCAGGTAGGCCAACGTTACCGCAGACGAATGAGCTCGGAAGTAGATCATTACCGAGTTCATTACCCGAGTGAAAGCCCAGGGTGCTAGATTCAATCCGAAGCACATCGCCCGGAATTGATACACCACTCCCAGGACTGCAAAGCGTAGATACTTTCGGAATGTCGGATGTACCATGACGTGAAAGTACGCATCTTTGAGATCTATGCTCGTTGCATAATCGTTCACCCGAATACTCGCTCTGACCGATCGAATCGTCTCCATATAAAACTTCGGAGCGACGATCAGCTTGTTTATCCAGCTCAAATCTATGACTGGACGGAACGAGCCGTCTGGTTTCGGAACCAGAAACAGATGGCTGTAGAATCCCAGAGATTCCTGGTTTTCTACGACCTCTACCGCGTTCTTCATTAAAAGAGACTGCACCTCTGATAACAGAGCGTCTCTTTTCTGTGGATTTGACGGAAGATGAGTCCACTTTGGACTTCGAGTTAATGGAGGCTTTCGTTTGAAGGATATCTTTAGACCTTCCGAAGTCACTCCTCTCACCCAAGGGTCGTCCGTAATCGACGCCCACTCTTGTGAAAAACTCGACAACCTTCCGCCAACCGGAACGCGATAGAGGTTTAAGCCATCACCTCCTGGACCTGCGAGGCCTGCGGTAGGAGAAACCACGTCTTCCACGACCCGCACCTCGCCTCGTCGGCGTCCGACCGATTGTCCCGGCCTGAAGGACGTCCCGAACGAGAGTCGCTATCCTGACGGTCTCTCGAATAAGACCAAGAGGACGCACCGGAACCTCTATAGGAACCTCTCTTGGGCGCATTAGACCCAGAAGTGCCTGTCTTATTCGTGTCTGCTGTATCCGACTTCTTAGGAGCCGATCTGAACAACAGAGAATCATTAGCTTTCTTTTTAATTTTATCATAAATAGCGGAAAGCTTGCCGTCAAAGAGAAGTTCTCCTGAGACCGAAGCGACTCTAAGAGAGTTCTTCACCTTAGAATCCACTAGTGTGGATGTAGCTAGGGCTGCGTCACGTCTAACCAACTCCAGATTTGCCACTGAAAGGGCGGAGTTACACGTGGAATAAGCTACTGCCCTTGAAAGAAGTCTTAAAGAGGATTGTATATCCTGAAACTCTTCCCCTTGAAGGCGCAGTGATAACGCCTTAGTAAGGTGATCTGCGTAAGATAAGGCATCTAAATTGGCTCTGTTAGACGCAATAGCTGTTTCCAACACCGCGGTTGGAATAGAAGCTGACGACGGTAATGATAGCTCTAAGTCTTCCGCCTTGCCGTCCATACGCAGAGGAACTCTCGGTATACCCTGTCCTGCCGTATCGAATTTATTCCTTGCATTAATGAAAGGCAGGCTGAGAGTATTAGCGGACAAGAAACCTGCTTTCCCCGTCCTGGAAGCAAGTTTAAATATAGCGTCGTTCAATAATTCAAATGTTCTAGCAACATTATTGGACTGCGACGGAAACTCGGGAGCGATGTCCCTGAACCGCTCAAAAAATTCAGAGTCCAATGACGCTATAATTCTCTTGTCCGGAAGCGCAGCAGTCTGGCCCGACGGAACAACTTGAGGGAGAAAGTGCCGGATGAAGTCCACGGCAGCTTTATGTTGTTCCGAAAGGGATAGCTCCAAGTCATCCGTATCCCTTTCACCATCCGGTCGGACCTCACGATGTTCCCGGTCGTCCGCCCCCGATGCTTCGGCGGAGCGTACCGACCCAGCGCCGTCGGATAATTCTCGATCCGACACCGTTTCTGTCGGCTGCTGGGATGCTGCGATAAGCTGTGCTATCAGCACAAGAATGTCCGGCGTCGAGACCTGCGGAGGCGCAGTCTTTCGCTGCTTCGCCGAGGGCAGCTCCGCATCAGATGGCTCCCGCATACTTTTCCTATGCGAACGTCCGGAGTCCATCGGTCTCGAATCCCTGGCTGCCGGATGGTGTGACCTGGTCGGCGAAGAATCCTTCATCGGCGAAGCTGGTAATATATCGGCGGTCACGCAGCCAAGGTGCGGTCGTGTGCGCTGACGAGAAGAGGAAGCCTTAACAGTCTCTGCGGACTGCTTATACAACGGAGCGTCCCGAGCGACGGACGTATGCTCCGCTAAAGACACATTTTGTACCACAACATCTGGTCCCAGATGTTGTTGTACGAGAGAGGGACCTCTCTCGCTCGCGGCCCGGCTGGACCTGGACGAGCTAGGAACCGGACTAAAAGGCTTCCTCCGTTCTCGCTTACTATCCGCCGTCACTGGGTGTGCATCTATTATGTTTATAGTGCTCGCATCACCCAAAATTTCCTCTTGGACCGCATCGGACGAACCCGGCTGCCGAACCATTCGGTGAATGGACGCTACACCGGGCGAGCTAGCGGACGACATTTGTCTAATCTCCATGAGCACTTTTGCTGCTAGCTCTGAATTCATTTGTGACGACGGACGCACACTTGAAGAAGATAACATGGAAACATCACCCTGTTCTGGTTCCTCTGAAATAGAAACTGAGAGAGTAGAGTGACCTTGCGGAGAAAGAGCCGGCATCGCTCTTTCTCCAGAAACAACATATCGTGACACACGTTTCCAATGTTTCTCATCCCAATGTTCACATATAGGACAGGGATTAATGCGAGAACACTGACTACAATTAATACAATGATCATGAAAGTCAGAGGAAGATTTCTTCCTATTACAATTTGAACAACGTCCCTTCATTGTGAAAGAACAACAATAAGTCCTAGTTACTCGCAAAAACCCCTGACACAAAGATACATAATAACATGATCCATTAATAAATGAAAAAACAATTGCAAAACAAAATAATTTTGAAAAAATATTTTTTCAGTGAAGCCCAAGTTGCTGAAAAGTAACGTTGAGCCCCGATGGATCCGATGGCAAAGTGTGGTCAAAAAATTTTAAATTTATATAAAATAATTAATGAGACACTTTCGGATAATATAAATGTATCTTATAATGAGATAAACTACCACAAAGGCAAACAGCCCCCCTCAAAAAAGGCTGTTGCCAATGAAAACAAACAGTGTAAACACACTAGAAAACATGACTCCAGGCACTGAAAAAACTGGCCCGGAATCAGTCATCAATTACACTCTATCTGATGCAAAACAGAGACTCCCAGGGGAGAATCTGTAGAACATCAGATGGAAGATGCAGAACACAAACGTTATACACCCATGGGTGAAAACGTAACTATGGGGAAAATAACAGAAAACATTCTGTAACCAAGCAACTCTCCCAGGAAATTTTAGAAATGAAATTTCTCAAAAATATGCCAAAAGCATGGGAGAATTGCCAGGGGGGACTTTAGAAGGCTAGGGGAGAGGAAACACTGAATAAGCAGTGCAACAATTAGCAAGAATGACAACAAGAGGCCCATGCCTCGAAAATAGGCAACTTAACATAATTTCATCAAAAAATTTTAAGTACAGCCCTGATTATTTTTTGCCACTTCTTTTTCCTCTCCTCCTTCTATCCTCCTTAGAATCACATTTTCTCCAAAAATTACGTGTCTGGCATCCTTTAAACTGAGATTTACAAGCACAAAGATCAGTGAGATGTTGACTGATGAAGGGCCAAACAGAGAATGATAATTGGCGCCAATTTCGGGACGACTGCGTCACTGCGCATGCGCAGTAGAGGCGTAGTATGGAGGTCCTTTAGGACATGATTTCTTTTTGTTTTGGATGCAAATTTTGGGGATTGGGGGGCAAAATTTGTGTTTGGCCCTGGTTTTGTTAGAGTTAGCACCAGCTAAGTCTGGGTCATTGGTACAGTATAAAAATATCATCCTGACGGGCAGACAGATAGACAGATGGAAATGACAAACACAAATTGCCCCCGAAAATTTGGGGGGGGGGGGGCATAAAAAGTAATATTATCTAAAGAGAATCACTAAGAAACAGTATATTACTGATTTTTCAGTTTATGAAATGGGCACAAATTGAGCTTGAGCCCACAAGCATTGGTTAACCCTTAGAGTGCTGGGAGCCCATATCTGGGTTTTATTCTGAAGTGTCAGTACCACAACTTAAAGGCTTCATATTCAGTGGTTGTTCGACATATCACATTTGAAGTGAAATTATTTAGTCTGTTAGGACTTGCCTTGTTACAATTTATGGGGGAACAAGGCAAAGATATGTGAACAAATTTTGAAAATAATGATCTACCAGTTAACTGGTATTGCAGATGATGCCCTGTTGCACTGAAAGGACGCTACAACTTTTATCTGTTCTCATTTACAATTTGGTTCCATTTGGCACTAAAATCTTTCATTTGGCACAAAAATCTTTCATTTGGCATCAAAAAATTTGAGGCCAGAGAGAACATTGCAAATGGCATAGCAGGGGGTTTGAATCCAAGTCAGGATAGTTTCCTTCGTCACCAACTGTCTAGCAAAACTATACTAACCATGCACATCACTCAGCCATTGGCAAACTTGCTGGGCAGTAGTGGTGTGGGGTTGAACCCTGCTATGTCATTTGCATGTTGTATCCAGTTCAGAGATCAGTAAAAAGAATAAATAGAATTCAAAGACAGGGGCAAGACAGAAAAACATGACTGATTGCTACGTATATATTAGGCCTAAAAAAATAAAAAATCTGTCTCTCAGGTCCTCCCGCATGGTCCTTTTGGTGCTGCATGCTCTCTTTTTATAACCAAATTAAACTTAAAAAAAATAAAAATTAAATGGTTTATGTCTGATATTTTACCCAAGTTAAAAATATTGATGAATTTGTCCCTTGAGAGCGAGAAGGCTTTGCAATGCTTTAGCATTGCAAAGCCTTCTTGCACTCAAGGGATGAAATACACCACCACCCATGCTATTCTGTAGATTATGAGGCCTAAAACTTGAACCAAGAACATGATACTTTTGATGCAAAAAAGTAATTACTGAAATAAAAAATAAAATAAAAAATCGCTCGCACGCATGCAATTTTACAAATAATGGCCTGAGAAACAGAAGATCTACTTTGTGTAGCCTTATCACCATTATGTCTATGTACAAACTGTTGATTCAGAGTAAAGCTCTTGTTTCTGAGGTCACATATCTCAACGATTTTTTTTGTAAACATAATGGTAATGATAGATTTATCTTACAATACCTAACTGTAGTGGCAATAACATGGTTAACTAGCATTTTCATTTCAAATTTCATTTTCAGACTCATAAAACACTGGTCATTTTGCTCGAAACTGTAAGTGGCTAGCTTAAACTTTTCCGATCACATGAGTAATTTTAGTAAAGTTAATGAGTGTGTTTGTTCAGCAATCAGAAAAAGGCAGTGTAAATGCAGAAACATAAAAGTAATGTGGCTTCATAATTTCATAATCATACTTTTGAGAAGTATATTTTTCCCTTTTATATACAGAAACATATACAGTCTCTCGCAAATGCCTTTCAAAAGCTTACCATGTTCTATAAATAGCAATATAAACACATCATAACTTAGCTCATACTTGTATTCCGCAGTTGCAAGAAATGCAGAATTTGTATCAGGGCACCTCATACATGATGTAGTAAGGTAATTATGGATGGAATAGATACTTTTTGAAAGAAATAAAAGAACATATCTACAAACCTAGACTCCAGATGTCCGCCACACAATCATAACCAATTTCTTGAATAACTTCGGGTGCCATCCAGTATGGCGTTCCTATCACAGTATTTCTTTTAGCCATAGTGTCCTAATCGGAAGATAAGCAATTGATACATTGAAATGTGTTTATATTGTTACATTCCTATTGTAATCAATATTTTTCATGGTCAATCGTTATATTCTCTAAATGCATCCCTGAGAATGAATTACTAATTCATGTTTAGGGTAGTTTTTCAAAACAATGAATATTTTGCATTTTCTAAGAACAAATTACAAAAACCATTAACCCTTCACCCAACGTAACAGCCAAAACCAGCCATAGCTATTCACAAAAATCGCCAATTAATTTTCATTATTTTTTTTATTTTTTGTCTCCAAAACATAGATTATGACCCCTCCTGGGAACGAGCTCGTCAAGCTCGTTCCAAAGAGGGGTCATAACCTATATTTTTGAGTCAAAAAAATGAGTTATTCAAGAATTTTGTTTATTAATTTTGTTTGCAAGTGTCATCTGCTTTTCATGTTAGGTAAAAGGTTAACAAAAGTTTCAACTTATAATGGTCCATAAGCTGAAAATTTGTGAAATGAAATGGAATAAAGGTTCAAAAAAAAAAAATTACTCTATTTTATTTTTTCAATGTTGTCTGTCTTAAACGGTCAGTCTCTGTATGTTTTTATACACTAGTCAGAATCTATAATATGCATGTATTGTACCATGACCACTTGAAGCAATAGCATATCATTAGTGTCTTATACTTTATCCCAAAAATGTTACTACTATTTTCATTTATCTACATTCAACCACCTTTTTATTCTCATTTTTTTCTGGGAAGTGACTGGAAATGGCCTAAAAGGCTAAGCTACCTCCTGGAGATGCTAATAACTATCTGTATCCTATTGTATTCATTATACTTGTACATAACTGCTTTCTACGAATAAAGTTCTGTTCTGTAAGTTTATTCAATAATACATGCTGACATACAATTCATGATGAAACAAGTTCTTTAACCCCTTACCCTTAAATGAAACAGCCGCATCTGCCCACCTACTTTACAAATTAAGCAGTTGAAAGAAGAATTATTTTTCAAAAACTTTCAAGAAATCCATGTCATTTATCCCCTCATTGGAATGAGCTTGTCGAGCACATTCCAAAAGGAGGGGGGGGGGGGGGAGGAGGAGGACACAATATGGTTTTGTTAAATATTTTAGCAAAACTGACAAAAAATAATATTTAAAATATTAAATTTTGATATTTTGTGCATTGGGTAAAGGGTTAAACACATATTACATGAGTATTATTTGGAGATGGCATAGTTAGATTAGCGGTCTTCCTGTCATCCCCATAAATGGTAATTTGATAGCAGCAGACCTGGCAAACTTTGTCCACATCCACCTATGCTATTCAGTTTGTTCGATTCCAGATGTTAAGAGTATGAATTTTGAGATCAATAAGCATTACTTGAATTGTTATCTTACTATATAGAAGACCTGGTGGGTAAAATATCAGTTGCATATTGTATCAATGACCTAACATAGCAGAGGCAGTGTTAACAAATTCCATACACAGTCCATAAAATAGAGAGTAATTGCTCGACTGGACTGGTTACATGAAATAATTCATGAGAGGTGAGGGACGTTGTACAAACACAAGTGCACGAATGCGCATGAGTGTTTTACAATATAGTCCCTCGCCTGGAATGAATTATTTCACATAACCAGTCCAGTCAAGTGATTACTCTGTTTATTACTTTTCATTATTAATGATAATTATATTATTTATCCCTTTACCTAACGTAATGGCCAGCGCTATTCTAAAAAATCGCCAATTAATTTTCAGTATTTTTTCATTTTTTGTTTCTAAAACATAGGTTATGACCCCTCATTGGAAGGAGCTCGTGACAACCTATGTTTTTGAGACAAAAAATGAAAATAATAGCTATTCAAGAATTTTTTTTACAAGTGTCGTCTGCTTTTCATATTAGGTAAAGGGTTAAAAAAACAACAAAAGAAAGTGTCAATGACACTGTTGCTCAACTTGTTTAAGACATGTACATATATAGTTTGTGACACAGCAATGACAAACATCTAGGTAATGACCTGATAACAAAGGTACATGTAAAGTATTGTAACAGTCTGCACATAAATACAGCCTGTAACAAATATATAGGTAAAGTATTGTAAAAGTGGGGTGACAGTTAGATGCTAAACTAGAAAAGAAATCTCTGAGTCTGACTGAACCCCAAAATATTTATTCTCATAGCACAGTGATAACAAAGGCACCCAAAAACACTCGTTCCTGTCACAAGGCGGTAACAAAGGTACCCCAAGACGTTTTGTGAAGATCAGTTCACAAATACAGACTCTAGCCCGAGCCGTATTGACATGTGCACTTACTGTGTATAAATAGCACTGAACAAATAAAAGTTCATCTAATTTGCATAATTTCTGCACGAGAAAAAAACCTGTATTATATGTGATGTATTCCATGTTACTAAACATTCCTACAAAAATTTATTCAAATCAGAACTTTCATACAGAAGGTATGTACAAAAAACTGATTGCTCTAACTAAAGTACAAAATGGCTGTGGGTGGCCATCTTGAATTTTGGACTTCACCCAAAACCACTCGTTCTCGTCCCACGGTGATAACAAAGGTACCCAAGAAGTTTCGTAAAGATCGGTTCATAAATACGGCCTCTAGCCCGAGCCATATTGGCATTTGCAGTTACAGTGCTGAAAGTAACATAAAATAGATCGAAGTTAGTCTAATAGGAATAATTTATGCACGAGAAAAAAACCCGTATTATATGTGATTTATCCCACGGTACTAAACATTCACACAAAAAATCATTCAAATCAACGCTTTCATATGGAAGTTCTGCGCAAAAATCTGATTGCACCTAATTTTGTACAAAATGGCTGCCAGTGGCCATCTTGAATTTCAGGCTGGACCCCAAAACACTCGTTCTCGTCCCACAGTGATAGCAAAGGTACCCAAGAAGTTTCGTAAGGATCGGTTCATAAATACGGCCTCTAGCCCGAGCTGTGTGTACGGTGCGACGGACGGACGGGTGACGGGCCATGACAATACCTCAAATTTGGCTTTGCCAAAGTTGAGCTAAAAACAAAGAAGTCCCCATTACATCCAAGGCAAAGCGTCTTCGTTTGCGCGCACGGATACATGACACAATTGTTGATTGCATAATTCAATTGTGAAGTTATCGTTTATAATCAAACAGGGAAATTCCAGAAAATCACACTTTGGTAAGTAATAAACATACAATAATGCAAAGTTTATGTACTCTCAATAAATATTTTACATTTTCAAAGAACAAATTACAAGAACCGCTAACAAAAGTTTCATCTTATGATGGTCCAGAAGCAAAATATTTGTTTGTGCTTCATTTGCATTTTTCAGAAATCTTCAACAAAACCTCAAAAAATAAAAATATGTTTCTCAGGAAGTTCCTAAGTGGCCATTTTGGCTGTTGCATCCTCTCTTTTTATTACCAATGCAAACTTAGAAAAGAAAAATTAATTTGTTCTTGTCAGCTACTTTACCCTAGTTTGGGCTTTATTCTGGAGTATTTATTTTTTGATGTTTAATGACACTTTCGACAACCAGCTCACCTCAAGTCAGACAGTTCTATGGGTGGAGGAAGCCAGATTACCCATAGGGAACCACCTAACAGAGGTAAGCAACTGTCAAACTCCCCAACGTACTAACTCCACACAAGCAGGGTTAGCATTGGTTGAAGAAAAGTGCACCATTGACGTGCAATGCGCTTTAGTACACAGCGCCACTGTGCCCCCAAATAGGCAATCTCCCAGGATTAAGTGCCTTGCCCAAGAACACGACACAGTTACTCCTGGTCAGGATCGAACCATGGACCTTTTCAGTTTGAAGTCCAATGCCATAACCACTGAGCCACCATGTTTCCTTTAATTTTAGAGTGCAGGTAACACAACTTGAAAGGCTTTATAGTCTATAGATGTGCTTCATATTATCTTTGACATGACGTTATTTACTCTGTATGAATGTGCCTTATTGCTTGTGAGCACTCTCCCATAAATTATAACAAGGTAAAAGACGTGATAAAATTTTGAAGACCAAGAATAATTTAGCTCTCTATCAGTTAACTGGTAGAGTGCTGCAAGCCCATATGTGGGTTTTATTCTGAAGTGTCGGTACCACATCTTAAGGGCTTCATATTCAGTGGATGTTCTACATATCACCTTTGAAGTTTAATTATTTAGTCTGTTAGGATTTGCCTTGTTATAATTTATGGGAGAGTGCCTTTTGGCACGCTCCCATAAATTGTAGCAAGGCAAAGATATGTGAACAAATTTTGATGACAAAAAATAATTCAGCACTCTACCAGTTAATAAAAGATATAAAAGACACCACTGCCCATGTTATTGTGTAGATTATGAGGCCTTTCATACAATACAAAACAAGAATATCAGTCTCTGATGGTAGAGAAATAATTACGAAAATAAAAACAAGTGCAATGCCAAGGGTGGCTATGACCCTCCCCGCCCCCTTTCCCACACACAAAAGGGCCATAACACTGCAAGCAAATGATAAATTTTAAGTAATTTGTATATTTTTTATACTTACCAATGGCCCAGACTAGCTCATGCTAACTCAAATTAATTCAGAACCAAATACAAATTTTGCCCCCCAAAATTTGCATGCAAAACCGAAAAAATTAAGTCCTAGATGGTCCTACATACTTTTGTGATCTGCGTATGAGTAGTATCCAGGAAGGTACCGAAACTGGTGCCAAACATCATTCTTTCTACAATGCCTGCTAAATGTTATAATCAGGGGGGAGGTATGAGCGCCCACTCATGGGAGGGCCATCCCCATCTGGGCCATTGGTAAGTATAAAAAATATACAAATTACTTAAAATTTATATTTTTATACCACAACAAATGGCCCAGACTAGATGAATCATTAAAAGTCTGGAGAGCCAAGGACTTAAAGGAAAATCCAATCTCTCAATTACTTCAGTAAAGGATAGCTCCTACAGGAGAATAGGAGAAGACATAGGAATTATATATGTCTTTCTCTTTTACGAGAAAAGAGAAAGGCATAACACCAACAATGTGACTGAGAATTACATAACATATAATTTCTCCATTTAATGCCAGCATAACCCATTATGCTAATTCGGTGAAGGAAACCAATATATAAAGCTAGTCCAGAGAATGAGAGGCTTTATACTCATTTAAAAGTGTCCGAGGATTGTATATTAATGCTTGTTTGACACGTAACATGTACAAATGCTTCACAGTGAGCTACACTTTAAAAACAGTACATAAATGAGACATAGTTATTGCTTCACACCAAGCTACACATAAAAACTACCCAGCACCGATGCAGGACTACTGTCACTGAATGAGGTATTCCCTTGCTTTTCACTATAAAGCCAGATGATGATAAGGGAAACCCCCCCTCCCCCATTCCTCAGAACGAAGAGGGCAGCGGAATGGTGTCAGTGCTCGAGCAGACAGCCTAAAGACCATATAGATGCAACATTAATGGATGGCATTCTGAGTAACAGAAAGAGGACCCAAAGATCTAAGGTCACCGGAGATGGAGTTTCTCAGGTAAAACTTGGTAAATGAAGAGGGCTGTGTCCAGTAAGCAGCCTTCATAAGATCAGTAATGGCTATACTGTTTGAATAAGCCCAAGAAGTGGACAGTGCTCTAACCTCGTGCGCTGAAATCTTGTTGACAGAACATTGATCCAAAGATAGTTTTTTGTAGGCAATACGTTTTGCCAACTGAATCCATCTAGCGACAGAATGAACAGAAATATCTTTTCTGTTAGGAATCAAAGAAAGAAAGAAACGGTTTCTTCCCTTTCTAATAAAATCTGATCGACGTTTATAAATGCGCATTGTTCTGACTGGACACAGCAAAGGTCTATGGTTATCCGAGGATGGTAAAGCCTTAATGACAATAGGCTCCGGCCGCTTATCCGGAATATGATTCTTAGCCAGGAATCCCACTTCTGTAGTAAGGGTAATAGTATTATCCACACTACAGTAATGAGATTCATCAACAGATAATGCAGGAAGTTCACTGACTCTTCTTGCAGACGCAAAGGCTAAGAGAAACGCCATTTTGTAGGTCAAGAATTTTAACTCTACAACGTCTAACAGCTCAAAAGGAGCTTCTTGAAGCTTTAACAGAACCCAAGCCAAATTCCACTTAGGAATTAATCTGAGGGTTCTAGGTCTATTAATAGAGAAATTTCTAACAAGCTTGGATAAAGAAGTATCTGATCCAATAGCTAAGTTATCATGATGAGCGTAAGTGTCTGACAACATAGACCTATAGACCTTAATAGTGTCGGACTGCAGTTTGAGTTTGTCAAACAGGTAGACCAAGAAATTGGTAATCTGTGGAATGGATGGATCATATACGTCTATAGACTGGTCCGTACACCAATGGAAGAAAACCCTCCACTTTGCTGCGTAATTCAACGAAGAGGAGGCCCTCCTACAGTTAGAAATTGCATCCACTGCTTGTCCTGTAAAATGTTTAAGGACTGCACAACGTAAATATGTGAAGGTTGAGACCTCCCGGGTTGTGATGCAGTGCGTGTGACTTCCCCTGACATAGAAGATCCTCTC
The DNA here is from genome assembly GCA_031216915.1 of Pictodentalium vernedei. Classification (NCBI taxonomy): domain Eukaryota; kingdom Metazoa; phylum Mollusca; class Scaphopoda; order Dentaliida; family Dentaliidae; genus Pictodentalium; species Pictodentalium vernedei. Next base: position 67,211,626 of record CM062291.1, on the reverse strand, counting down.
GTGGAGGAAGCTTCCGGGTAATGTCCCATAACAGACACCTGAGAAGACTGATCCAAGGTTTCTGTGACAACAGAGGTGCTACTAGCAAGATTTTGCAGTGAGACTGTTTGATTTTTAACAGAATCTGCTGAATCAACGGAGCTGGAGGATATGCATATCTTATCATCCCGTCCCATGAGATCGACAGAGCGTCTACTGCATATGCTTGATGATCTGGGCATGGCGACACTAATGCCGTTAACTGACTGTTCAGCTGTGCCGTAAAAAGATCTATCATGGGACGATCCCACTGGTAGCAAATCGGCCTGAATATTCGCTTGTTGAGAGTCCACTCCGATGGCAACAGGTGACCTTTCCGAGAGAGCGAGTCTGCCAATACGTTCAGATGACCCGGTATATGATGTACTGAGAGATGAACGTGATGATTCAGAACGAATAGGAGAATCTTCTCCGTTAATTCGCATTAACGGAATCGAGTGAGTGCCGCCTTGGCTCCCGAGGTAAGCAACTACTGTCGAGTTGTCTGACAGAATTTGAACATGGACATTCGCTATTTGACGAATCCAATGTTGTAGTGCTAACCAGATTGACATCATCTACTTGATGTTAATGTGTTTTTCTAGGAACCGAGAGTCCCAAAGACTCTGGCACTTCAAGTCTGCGGGACTTAGGGATGCGTCCCAGCCCGTCTGACTCGCATCCGTCATAATCGTGAAAGAAGGCTCCGGAAGTTGAATCGTAACTACTTGAGTTAACCATTGAAGATCTGCCCAAATCTGAACATTTTGTTTTACTAGGTCCGTTAAATAAATACTGGTTTTGAGCGAATGCGTCTTCACACTCCAGTTCTGAGTAAAGAATATCTGGAGGGGATGCGTGCGCAGGTGGCCCATTGGAATAAGATCAGCAGCCGATCCACACAGCCCCATCAGTCGTATAAACTCCCTCGCTGTTACTGCGTCTAAGTTTTGACAAAAGTGAGCATAACAACTGACTAATTTCGCTCTGGGTAACTGCAGACGAACTAGATTGTTGTGAGTCTCGAAGCTCATTCCCAAGTGAATGAACGACTTGGACGGAGCTAGATCCGACTTTTTCTCGTTTACTATGAAACCGAGACATCAGAACAATTGTAGCAGACTCTGATCATCATTCTGAAGAATAATTCTGTTGCCGTATCACTGAAGAATGTCGTCCAAGTAAGCCAACGTTACCGCATACGAATGAGCTCGGAAGTATGACATTACCGAGTTCATTATTCGAGTGAAAGCCCAAGGAGCCAGGTTCAGACCGAAGCACATTGCTCTGAACTGATAAAACTTCCCTTGCAGGGCAAACCACAGGTACTTTCTGAATGCCGGATGTTACAGGACATGAAAGTAAGCGTCCTTTAGATCTATGCTTGCCGCATAGTCGTCCACTCGAATGCTCGCTCTTACCAACTGAATGGTTTCCATATAGAACTTTGGAGCCAGGATCAGCTTGTTTATCCAGCTCAAGTCTATTATCGGTCGGAACGAGCCGTCTGGCTTAGGTACGAGGGACAGGTGACTGTAAAAACCTTGAATTTTGATTCTTGACGACCTCTATTGCTTCCTTTAATAAAAGAGCTTGTACCTCCGTTAGGAGAGACTCTTTTTTGAAAGGATCCGCCAGAAGATTTGTCCAACGCGGACATCTTGTTAGTGGGGGTTTTGATCGGAATGACAGCCGTAGGCTTTTCGAGACTACACTTCTCACCCACTGATCTTCCATGACTGCTATCCAGTTTTTCGGAAGTTTGATAACCTTCTGCCAACTGGCAAGCAATAGAGGTCTTGACCATCACCTGTAGGACTTAAGAGGCTTACGGGAGGAGAAACTACGTCCTCCCCACGAAGAACCTCGTCCCGTCAGCTTAGGGGAGTCTGACCGATAGTCATGATCAGACCTATGCCCCTTTCCTGATTTGCTGTACTGACAACCTCCGGAGTAATTATAAGAGGGTTTCTTGTACCCGGACGAGGAGTTCCCTTTAGAAGATTTAGATTTTGGACGTACTCGCTTACCCCGATCTGCTGAAGCATGTTGCTGAGATGCTGACTTCAAAAGCAGAGCACTGGAAGCTTTCTTGGTAGCCTGCTCATAGACCAATGAAAGCTTGTCGTCAAATAGAGTAAGACCGGAGACCGGAGCACCTTGGAGAGAGCTTTTCACCTTGTTATCTATAAGTGATGATGATGCCAGGGCAGCATCACATCTGATTAACTCCAACTTTGCCACTGTCAGGGTGGAGTTGTACATGGCATACATGGCTGCGCTGGAAAAAACTCTAAGCGAGGAGCAAATGTCCTCAAATTCCTTCCTATTAAGATGTTGCGCCATAGCTCTGGTAAAGTGATCTGTGTAGGACATCGCGTCCAGATTCGCTCTATTTGATGAAATAGCACATTCCATCACATCTGAGCGTATGTTGAATGAAGCAGGTAGGGATATATCTAAATCCCCGGCCAGCTCATCTAGACGCAGAGGAGCTCTCTGGACATCTTCTCCAACTGTTTTAAATGAACGTGGTCCAAGGAACGGTATATTTATGGAAGATGTCGATAAGAAACCGCCTTTCCTCTTAGCACTAGAGAGGTTAAATATGGTGCCGTCGACATGAACGAAGGCCTGGGACACCTTCTAGACTGTACGAAAAAGGAAAGAACTTCCTCTTTCCTCCACATGAAGTCTGCTTCAAAAGACGACAGCCATTTCTCCCTAGTTGTCACAGCTTGCTGATCAGGTGGAACAAATTCAGGATAGTATTGATGGATAAATTCCATCGCTACCATATGTTGTTCCAAAAGGGAAGGGTAATCCTCTTCCTTGCCAATTTCATAATCTGACTGAATCAGTTATGATGTTCGGCCCATCGCATCTGCGTGTGCAGATGACTGGACCAACCAAGAACCATCCGACAGCTCACTACTGGAGTCTGCTCTTGCCCTTGCTGGGATGCTGCGATCAGCTGTGCAATCTGCGACAGCAAGTCTGTTACCGAGGCTTGAGGAGCAGCGGTTTTCTGTTTTTTAGCCGCTTGCTGCTCCTGGGATGTAGTTCCGGAGATGAAGCTCTTCTCCGAATGTCCCGATGATCGAAACCTTGGTTCCCTAGCTACCGAATAGGCCGACTTCACAAGCGAAGACTGGCTCTGTCTTCGCGCAGCTGGCTGGATACCCGAAGTCAGGTAGCTAGGATGCAGTCATGTGTGCTTTTGAATCATAGCGGAGGAAGCCATGACTGTAGCCGAGGCCGGCTGCAGTCTAGGCTGGTGCAAGTTTCTCAAAACAACATTTGGCCCCCAATGTTGTTGGGTTAGAGAGGGACTTCTATCGCTCGCAGCCTTGTCAGACCTCGCCGAGCCTCCTGAAAAGAAACCTGCTGACTTCCTCCTTATTTCCGTCGTCGCTGGGAGAGCTTTTGATTTTAAGGTGCTCGCTCTACCCAAATCTACACTTCCTTCGACCGCAATGGACTTACCCGGTGTCACGGCTCCCACAGACAGAGTAACCACTTCACCGGTCAAGCTAACTGCTTGCAAGGGATTAAGAACACTAATTAGATGCCTTATCCCTTGCTTAATATTCATGAGCACCTTTGCAGCTAGCTCTGTTTGCTCATCAGAGCGCGATGACGGTAGCACACTTTTGGTGGGTGTCACAATACCATCACCATGTTCTTGTTCCTCTGAAAAAGAAACTGAAAAACTCGAATTATCTTGCGGTGAGAGTTCCGGCATAGGAATCTCACCGCCAACAACAATCCTGTGACACCTGTCTCCAACGCTTGTCATCACATCATTAACACATGTAGGACAAGAATCTGCAGGAGTACATCGACTACAGGCAAGGCAACAAGCATGTAAATCTGAGGAAGACTTCCTCGCCTAGCATTTAGAGCAGTAAGCTTTCATGATTCAATCAAAATACAAAGTCGATAGCACTCCTACATCCTACAAATGCCACAATAAAATATATGATAAAGATACATGAATAATTGCAATCAAAATCAAATTCGAAAAATTAAATCAAAAAATTTTTCGAAAAATTTTGAAAAGGCCCAAGTTCCCAAAGGGAACATGATGAGCCCAAGGGCATCCCGATAGAGCCTAAGTGTGGACAAAATCCAAATTTTTTGAGCTACACTACCAGAATCATAATCAATGTATCCTACAATAATCCTACAGTAATATAATAATAAATACTACATATATTTGAAGACGTTGTCAATGTGAACAACGTCAAGGAAAAAATCAGAAACAAGACATCTGGCACACAAAAAAAGGCCCAAAGTCAGTAACAGATTTTAATGCTACCAGATGTAAAGCTAGATACGAAGAAAAAAAAGATACATCGGATAGAAGATGAAAGACCAAAATGACCCAACACCCCTAGATGAGGACGTAACCATGGGTATAAACATTCTGTAATACACGTTAAACTCCCAAGAAATTTAATAAAAAATTTCAATAAAAAAAAGCCCAAAGCTTAGGAGTTTAACAGGAGGGCTTCAAAGAGGGATAGAGAAGGAATACTTAACAAACAGTGAATAAATCATTAGCAAGAATGATGACATCAGGCGTATGTCTCCCGAAATTGAGAAACATGAAATAATTTTTATAATTATTATCAAGTTACAGCCCTGAATGTTTCCAACCACCGTTGCACACTTCCATCATCCAAATAACAGCCTTGGATCCACCAATTCTTGCAATGATTTGTGTCTGGCATCCTCAAATGAAAGTGTCAATGACACTGTAGCTTAACTTGTGTGTTTTGTTTGATGAAAAGGATAATGTTCAATGTTTATGAAAGGATTATGAAATAAGACAAGAATTGTGATAATTGGGAATATGTTCATTTCTGTTCCCTGTATGCTATGTTTATGATAATAAAAATAATATGAGGTGTACACTGTACTAAAGATCTGAGGGGTGGGTTAATATGACCTCACAGTTAATATATGTGGCCCTCACAGTTAACGTATATCAACAAAAGTTACCAAGTTACAGTGAAATTATTCCAAAATGAGTCACCCTACCAAGTTACATTAAAATCCCTTCATAAATATGGCCTGTAGACTGTGCTAAAGGTTTTCGTGCTAAAGGTTTTCGGGCTTCGGGCCCCTGTAGACGTCAGTTTCCCAACTGCGTCCAAAGGGGACGTTCTAGACATTATTTGAAGTTAACCTACCAAGTTACAATGAAATCCCTTAATAAATATGACCTGCAGACTGTGCTAAAGGTTTTTGGGCTTTGGGCTCTGGCAGCCATCATGGTTGAATGATCGCAACCAAAAGGGGACATTCACATCTAGAGTGATCCTACAAAGTTACAATGAAATCCCTTCATAAATATGACCTGTAGACTGTGCTCAAGGTTTTTGGGCTTCGGTCCCCTGAAGCCGTCACAGTTGACCAATCACGACCAAAAGGGGATGTTATCATCTAGGCATTATATGGAGTCAAACTTACGGGTTACAATGAAGTCCTTCCATAAATATGACCAATAGACTATGCTAAAGGTTTTGGGGTTTTGGGTTCAGGCAGCCATCAAGGCTGAATGATCACGACCAAAAGGGGACGTTCTCATCTAAACATTATTTAGAGTCATCCTACCAAGACATTACATGAAGTCAACCTACCAAGTTACAATGAAATCCCTTCATAAATATGATCTGAAGTCTGTGCTAAAGGTTTTCAGGCTTTAGGCTTGGGCAGCCATCATAGTTGAATGATCGCAACCAAAAGGGAACATTCTCATCGGGACATCATCTGGAGTGATCCTATGAAGTTACAATGAAATCCCTTCATAAATATGACCTGTAGACTGTGCTCAAGATTTTCGGGCTTCAGGCACCTGTAGCCATCACAGTTGACCAACCATGACCAAAAGGGGATGTCATCATCTAGGCATTATATGGAGTCAACCTAATAAGTTACAATGAAATCCTTCCATAAATACGACCTACAGACATGCTAAAGGTTTTTGGGCTCGGGCAGCCATCAAGGCTGAATGATCGTGACCAAAAAGGGACGTTCTCATCTGGACACTATTTGGAGTCATCCTACCAAGCTACAATAAAATCCCTTCATAATTATGACCTGTACACTGTTCTAAAGGTTTTCGGGCTTTGGGCCCCTGAAGCCGTCACAGTTGCCCAATCGTGTCCAAAAGGGGATGTTCACATCTAGACATTATATGAAGTCAACCTACCAAGTTACAATGAAATCCCTTCATAAATATGACCTGTAGACTGTGCTAAAGGTTTTCGGGCTTCGGGCTCGGGCTGCCATCATGGTTGAATGATTGCAACCAAAGGGGACAATCTCATCTGGGCATCATCTGGAGTGATCCTGCAAAGTTACAATGAAATCCCTTCATAAATATGACCTGTAGACTATGCTCAAGGTTTTCGGGCTTCGGGCACCTGTAGCCATCACAGTTGACAAATCACGACCAAAAGGGGATGTCATCATCTAGGCATTATATGGAGTCAACCTAACAGGTTACAATGAAATCCTTCTATAAATATAACCTTTTGCCTATGCTAAAGGTTTTTGGGCTCGGGCACCCATCAAGGCTGAATGATCGCGATCAAAAGGAGACGTTCTCATCTAGACATTATTTGGAGTCATCCTACCAAGTTACAATGAAATCCCCTCATAAATATGACCTGTAGACTGTGCTAAAGGTTTTCGGGCTTCGGGCACCTTTAACCGTCACAGTTGCCCAATCATGTCCAAAAGGGGACGTTCTCATCTAGACATTATATGAAGTTAGCCTACCAAGTTACAATGAAATCCCTTCATAAATATGACCTGTAGACTGTGCTAAAGGTTTTCGGGCTTGGGCAGCCATCATGGGTGAATGATCGCAACCATAGGGGACAATCTCATCTGAGCATCATCTGGAGTGATCCTAAGAAGTTACAATGAAATCCCTTCATAAATATGACCTGTAAACTGTGCTCAAGGTTTTCGGGCACTTGTAGCCATCACAACTGACCAATCACGACCGAAAGGGGATATCATCATCTAGGCATTATATGGAGTCAACCTAACAGGTTACAATGAAATCCTTCCATAAATATGACCTTTTGCCTATGCTAAAGGTTTTCGGGCTTGGGCACCCATCAAGGCTGGATGATCGCGATCAAAATGGGACGTTCTCATCTAGACATTATTTGGAGTTATCCTGCCAAGTTACAATGAAATCCCTTCATAAATATGACCTCTAGACTGTGCTAAAGGTTTTCGGGCTTTGGGCTCCTGTAACCGTCACAGTTGGTCAATCACGTCCAAAAGGGGACTTTGTCTTCTAGACATTGCATGAAGTCAACCCACCAAGTTACAATGAAATTTCTCAATAAACATGACCTGTAGACTGTGCTAAAGGTTTTCGGGTTTTGGGCTTGGGCAGTCGTCAGATCATGCCCAAATGGGGAAATTCTCATCTAGACATCATAAGGAGTCATCCTACCAAGTTACAATGAAATCCCTCCACATTAAACATGACCTGCAGACTGTGCTAAAAGTTTTTGGGTTTAGGGCTTGGGCAGCCATCACGGTTGATAGATCATGCCCAAAAGGGGACATTCTCTTCTAGGCATTATACAGAGGCATCCTACCAAATTACAATGAAATCCCTTCATAAATAGAACCTGTAGACTGTGCTAATGGTATTCGGATTTTGGGCTCGGGCAGCCATACCGGTTGCCCGATCGTGACCAAAAGGGGACGTTCTCATCTAGACATGACCCCTAAACCTGCATATGAAATTTCGTGACGATCAGACAAGAACTGCGGGGTGTAGCCAGTGCTAAAGGAAAATGTGAACAGATGTCACAGACTAACAGACTTCCGCACGTGTGATGGCAATAGCTTATCTTGACTATGTCAAGTTAAGCTAAAAAGGAGATTTAAAAGCACAGATGTCAGTTCATTGTTGCTGGCTTTAGGGCCAAACAAAGAATAATGGTTTGCACCAATTTTGGTACCTTCCTGGACACTGTGCATGCGCAGATCACAAAAGTATGGTGGACCATCTAGGACTTAATTTTTTCGATGTCAGGTGTATGTCCCGAAATTGGGAAACATGAAATAATTTTTATAATTATTATAAAGTTACAGCCCTGAACATTTCTAACCACCGTTGTTCACTTCCATCATCCATTTACAGCCTTGGATCCACCAATTTTATATTGATTTGTGTCTGGCATCCTCAAAAAAGGAGATTTAAAACCACAGATGTCAGTTCATTGTTGCTGACTTGAGGGCCAAACAAGGAATAATGGTTTGCGTCAATTTCGGTACCTTCCTGGATACTGTGCATGTGCAGATCACAAAAGTATGGAGGACCATCTAGGACTTAATTTTTTCGGTTTTGCATGCAAATTTGGGGGATTGGGGGGCAAAATTTGTGTTATGACTCATATACTTTGCAAAAGGAATCTAGGTCACATCCCAGGCCGTCATTCATGGTTGAGCGATCGTGACTAAAATAGGACACTCTCATCTAGATATCATAGTGAAATAGGACAGTCTCATTTAGTCATCACACCAAGTTATCTATCCAAGTTACACTGAAATAGCTTCATAAATATGAACTGTAGACTGTGCTAAACAAATCATGATCACATGCCCCTGCAGCCATCACGGCTGACTAAACCCGACCAAAATAGGACGTTCTCATCTAGACATTATACAGAGTCATCCTACCAAGTTACAATTAAATCCCTTCATAAATATGACCTGCAGAGTGTGCCAAAGGTTTTCAGGTTTCAGGGCAGGCAGCCATCACACTTGACCAATCGTGACGACCAAAAGGGGACGTTCTCATCTAAACATGACCTTGAACCTGCATATGAAATTTTGTGATGATCGGCCAAGAATTCTGGAGTATAGCCTGTGCTAAAGAAAATGTAAACAGACTAACAGACTCACAGATTTCCGCACGCATGATGGCAATAGCTTATCTTGACTTTGTCAAGTTAAGCTAAAACCATCCGTCTGCATACATTTTTATAAAATATGGTCCAAGAAACATTAGATCTACTTTGTGTGGTCTAATTGTTGTGAGGAGAAACTAACCATCCTTGATTTTGTAGTAATTCACCATCCCTGTTCCCTTCACTTCCAACTCTTTACTGAAACTTGTGCTATGAAATGATTTAAACACATTTTACTCACCGTGAGTTGACCAGCGACTCCAAAATCTGCCAGTTTTGCATGGCCTTCTGTATTCAATAAAATATTGCCTGCTTTGATGTCTCGATGTATTTTCCGCCGAGAATGGAGATACTCCAAGCCTTTTAAAGTATAACTCAATATAGTTGATATCTCGGCTTCATTTAACTGAAAGAGAACAAATTTTCTTTTTAAATTGGGGGCAATTACCTTCTTTCCAATCTTCTATTCTAGAACATAGTGCTTACATTTCCCTTAATTTATTTATTGATGTTTAAAGTTACATACTTCTGCACATTAGCTAATCATGACCACAACATGGAGATAAAGTTAAGGTCAGTCAAGCCAGGGACCAGCCGTGAGGGCGACTAGGGCGATTAAGTCGCCCTTCTAAGCCCAAAGTCGCCTAGAAAAATAGTTGGGGCGATTACAAGTCGCCCTCTAAAAATTGGCCAAAATGAGAAAAGGCTGAACTGAGTGATGAGAGGTTTACATGAAAACGAGTATTTTCAAAAATCGAATGTGCTCGAGTGTGATAAATGGGCATTTTAATTCGTCAAATAAACGTCCATTTATTTGAAATCACACGACAAGCAATTGTCCATTGTCGCTTTTGGCGGATTTTTTTATTTCTATTTTGTTCCGTTCCAGTCAGAGTTTCAAGTGTCGAAACGAAAATAGGTGACTTACGCGACTCAACAAAACAACCCAGTTTGAAAGTAGGTTACGTCGCTTAGGCTGTCGAAAATGTATACACAACGGACGTATTTTATAACACATTATTTTCATTTCGATTTGCTGACGACTGTTAACTGTTGGGCTGTCTATTCCCAGAAAAACACGAATGGAATTGAAACACATGAAAAAAAGCTTTAGTGATGTCAAGAAAAGCTTTGTACAGGACACAAGTGTGTATGTGGACGATCTTGAAAAAGGGTCCTCCTAAACATCGGAATGACATGAAATGATGCAGAATGACACCGGAATGCCATAAAAATGATGCGGAATGACATTTCTTTTACAAAATACTCGACCCCCAGAATATATTTTGTTTATTAACTAACAAAGTACTTCCCAAGCAACCTTCTTACATCTGGTCCTGTTCACACTTTCAGACTTAGGAAATTATTAGCTTAGTAGACTTTGTTGAAAGGCAACCACAGGAGGGTGATAGGGGATTGGCACGAAGAAGAGGTGAGGGGTCATGAAGGAGAAGGTAGCAGTGGGGGATTTTCAGTCAATAATTACATTGTGATTTTTTAACCTGGCACAGATGCATCATAGACAACTGGACCTGGATTATTTGTACGTTAATGGAGGATCATAAATTGAAAATATGAAGGGGCGGCGGGGGTGGTACATGAATATTCTTAATTTTCCCCACTTGCCTATGAAGTCTCCCTACATAACTCTGCAGTCTCCCTATTTTTTCTGGGGGAGACTTGAAGTCTCCCTAAAATTCCCCCCTAGGCTGGTCCCTGAGTCAAGCGTTTATGCCCCATGTTGCCTATTTTAGAGGACTTGCACCCCAAGCATTAGTGACTGGGTCCCATTTTAAACAAGCACTGCCTCACTTGCCAGGGTTCCCGTGGGGGGCTTACATTTCCCTTACTTTTCTTATTTATTATCCTCAATTCAATGGAATGATGTTTTATTACTGATTCAGAGAAAAAAATAGAAAGAAAAAAAAGATAAACTTTTGGACAATTGATGAGCTATGACAAATTTTAATGATTCTAACATCAATATTTTGACAATTTTGGTCATTTAGTTTGGTGAAGAGATAAAGCTTGACAAAAACTTTCCAAATACAAATGAAAGTGTCAATGACACTGTAGCTCAACTTGTCAAGACAAAGACATGTACATGTATAGTATGTGACACAGCAATGACAACCATCTAGGTAATGACCTGATAACAAAGGTACATATAAAGTACTGTAACGGTCTGTACATAAATACTGACCGTTGCCTGTAACAAATGTATAGGTAAAGTATTGTAAAGGTGGGTGACAGTCTGATGCTAAACTAGAAAAGAAATCTTTGAGTCCCAGAGAGGGTCTGACTGAACCCCAAAATATTTGTTCTCATAGCACAGTGATAAGGAAGGCACCCCAAAACACACTCATTCCTGTCCCAAGGTGAAAACAAAGGTACCCAAGAAGTTTCGTGAAGATCGGTTCATAATTACGACCTCTAGCCCGAGCAGTATCCAATTGTTGACATACGGACATATGGACGACGGGCCATGACAAAAGCTCAAATTTGGCTTCGCCAAAGTTGAGCTAAAAAATATAGACTTTCCACAAATTTTCTTGAAAAGCTTGTTCCAACGAGAGAGAAAGATATGTTGTTGAGGCAAAAATTAAAAATTTCTAGTTATTTGACCATTTACCCAAGATAAAAAGATGTTATTTTAATTATTTATCTTTTAAAAAATTTCTACAAAACCATATCATGTTCACCTCATTGGAATGAGCTTGGTGAGCTTGTTCCAATGAACAAGCTATTAACTGAAAATAGAATATGTTTTCATTTTTGGAAATCACTAAAAAAACAAAAACACTGAGGGGTCTGAAGCTGATTTTGAATAGTACGGGCGGGCCATTACATTGGGTAAAGGGTTCATATAGATGAGATTTACACTAAGGCTGTACAGTGCACAGGATTAGTTATTCAGTTGAAAGTGAAATTTTTTTATAACCAGAACCTGTGACAAACCTTGTGCAATGCACAGGATAAGTCACACTTTCTGGTTATAAAAAATTAGTAACTACCACATCATACACTACATGAAAATATACACTGACTGAGGCTGTTGAAATGCACAGGGTTAGTTGGCTACATGAAGAGCCCAATTCATGGAACTATTTTAAATAATTACATTGTTAATGTAGTAATACGTTTTGCGTCCAAATACTCAATTCCCATTGGTCAGCTGGGTGGAAACGTCATGACCAAATGTAATTCATTTTCCAAAAAATACATTTGGTCAAACTTTAACCCACATTTACAGTAGAGTGCAGTTGACAGAACGTAATTCGGGCGGTGTATGGGCGGGTTTTTAACTTTTAACGTCTCTCGCAGCGATCAACTCTGCTGCTGTTTCTTTGGTGACATTTCCCAACTGTGGCATAAAGCCTGTTACTAAAATATCTAAATTTTATAGTAAATTTCCTTTCTTATTATACCTACCACAATTGTTTACTACAGGCTTGCACTACAGTGGAAGTCCCTAACTCGGATAAAATACTCTCTATTTTTGTCTTTCCCAAGCAAGTTGGGAAAGAAAAGTGGTGCAAAAGCACCAATAAAAATAAGCCAAAACTGGGTCGAGTGCAACCGGCGCAGACCCAGTACGGGACGCTCTCTCCCAAGTACAACTCCATGACTTCCGTTGTCAGTGCGCATATACCGTCTCTAAAGACTCATTCTTTTTGAATCCGTAAACGTTAGAGTTATGTGATCAGCGGGGAGGAAAGATTCTTTACCCGTAAAGAAGCCGGGAGGGCCTCCATGTAAACAATTGTGGTAGGTATAATAAGAAAGGAAATTTACTATAAAATTTAGATTTCTTATCAACCTACTCACAATTGTTTACTACAGGCTGAATAGACAAAAGGCTGGAGGGAATCGCATAACCAACCCCCACATAACCCTAGTGCACTGGAACCGTGAAGTAGATGGAAGAGGTCCCGAGGCTTATCAACCATAATGTCGCAATCATTGGTAAAGGACAATGAAAAGAGACATATGAGCCTGTGTGACACACAGACAGAAAAAGGGCAGTAACAGCACAAGGCTGAAACTGACCTTCAAGAAGCCTAATGGCTATGGCAGACAACAGCCTGAGCAGAAGAAAGAGGACCCAGGGCAAAAAGGTCCTCCGACTGCTCCTGCAACTGGCGTAAATAAAAGGTGGAGAAAGTAGAAGCATTTCTCCAGTAGGCTGCCTGCATAACATCCGACAACTTGACGGAGTTAGAATAAGCCCAAGAGGTAGACAGTGCCCGCACCTCGTGGGCAGAAATACGATTGGTAATACAATCGCCAGCTGCTAAACGACTATAAGCCGTACGAATAGCAAGACAAATCCATCGAGAAATGGATTGAGGAGAGATCTTCTGTCGACCCGGAATGAGAGACAGAAAAAAACGTTTTCTGCCTTTCCGTATGAAGCGTGTCCGATCAAGATAAATGTGAATAGCACGGACCGGACAGAGCAAAGGGCGAGTACCCTCAACAGAGGGAAGAGCCCTGATACAGATAGGAGGAGTAGTATCTGGTAACTGATTCTTGGCCAAAAAGGAGCAATCAGTGGTAAAAGTAACACTGTTGGGAGAGCTCCTAAAAAAGGCCGGGTCAACCGAGAAAGCGTGAAGCTCACTAACCCGTCTGGCCGAAGCAAAAGCCATCAGAAAAGCCGTCTTATATGTGAGAAATTGCATATCCACCTGGGATAAAGGTTCGAACGGCGCCCCCCCAAGCAAAGCAGCACCCACGAAAGATTCCATCGTGGAGTAAGCTACAAAGTCCGAGGCCTTTTCAAAGAAAAGTGCCGAACAAGCTGGGAGAGGTAAGGATTAGTGCAGATACGACGCTTCCCCACATAAGAAAAAGTCTCTGAAAGCATAGACCTGTAACCCTTGATGGTAACAGGCTGGAGACCCCGAGAATCAAACAGATATACCAGAAACTCCGCAATCTGTGAAATCGAAGGATTGGCATAATCAACAGAGTGATCAGCACACCATCGACAGAAGACCTTCCATTTAGCTGCATAAGCTAAACCAGTGGAGTGCCTCCTTGAAGAAGAAATGCACTCCACTGCTCGTCTCGAAAAACCTCTACGGAGACCGTTCCAATCGAGTGACAGAGCGTCCACGGCAAAAGCCAGAGGATCTGGACACGGGGACACGAAAGTGTCCACCTGATGGTTCCAACGAGTCGCAAAGAGGTCGATGTGGGGACGTCCCCAGAGATCGCAAAGCGACTGGAACACTGCCCTGTGAAGCATCCACTCGGTGGAAATAACCCTGCCCTGTCGGGACAGGGAGTCGGCTAGGACGTTCAGACGACCGGGAATGTGACGAACAACCACTCCGGCGTGAACATCCTGAGCGAGCAGTAAAAGATCACGAGCTAACTCGTACATCGGAAGCGAGTGCGTGCCGCCCTGGTTCCGAATGTAAGCAACCACTGTCGAATTGTCGGATAGTAGAAGGACCTGGCGATTCGACAGGTGAGGGATCCACTGCCTGAAACTCAGAAGAAGAGCAAGAAGCTCCTTCTGGTTGATGTGTAGAGCTGCTTGATCCTGGTCCCACATCCCGTGTAGGGAAAGACCGAGAGGATCCAACGTCGCACCCCATCCGAGATCGCTGGCATCTGCCGTCAGAACGCGATCGGACGTGGGTAAGTCCAGCGGAACACCCTGCGTAATCCACTGAACATCTGTCCAGGGAAGAAGGTGAGGATACAGAGAGTCCGGAAACGGAAGCACCTGATCCTGAGAATCTACATTCGGTCTCCAACGACTGAGCAGAAAGTGTTGGAGAGGTCTGACACGCAGCCGACCTAGAGGAATGAGATCCGTCACCGAACCGCAGAGACCGATCAGCCGGAGAAAACTCCGAGCGGTCGCGGACCTGGACTGGGACAGAGTCAGAGCAAAAGCTGAGAGAATCACAGCCTTGGCCTGGGGAACAGCCACCAAATTGAATTTGGTTTGGAAAGACATCCCCAGATGACAAAACGACTGAGAAGGGACCAGGTCCGACTTCTCCTCGTTGACTCTGAATCCTAGCGACGTGAGCAAGCTCAACAGAGTGGCGACATCCGATTCCAGTAAGGCAGCATTGGAATGCCTCTGGAGGATATCGTCCAGATATGCCGAAGTAGTCACCCTGGACTGTGTGCGATGGAACGCTATCACATGCGACATCAGTCTGGTGAACGCCCAAGGAGCCAGGTTGAGGCCGAAAGGCATGGCCTTGAACTGGTAAACTCGCCCCAGAAAAGCGAACCTGAGATACTTCCGTGACGCCCGATGCATCGGAATGTGGAAGTAAGCGTCTCGCAGGTCGATGCTGGCCGCGAAATCTCCCTGGTGAATGGATTGGCGGACCGACCTGAAAGTCTCCATGCTGAACTTGGGAGCAATGATAGACTGGTTCAGGATACTCAGATCGATAACCAGTCGGAGTCGGCCGTCCTTCTTCGGCACCAAGAACAGGCGGGAATAGAAACCCACTGACTGAACGTTCTTGACGACCTCGATCGCCCCCTTTGCCAGGAGATTGGCAATCTCCGTGGACAAAAGTTCCCGACGTAAAAAGTCTGAAGGAACTGTGGTTGGAAGAGGCACCCTTGACAGAGTGGGGTGCCGTCGGAAGGATATGCGCAGCCCGGACCGAACAACATCTAACACCCATGGATCGGATGTGATGGTGGTCCAATGGTCTGCGAACTCTGCTATCCTTCCTCCAACCTGGGACGAGTCGAGGTGAGGACCTTCATTTCGAGCCCCGACGAGGCCCGCGAGAGGAGAAACCACCTCCTCTGCTAAATGAAGAATCCTGAGACTTCCCTCAATTCTGCCGACCCCTACCTTTACCCCGTGAGTAAGAAGTAGAGGCGGCAGCAGAAGGACCAGCCTTTTGCTTCACAGAGGAAACAGAAGGGTACTTGTTAGGCTTGGAACGGCCCTTGCCTCCCCGAGAAGGCTGATCAAGCTGACGAAACAGCAGCTGATCTTCGGAATGGCGTAGGACGTCATCCCGGACCGTCGACACGGAACCATGGAAAAGTTGCGGACCTGCCAAAGAAGCAGATCGAAGAGTAGCACGCTGCTCCTCGGGAAGGGATCGTCCTGTGTCCTGCACAGCGTCCCTTCGAACTAATTCCAAATTGGCCGTGTTACAGGCATGCGTGTGAGTAAGGTGCATAAGCGCCTTGGACAGCACACGCAAAGGAGCCTGTACCTCGTCAAACTTATCTGGAGGCAGATAAGCAGCCAAAGCTGAGACGACGTGATCTGAGATCTCTCTAGATAAGCCCAACGTGGACTCCAGAGTCGTCATTGGAATGACGGCAGACTTGGGCTTGGAAAGCCCGAAGGAAGTGGAGTCCTGATCCAGAACCGTCAAAGTCTGGCAGACTGACGGATTGGCGGAATCGTAGGAACGATAACGCACAGGAGGCAAAAAGGTGTCAACCCTGGTGAAGAACGAAGTCTTCAAAGCCTTGGAATTCAGCTTGGCATCCAATGCTGAAAAAGCCTCAACCACTTGTACCGACTGGCACGGTCGAAGGCGCCCAGAAGCAGGTTGCTCCATAGGCTGTTGGCGCGCGACCGATGATCGCGGCCAGGCTGACACTGTCGGCTGGTTAGCAGGTTTGAGCTCAGGCAGAAACCCAAACACAAAGTCAAGAGCCGTCCCCAAGTCCGAAGACTGCTGGCCCTCGACCTCAAGCATGTCGGACTCCTCCCCAGAGTCGGAAGACACATAGCCCATCGTGGGCAAACCAGCCGACGCCTCCCATGGTGTCGGGACACCAGAGGAATCGGAAACCGGCCTGTTTCCAATCCCGGGAGGCGGCGCCAAAGGAGGTGCCTGGAAACCACCCATAGCCTCGCTGGAAGCAACAGGAAGGCTCTTAGAAAGAACCTGAGTGAGTAAGGAGAGGGCCTCCCTAAGCTCACTGCCTGTACCGACCGGTTCGACAGGGGAGCGAACCGGCAAAGTGGCTTCACCTCTGACCCTCTTAACCAGCGAAGGGTCACGATCCTCCAAAACACCCGACGTGGGACGACGGGCGGCAGCCGAAACATCTGAAGGCAGACGTGTATAGGGGTACGATGCACCCCGAGGATCAATATTGCGAGAACTCATGAGAGTCACCGCGGACCTCTGTGGGGCAGAAGGTCCAGGCTGCACAAAAGGCGTTGGTCCCCCAAAACTGGTCGTGTGACCAGAGTGAGTAGACGGAAACGCCAAGGAGTTCATAGTGTTTCCACTACGAACATCCGAATCCAAAGACACAACTGTGGTGCTCGACGGCGAAGAGACCACAGCGATGGGCTCGGCCGGCAGCCCCTTCCGACTTCGCCGAGTTGAAGTCAGGGAAGGCTGAGGCCGATATCCCACGTCTACAGTATCGGACAGTCCTGCAGTCCCCTGCAGCAAAAAGCCGAGGCCGGCTGAAACAGATAACGAAGCAGACGGGCCAGCAGCAGTAGTAGATACGTCGAGAGTCGTTGAGGCTGGTGAAATAGGGGAGAGAGCACACCGGCTCGGCTCCGAAGGAGGAGTCACAACCCTAGTGACAGCCTCAGATGTCGACTGGAGGGGGACCGTAGTCCCGGAACCAGGCATCTCTACACCAGAACACTCAACGGCTCCCGCAGTATCCACCACAGGAAAAGACTGCACATCCCCCACGGAGGAGGAATAACTCTCACCAGACAAAGTCGACTCGGGAGGCCCCGAACGACCACGTTCTCCTTTCCCGCGGGAGCGGGAAGCACGGCCACGAGAACGAACGACACGGTTTACTGACGCCCAGAAGGTGGAAGACCATGTTCCACAGACACCACACGGCCGCCCGGCCGAACACCCATTACAGGAGGAACAAGACAAATGTACATCGTCCACATGCTTTGGCAGCAGACATTGCCCACAGGGAATTGTCCTGGGCATGATAGAGGTGAGAGGAGCAGAGAAGTGGAGATGAGAAAACAGAACACCCCCAAAGAAGAGAGAAAGGTGACAGAAACAAAGACCCCAGAAGGTCGACCGGGAACCACCCAACAGGAAGACTACTCTCAAAAGAAAGAAGAAACACTGCAGGAGTGGTACCCCGCTGACACCTAACTCTAACACAATTTGAAAATTTTGCAAAAAAAGCATTAACAATAATTGTGAAAAAATCTAAGTCCGAACCGCGTGGCACGCGAAATTCGCGAGCGACTCGAGAGAGAGCAAATAAAAATACATTATGGACATATAATAGAAAAGAGAATATATAAAACACTGTTCCTGAGAATACAAAGGATACACTGTGGTATAATGAATCAGGAATCATCAAACATCGAGCTGGTGGAACACTGATAAGCGTGCAAAAACATCTCGACACGAAGCGGATTTCAAAAAGAATGAGTCTTTAGAGACGGTATATACGCACTGGCAACGGAAGTCGTGGAGTTGTACTTGGGAGAGAGCGTCCCGTACTGGGTCTGCGCCGGTTGCACTCGACCCAGTTTTGGCTTATTTTTATTGGTGCTTTTGCACCACTTTTCTTTCCCAACTTGCTTGGGAAAGACAAAAATAGAGAGTATTTTATCCGAGTTAGGGACTTCCACTGTAGTGCAAGCCTGTAGTAAACAATTGTGAGTAGGTTGATAAGAAACTCATATCCATTTCTAAAGTTGTGAAAATTAAAAATCAGAGTTGTGCGCTTTGTATTTTGTGTGAGGGTGATTTTTCGTCTCGTTCGTTCGTACATGTTTTATTTCGTCTTTCTGCTTTGTTGTTTGGTAAAAAGTAGTTTGAACAGTTACGGATTGTAATTATAAGAATTGAATGCAATTTTTATAATTTTTATTGGAGTATGAATGTGTGGGAATGGGTACAAATTGTATGAATCATAATTTGTACCCATTCCCACACGTCCATACTCCAATAAAGATTATAAAAATTGCATTCAATTCTTAAATAATTACTGTTATACTGGATTGTGAAAATTGTTTTTAAGTGAATTCCAAAAATGAAAACAAATTCTATTTTCAATCAATAGTATGTTCAATGATGGTTGACAGGGTTAACATAAGTTTTTTCAACTACTCAGTTTGAAAATTAGGCAAAGCCGATATAGTTGTTTCATTGCTCTTTGTGTATTGGTATACATACAAGTTGACAATTCTTGTCATACTGCAAAGAAAATTGTATTGTGATTGGTTACCTTTCCAGGCTACACACAGCTATGTTCAGGTTTTTGCTGAAGTACATAAAATCTGCGATGTTCTATGTAGTCAAAGGAGATAAATCACACGTGAAAATTGAATTGAGAAGATGATTGCATCCAAAAATACAGTTACATGTGGTTTGAAATGTACAGAATCAAGTAGCATGAACAGATTTGCGAACCACAGAGCCAGGCCTGAAAATAAGGTGTCTGACATTTGCAGAATGAGGTCCTCAGAGGGTGAATTTGATCATGCTATCCCAAACAGTGGGCCAATTTATCCTCTGGGTACCTCGTTCTGTTTAGTTTTGAGACCCTGATTCAGATTGAGGTTCACAGAGGGTAAATTTAGTGATGCTACCCTGCTGTGCAGGGTAGCATCACTAAATTCACCCTCTGGGGACCTCCTTTTGCAGATGTCAGTCTGCTTATTTTCTGGCTTGCACAGAGCCTGAAATTAGTGCTAGCTGCTACAAAGAATAATTATAAGTCAGCAGCTAAAACGTTTGCGTGATAAAAAGTCACACACCATCTTGGAATGTTATTCAAGAGCTTGGTGATAAAAATGCCTACATTATACTTTACACTTGGAAGCATGAAAAGAGATTAGAAAATCACTGCATTCGGAACATGTTAAGATAGCTTTCCAGTATGACAAATTTGTTATAAAGGTCTTTGGTTGAGGACACAGCCACATGTACCCTGCCGGGCTTATATTTCGACGAGAATCCGAGAATCGATTCACAGAGATTCGGGCAACAAAACTAGCGAGAATTCTTGCTGAACCTCTGCTTGGATTCATGTGAAAAAAATTGAGTCAATTTAACCCTTTACCAAACATAGTGGCAACAAATTAACCAACACATGGCCAACATGATGTGAAATATCCTGACGCTTTGACAGTAAAATTGTACAAATATGGCAGAGCCGTTTCTAATGACATCCATATTTGTAAGGTTTATTGGTAAATATTGTTTACTTTTTACAAAATTATCAAATTCAATTTATATTTTAATAAGAGCAATGCAAAGTATGACATATTATTATTATTTATTGGTGTTTAAGGTCACATATTTTTGCACAACGGCTAATCATGACCACAACATGAGTATCAACTCAAGACCAGGGGTGAGCAATAATAAGCCATGTTGCCCATTTCAGAGAGGGTTTGCACCTCCCAAGCAATGGTGACTGTGTCCTATTTCACAAGTAAAACAGAGCCTGTTTACGCTCAGTAAACAGACACTGCTTCACTTTCCGGAATTGGCTAGTTTCCTCTAGGCACCAAAAATGCATAACCAAAAATTGAAATTGATTCAAGTAAGTATTCATCAGTTATTGGATGGAAACCAAATTCAAGATGGCCACCATGGAAGCCATAATGAATTGGCCACTGGCAGCCATCTTGGTTCAGCTGACTGGTTCAAAATTGAAAAGAAGCTTCCTGTAGACACCAACAATGCATAATTAAAAAAATAAAAATGATTTGAGTCAGCATTCATGAGTTACTTGTCGGAAACCAAATTCAATATGGCCACCATCGAAAGGAAGCTTCCTCTGGACACTGATAATGCATAACCAAAAACTTAAATTGATTTGAGTCAGTATTCATTAGTTATTGGACGGAAACCAAATTCAAGATGGCCACCATAATGAATTGGCCACTGGCGGCCATCTTAGGCCAGCTAACTGGTCCAAAATCAAAAGAAAGCTTCCTCTAGACACCAACAATGCATAATTAAAAAATAGAAATGATTTGAGTCAGCCTTCACTAGTTATTGGATGGAAACCAAATTCAATATGGCTGCCATGGTGGCATATACTGAATTCGCTAGCGGGACCAAAATCGAAAGGAAGCATTGTCTAGTCATCCACAAGTTACCCCTAAAATTATGATTTGATCAAATAAGTGGTTCTTAGTTATTTGACGGAAACCAAAAGTAAACGCCTGACAATTAATGGACTGACATGATGAAAACATAATGCTCCCAAGAGAGTCTCTCGGGAGCATAAAAATTGAAAAGCTGTATTGGGTAAAGGGTTTCATGTGTTATCAGAAGACAACAGGGGTTCAACCATGGTGGCCTCATGGGATAATTCATAGTAGGTATGGATTCTCGCGAGAATCCAAATGGATTCTCCCAAATTTAGAAGAAATATAAGCCCTGACCCTATCAGACTTTTATGTACCCCTCACCTGCGACCCAGGGAACCTACAATTCTGACAGGGTATATGTGTACCCTGTCAAAGACCTGTATAACTAATATACATGTATTCCACCTCAAGGAACTACCAGGCTTTATATCTTCTCAGGAGTAGGGAGTGTATTGGCTCAGTGGTTACAGCACTGAACTTCAAACCGAAAGGTCCACGGTTCAATCCCCACTAGGGGTAGCTGTGTTGTGTGGTTGGGCAAGGCACTTCATCCTGATTGCCTGCATAGGGACACAATGGTACTGTGTACTAAGGCATACTGCATGTTGATGGTGCTCAGTGGGTCTCTCTTTGGGTACTCCAACCTCCTCCACTCGTAAAACTATCTGACATGAGGTGAACCTGGTGGTTGAAACAAAACAGGTGCCCCAACATGTAGTTTTGGGCTAAGCTTGCAAGTTACATTCAAAGTGCCATGACAGTTGTTTCTAAGCAAGTCTTGGCTGCCAATATAGGCAGCCAGGACTTGCCAAGAAACAACTGCAAAGTCATGGGATGTGGATTGTCAAAGTAAAGCAAACAAGTATAAAAAATTTCCAGGTTTATTGGGTTAAGGGCCTAGAGATTTTTACATATTTTTGCTACACTTTGACAGTCCACATCCTTTTACATCGCTGCTGTTCTTGGCAAGTCTCGGCACCTATGCAGGCAGCCAAGGCATCTCTAAAAACAACTACCAAGCTACTTAGAATGTAACTTGTGAGTTAACCCAATGACTGCATGTAGGGGCACCTGTTCTGTTGCAAAAATGTGATCAAAGTCGGAATTAGACCCTTAAGGGTTAACATGTGTACTTACAGTTTTATTGCGCAGTCTCATTATATCTGACACTGAACCAGCACCACAATATTCCATCACAATCTGAAATAGAAAAGAGAGTTAGATAAAAATAAAATTACAATTTATTTATTTCACCTTTTAACCCTTTATTCAACACACAGGATATTAAAATTTATTATTTTAATTATTGTGTTTGAAAATGTTTTAAATAATTTTAACAAAACCATATCCTGTCACTCCTCGTTGGAACAAGCTTGATGAGCATGTTCCATTGAGGGGGTCAAATGATAGGGTTTTTCTGAACCTTGTTTTTCAACTGCTTAAGGGGCGCGGTGGCTCAGTAGGTAGAGGTGCAGGCTGCAAGCCGAGAGGTCCTCGGTTCGAATCCCACCTGCGGCAACCGCGTTGTGTCCTTGGGCAAGACACTTCACCCCGATTGCCTACATGGGGGCACGATGACGCTGTGTACTGAGGCGTACTGCACGTCGATGGTGCGCATGTCTTCAACCAATCTAACCCTGCCTGTGCTGCGGTGCAGAGTTCAGAGTTATGCTGTTGGAGAGCTGACAGCTGCTCGTCGTTGCTCGGTGGTTCTCTCCGGGTACTCCGGCTTCCTCCACCCGTAAAACTGTCACGGTCACGTTTAGCCATTGTGCATAAGTATGTGACCTTAAACACCAATAAATAAATAAATAAATATCAACTGCTTAATTTGCAGATTACAGTACAAGTCAAAATAGGTTGTAGGATAACCACTACAAACTACGTATATTTCTCTTCCTACCCTGATAAGACCAGAAGCTAACATCATTTTCTGGAAAGCTCTCACTGAGAGCTTTCCAGAAAATGATGTCAGATTCTGATCTTATCAGTGCAGGAGCAGCATTATACTTAGTTTATTGCGGTTATGCTACAACTTATTTTGACTTGTACTGTTAAGTGGGTGGATGCAGCCAATTTGTTAGATAAAGGTAAGAATACTACTTTTGAATGGAACTGAGAACATTAATACAGAAGCTACGACAAGTACATGTATACTACATATTCTTCTACTACTCTTCTTATTTTTGATACATTTTGTCAGTCTGCATTCTAGTTTAACCCTTTACCCAACGCAGACGATATGAAAATTTATTATTTTTTTTAAATTTTTTCAAAAAATTTCAACAAAACCATATCATGTGGCCCCCTCGTTGGAACGAGCTTGATGAGCTCGTTCCAACGAGGGGTCACATGATATGGTTTTGTTGAAATTTTTTGAAAAATAATATTTTTTCAACCGCTGAATTTGCAGGTGATTCATTGGGTAAAGGGTTGAACAATATTTATTCAATATCTTCAATTGAATATACAAAAGACAACAAAGTAAAATATCGATCCAACAGGAAGCTATAAAGCTTATACTAGGTAAGATATCAATAAAATATGATCAATGGCATATGCAGTTGTATTTTTTTCGTAAAATACATTTTCGTAAAATATCAATAAAATATGATCAATGGCATATGCACAGTTGTATTTTTTTGTTCAAACTAGGCCTGTTAAAGTAAAACATGTTAGAATAGGAAACGAAAGGGGAAACAGAGAGAAGAGGAGAAAGGATGAAAGAGGAAGCCAACCTGGATGTGAAATGTATATATATATATGGCCACTTCAACCAGATATCCACTACTGAAAGTCTGCATTCTGTGGTTTTGCAGTTGTTTCTAGTCAAGTCTTGGTTGCCTATATAGGCAGCCAAGACTTGCCTAGAAACATCTTACAAGTAGAGTTGAGATATAGATAGAAATCTAAATTTTATAGTAAATTTCCTTTCTTATTATACCTACCACAATTGTTTACTACAGGCTTGCACTACAGTGGAAGTCCCTAACTCGGATAAAATACTCTCTATTTTTGTCTTTCCCAAGCAAGTTGGGAAAGAAAAGTGGTGCAAAAGCACCAATAAAAATAAGCCAAAACTGGGTCGA